>VWYH01011234.1:512063-572457 GCA_013399365.1 Pampusana beccarii
TGTCATCAGCAAACTTGCTGATAGTACACTCAATTCCCTCGTCTAAATCGTTAATGAATATATTGAATAATATTGGTCCCAGTACTGACCCTTGAGGCACTCCACTAGTGACCGGCCTCCAACTGGACTCCTCCCCATTGACCATGACTCTCTGGCTTCTCTCATTCAGCCAGTTTGCAGTCCACCTCACTACCCGACCATCCAGTCCACACTACCTCAGTTTAGCTGTGAGGATGCTGTGGGAGACTGTGTGGTATGGAAGGAGGCACATCCCTACTGTGTGCCACACTCCATATTTGATGTTAAAATGGCAATAAAAATTAAAGCAGTTGGCACTATAATCCCAGATCAAGAGCTGGCATTCCGGTCCTAAATGCCAAATTCCTGTTGGGGATCTGGAGCCTTCACGGATAAAATATACTGTTGCTTTTTACAACTGTAAAAGGCAGAATAATACAAATGACCATACACTAGAAGTGATAGAACACAGCTGATGAGAATAACTGGAGGCCTCAGAAAAAAAAAAAATCTATAGCCATTAGAACTAGGAGCAATAAAAATGACATTTTAGTCCTCTTTCCTAAGGAAACAATGCTGAGACTATCATGTCCATCTGCTTAATCCCACACCTCACTTTTCAGTTTTGAACTCGTAGCAGATTTAAGAGGGTCTGATGAAGAGATATCCTAGAGAGAACTGATTTTATATAAGTTTCCTGAGAAGAGATTGCCAGCTAAAGGAGAGAAATCAGTAAGAAGCCCCACTGGGTAAAAGGCTCTGGCATAAGTTTACACATTATTGGAGACCAGAAAATGTATACTAGAGAAATAGAACTTATAATTACCTCTAAACAAGGGAAAAAGCTTCAAATAAAACATTACAGTCAGCTTTGAAACACAGATTTGTAGGAAGTTAGTATACATTGTTTCTGTCACTTAAGGATTATTCATACATTAGAAATATAAGGAAAAAGGGTAGTCCTAGCAATAGCATACTTATCAGCTAGAAGTGTTAAAGAGTGATGCAGAAAATTTTTGAAGTGGTTAATGAAATATTTTTATCTTCCATTTTGGAAGATAAACACTAACTGTAATTGTAGTGAAATACTTCCTATATTCCAACCACAGAAAAAACAAAACAAAACAAAACTGTTAAACAGTTTACACTGTATGCAAATATTTTAAAATCCTGGGTTACATAGTTTGTACTCAATGGTTTTGAAATAACAACAAAGGTAATGGTACTGATTTTTAATATATCATAGAATAATAAAGAAATACCAGGGGAATGGGAAAGCTGACATTCCATCAGTAGTTAGAAAGGATAAACAGGATAAGGATGTGGTCACAGGTCACAGTCAGCTTGGGAATTGTGTCAGGGAAAAACACTGAGAAGTTGATTTAGGACATATATAGCAAAGATTTAAGGCATAACATCAAGCAATCAATACAGTTTGAGAAAGAAAATAAATTGTCTGTCAAAGTGCTAGTGAAATATTCAGTCAAACTGTTCCTGATAAAAGTACTTTTCAAAAAAACCCACATGATATGCATGCTACAATTTTAATTAACACATTTTAGGTTGTAACACAGTATGAAGTCAATTATCTAGCTAGTATTCCTTCAAAAACAGTTAAATCAGAAGATTATTACAGAATTACACTGGTTTTAGCAATTTTGCTGAAATCCGTTCTTGTTTTAGTCCCATGCAAAACATACCAGTGATCTGGAAGCTCAAGTTGACAGACGACGCAAAAGGCATACTAGAAACTACTAAAACAGTCAGGATTACTTGGTGATCTGACTTCATTCAGCTGTCCAAATGCAACTTTATGTATACATGTAAGATCTCACGGATGAAAACACCCTAGAGTAATACACTATAGAAAGCAGAAGTGTTGAAAAGAATTACAATAACTTAATATATAACTGAATGAAATTATAAAACTTTGATTTATAACGTTGAGTGAAGACTTACAGTAACATCTTACATGCAGTTTCAACTAGCTGAAAGTACTGAACAGAAGGTAGTATTATACTGTTACACTACATTGGCAAAAATTGCAAGTGTGGACACAGATTTCCCACCCTAAGAGACGTGTGAGAGATGAGGAAACACCTATAAGAATGAATCATGGCTTGGAAGAGTAATATTTTCAGTGAGGAACATCTGACACTGGTTTATCTAAGAATAGGTTAAAGTAATTAATTCTCCTAAATCTCTATGCCAAGAAAGGGGTTTTCCTCTACAATAAAAATACTGCAATAGTCAAAACTCAGAGCTGCATTGCAATGCCTGCACTTCAGGTACCTGATGGGCAGTGGGGAAGTGACACCTTTGTGCTCAGGAAGTACAATCACACAGATCTACCTTTTTTTTTTTTTTTCTCCTTCAAAACACTATTTATTGCAAAATGCATAAGGGCAATGGAATCCAGAATTTCTCCTCCAGAACGCCCTAATCACCAACCATGGACTGCTTCTCACTTGCTTTCCTCTGATGCCGTATACTTTGAGCTTTTACTTTACGGTGCTTCAAATTCAAGCACAAAGGATGAAGCTGCCTCCATGCAGCTTTTGTCTCAGTTACCTGCTGTTTAGGTTACAGCCATGCAGACAGAAGAAAGCAAACTGAATCCTCTTAGGCTGAAAAAGAAAAACTGAATCCAACACACCTACCACCTGAACAAAAGGAAGCCATTACTACCACCTCCTTTGCTTGTATTTTTCCACTGCGTCTTAAGAAATACGATGTTCAGATGCCCCCATTGGATACACGGGTCCATGGACATTGGTCAACCCCGGTTAGGTTACAGTCAGCATTAATCTCCTACTTAATCTCCAAATAATTTTTTCTCGTTATTTCCTTTGTGCTGGTATTAGTGTTCGGATAGCTGAGCAGCTTAGGGAACTGACTTGGATGGAATTAACCAGACAAAAAGAGTTGTTAAGTTAAAATGACTACAAAATCATCCTTTAGCATTGTCCTACCTAATTTCTGACTCCTAAACTATTTTGGTGGAATGTACAAACCATGATGCTTTCAGAGCTTTTCTATATCAAACATCTACCCGTTGAAGGAACATTTTTGCCCTTGGTGCTGAATCTCATTTGAAACGTCTCTGTCTTGTTTTAAGCAACCTATGAAATTTTTTGATCTGCCTCAGAGTTTCCATTATCCCACATGAAGCAAGTAACTACATCTCTTACAGTAAACTAGACAGTAACACAGCAAGGTTTGCAAGGAGAGATGTGTTGTATTAGAAGAATCGATATATTTGGAAAACACTCAAGCTTCTAGACAGAAAGCACTCTCTGGGTTTAGATATCACTGTAATCTAAGTGATAAATACGAGCACTGTCATTCAGGAAAAATAAGAAAAGACTTAAACAGTATTGAAGTATTTTGCTTTTATAACAAACTTGCATTAATCATTTTGAATAACATATTGGTTATATTTATTTTTTATTTTATATTCAAGGTTCTACCACAGTTGCAAGCAGGCTGTGCTAAACTTAGGCTCCAGTAGTATTTAAGAACAAAAGGTAACTCAAGGGCAGTATTTTAGCTTTAGTATCTTGTTTTCTGACATGCCTGATCTGTAGCACAGCTCTATTTTCCAATCTAAGATAAACAAAAATAAAACCTTGCAACCTTCTCTAAGAGTCAGGCACTGTGAACTAATCCAAACATTCCCTTCTCAGTCCCACAACATGTGCAATTTCAGAAGTATAAAGCCCCATGAATACTAAGAAGTTCAAAATTTAACTTGTGCTACTGCACGAAAAAAAAAATAAAACAGGTGTTTAGAGAGTAACAGAGCTACTGAACGCTAACTTCATTAACTTCCATTAAGCTAAATGACTCACAAACGGCATGTAGATCACTAGTAAATCATCATCTAGGTCAGCAGGAAGCTCATTATGGACTGACAATCCAAGTGACAGAAACACTTTTCTACAAGTGCTACAGTAGTAATTTCCTGTGTGAAAGGCTTGCTGCTGTTCCGGCATTCCTCAGGGGACAGTTCTTCTCAGAGGATGTTACTCTTCCCCAGGAAGAGGAAGGAACCAGTTGTTATTGGATGTGTGGGATAGCTGTCGGGCATTTTCTGCATGCCACAGAATCAGCTGTGAGAACTGTGAATGCAGCTTAGGTTCCCAGCCGAAGCAGGGGAAAACACTGCTTGGGCAGACAAGGTCAGAGCGTACACGTACAGTATCTCAGGAAGTTGAAATAGAAATAATACCTGGAACTTCCATCCCTCTAGTTCCCAGAAATGTGCTCATTTGCTACAGGAACAATATACAGACACGGATCAACTTGAAAAGAGTTCCTGAAGCGCTGCATTGTTGCTGTAAGATCCTACACAAAGTAAAATACTGCTGGTTCTGAAACTCATCTATAGCAAGCCAGTTATCCCACAAAACAGTACCAACAGTCCAGCAACTGCATTTGTTAGTAGTGTCACTATGGGCAAAAGCAACACAATTGAAGAAACTGCCTTGTGAGGAAATTAAATATTGAAACAATCTTTTATATGGGAAGGTGGGGAGGATATAGTTTTGTTTTTTTTTTTCTTCCCCCTGCTTTTTAGGTCCCTCTCCTGAGCTTCCTGACCTACAACAACTCAAGCTCCCCCTGTATGTGCTGTGACACTCTTACAGGGCAGGTCACCAGTAGCTGGCCCGTGCCTAGTTCACTATCAGTTAATTCAGCGTTACATCCCACTGGCTTTTTCTTTAGTGGCGGCACTAATATGTTTCTTTATTTTAATAACTGGTTATCTCTGAACTTAGTTAAAAAAAAACAAAACAAAAACACCAAAACAAAACCAACCAACCAAAAAAACCTCACACAACAAACCACAACACTGACTATTTGATTAAAAAATTATTAGGGACATAGGACAGAGAGAGATAAATAAACAGTGCAATCTCATAAGGTACATTTCCTCAGGAAAGCAGGCTAAAAATAGTATAGGAAATATTATACCCTTGCACTCTCTAGTGCCCAAATTGAGAATTCTGTCTCAAATGAAAACCTGACTTTCTCTCAAGCTCCAGTTCACTCAAAGAATATAATGAAGTCTATTAAGGAACATCAAGACATGTATTATTACCTAATTATGTAGCAGCACAACACATTTCCTGTTCTCTCCTTGTAAACCAGCAGTTACACGCTGTGTTAGAATAGCATCACTGCAAAACACAAGGGCCATTTGGATAATATTCTTCTTTTATTACAAATGTTGGAGTTCACCTTCATGTTATTTGATGCTAGTGGTATCAAAGCATATTGCTTTCACGATTAAGCACACAAATCTTTTTAAACATGCCTGTACTTCTAAAGAGGCTCAAAATGCAAGTTTAGAAATTCAGTTTTCAATGTGCCAAATGCTTCAATCCTTTTGGCACTTGTGACAGAAGATGAGCTGTTTTGTTTGTACACACCACGCTTTCGGAAGGCCCTGAACTGGGCATCAGAAAAGTCCATCTCTGCTGCCTCATGGTTGTTCCAGGTGGATGAGGTGCAGCCTTTGGGAAGGATAGGAGACTTCCCTTCCCTGAGAGCAGCTGAACCCATTTAGCTGCAGAGCTGTAGGGAGAAGGCAGCTTATCCTCTTCCCCCAGCCCCACACACTGTACCTGCGTAGCATGTGAAGAGTAGAAAGGTCTGTCTGGAGTGTCCTGTCAGCCAAGATGACACTAAAAATTGCTTGTCTAAGAACAAGATTGGACAGAGAAAGATTCATTTGCAAAGACACTAGAGTGGAGTTCACAAATTTTTATTCTACCACACCAAACACTTTGAGCTCCTCTATTTATATTAATAGAATTTATTCTACGTTTTTATAATATCTAGCATAAGAGAATCAGAGCCTGTTTGAGAGTTCTTGCTATGCTCATCTACAGAAATGGTGTAGACAGTTTTATGCCAAAACATTGCAGGAACACTATTCCCTAATTTCATTTGGAGTTCAGATCACAGAGTTGGCAGTTCATTCAAATATGCATTTGCTGGTAATCAGAAGAATAGCAGTATATGAAAAAAATCTACAGCTATTCAGCGAGTGGCCTTTCTTATTTCTCTATCTGGGAGCAAGGAAGGTAAGGAAATGGAAAAAGGGTGGGAACTGTCAATTTTTATCAAAGCCCTTCTACGGGTGGGACCACTCCTAAATGCAGAGCTCAGTCTAATTGGCAACTGAGTTTTGGACAAGGAACACAAACAGGACAATTTTATCTTTTTCTTAGAGGACAACGATTCCAATCTTCCTTTCAAAGGGATAGCACGAGAACTTTTCCTTCAGTGGAGAAAAATGTACGAATATCACGCAACGATCAGAGTTTAAAGTGAAATGCTGAATGTCCGAGGCCTCAAGGAAGCTTGATAACCGTGAACCACAGAAAACTGTTGTGCTTTTGGTTGAGCTACAACAAGCAACAAGGGCAACCACTGTGCACAGTGAAGTGCCGTATGAGTTTTGCTCTACTGGCTGTTCACTTCTGAACTGGACTTGGGCCCCAGAGCAGATGATCTGTGTATAAAATTCCTATTCTTTCCTTTCTTCCTTCTTCCCTCCCCTTATCCTCACTGAAGATAGTTGATATTTATTTCCATGTGAGACTGGAGACAAGAAAGGTTGTAAATCAAAATAAATTTGAAGTTACATGTTAAGGAAAATGTGCAGTGTTTTTAGCTTTTAAGATAAAATTTCTTTTGTCATCCTCTTCTACAGGAATCTGGAGTCATGCTAAGCCATGCAAGGAAGAGACATTATTCCAAGGTCTTTTCAAATGAGATTCCTGTGAGGAAGAACAGTTGTTTAAGCCTTTGGATGTAAAGAAATGGAAGAACTAGATGAAAATTTTGGATTCATAATTGCTGTCTTTGCAAAATATATTGGTTGTTTCCTGGGTTGGGGATTTTTTTTTTGTTATACTCAAAATAAAGGCAGAAAAAAAATGTCAAAGACATCTAAACCCTGACAAACATAGTGCAGAAGCAACATGTATAGGATAAATTGAGAGTACACATACTCAATTTTTTTGCATCACAACAACACCTACAACAAATGCAGGTTACACACTGTCTTACCCAGAGGAACAGAAGTTGCACGTGCTCTTATTTGCTTTCACATTTTACAAGTGTGGGAGGGTGGAATTTATTTGGTCATTTTATTTTAAAACATAGGATGTTTCTTTTGCCTCAAAGAGGAACAATTCTAATCTTTCCCCTTCCAATAATTAACTTAGTCTTAACTTCGTAGAAATCATACTGTAAATGAACAATAAACATGTCTTGTTTTCACTGTTAACTAGCACTGGAAAAGAACAGCAAACATCTCCCAGCCAGTGCAGACATTCTGACTTCCAGATTACAGTACATTGCTTTGCTTCTTCCAAATCCTGTTTACATGAGCAAGGTCACAGGATGGAACATTAGAGAGCCTGTACAGTGATTTCCGCTGCTATCAGTAAAAACTACCACGACATCATCAACTTTCCCTTGTTCCCAACATCTTATCAGGGACCAGAGATTACTGATGTATTGCCTTACAGACTCAAAAAACCCAACCTCCCTCAAAACTATAAGTAAAATCAGAGGATGAAGCAGGAGGAAATAGTCCCAAAGGGAAACAAGATTTCCAATTTTTCTTTTTCAAGAGCTCAGAAAACAAAGGCAATATTACGCAGCTTGACACTCGGAGAAGGGGTGGGAAAGAGACAGTAATGCATTTGGGGTCTTCAATGAGATAGAAAGGAGAAACAGCCACCCTGCCACCAAACCCTGACCCCAATTCAGTGAACATTTTCAGAATGTAAAGGGCTAGAACATGCCTCATTTTTAATAACTGTAACATAATCATTGAAGAAGCCAGGACATTACACAAATACCAGTTAGTTAAGCATATATAGCTTGTGTTTATACTGGTTTCTGTAACACACAGGAGAAGTGAATAAATGAATCATCAAATTCAAAGCTATTTTTCTGACAGTAATAATACACAGACAGGAATTCTTAATGTTTTTGTAATTATAGTCCAAAAGAGAGCAGCTCCATACTGAACGTTACACTGAAGTTCTTCCACTGACACAATAACCATATTCCCTTCACTAAGTTTACAAAGGAAGTTGCATCAGTGTGACTCTTAGATGAAAACAGGTTTTTCTCTATGTTCAAAAAGAATTGGCCTTACAGCTTTAAGACAGAACACAAGCTGAAAAGATAATATGTTTAGAATTCAGAGAGTTTAATAATTTAAGTGTTTTCTAGCAAAATCCCTATGAGAACTTTCATACCTCCATATCTTTGAAGCACAGAAATAAAAGTAAGTAAATTTTAAAAACCTACATAAGTAGGCATTTTCAGTGTGGAAGTTATGGATTGCTGACTTTGATGAAGCAACAAATTAAAATGCCTTGAAAGAAGAGGAGGAGTGGAAGGAAGAGATAATACTGGTATTTCCTCATATAGATAAAGCTCAAAATATAAATGAATTGCTAACAAAATATCTAAACATATATTTTAAATTCACAATAAAGAATCAACAGTGTTAAATTTTCAAATATTTATTTTTCAAACCTCCTGCAGGCAGACTGTTGTCAAGAATAGATACAAAGTGATACTTCGCTGAACCTTAATTATCTGGAGTTGTGTGTCCTGTTGCGGCCTTCTCAACACAAGACAGACATTGTCATCCTGGAGCAAGTCCCAGCAGAGGGTGAGCAAGATGGTGAGGGGGCTAGAACACACGACATACAAGAAGAAGCAGAGAACCAGATTTGTTCAGCCTTAAAAAGGAAGGATACAGGGAGATCTTGCTGCCATCTCAAATATCTAATGAGTGGACAGAGAGAAGATAGAGCCAGACAGTTATTAGGGGACCACTGTGATAGGACTAGAGGGAATACAGATGGTAGAACATAGGAAATTCTAGCTATAGTTTTACATAAAAGGAAAAATTCACCACTTAAACACCAGAGCAAGCTGCCTAAGAAAGGTGGTAGAATCTGCACCCTTACACATATTAGCAAATCAAGTGGACAAGGCCTTTAGTAAGCTGATCTAAGTTGGCCTTGCTTTACAGAGGAGGTTAGGTGAAATGACTCCAGACATCTCTCTCTACCTATACTGCTCTATCATTTTTATTAACAACGCTTTACAGAAGGAAAGAAAAGGAATATCTTTTTGCACTGACATGAAGCATATTAGGTTCCAACAGCTGAAGAAAAGATTCTCAGAGAGAATCTTTCTCCTATTTTCCGGAGTAGCCTAAGATCTATGGGAGTTTTCCCTCTTCTCATTAGGAATTTTGATAGCCATTCAACAAAACATTATGAGGTTTTGTATAGACTTCCAATCTCTCTGAAGATCTTCCGGGGGCTTCAGGGAACCCATCACTGATCCTACAAAGGCTTCAAAGTTATTTATCCCAGAGAAACCAGTCTTTAAATACTTGAGATGATGATGCAAGACAGGCTGTGTCGCTCTTATTCAGTGGAAGAAGCAAAGCACATATGTTGATCAGCTACTTCCAGAGGCCCAGGGACTTGCCAAAGTGATTTGTAAATAACCCTTAGGGCCTTGCTGTGTTACATTAATGACAGATAAAGACATCGAACAAGAAACCTAAAAGATACGTAAATGCAGAGTGCATTTTTCTCTCCACACGTATCAGAAGGGCAGAACTGCTTAAGCTAGAGGAAAACACTTCAAAAAGAAGAAATAGGTATAGGCAGGACATCGGTAAATTAAACTGGCAATCTGATGAAAGATTTGTAGTCATTTGAATAGCATTCTTCCAGTAGAAGTAGGACCAAAAAGCCACAAGCAGCTTTAAGATGGGTCCTGACAAGTTTGCAGGGAAGAAAAAAAAAAAAGAAAAAAGTGTACAGTGATATTGTCTTTGATAATCGTTAGAAAAAGAGCAGCCTGGGGAGAGGTGGAATCAGGGACAGGTACGGAGGAGGAAGATAATTTAGACTAGAGGTTCGTAACGTCTAACTTAGAGGAGGATGAAAAAATACATATACAAATAATGCACAAACACACTATCATTCAAGTGAGGACAAACATTATCAAGAGGAAATCCAGCAGTGAATGTGGAGTGGGAAGAAATCCAGTATCTGTATTTCTCCCTTTAATTCTTATGAAGAACACATGAAGCCTCAATAGAAAACACATTAGCGAAATCAAGGCAGCTTCAGATGGAAAGGTTAAAGTCACAGCAATGCAGAACCTTTGGAAACAAGACACAAAGAGACTAGATGACCAGTCTGATTAAGAAACAGGTGATAATTCCTCAAACAACAGAAGCTGCTAATGCAGCAGACAGACACTAGACAGGATGATGACACTAAAAGATGAGCCAACATTAGGAAGTAGAGTGGATCAGACAGGTTGGCAAAGTTAGGGAAAGCGTTACTTACTATGGGGAAGGAAGGATGGTAGTGGTAGAGAACACGTTCAAATGGTTTCTGGATTTGTGTCAACAGTGGTGTGTTGGACAGAGGAGTTGTGTCTAAGGCTGTAGTCCAAGTAACAAGGATACAGAAGTGTTGCTAGACGGCAAAAAGATGCAGATGGTGAATGCTGAGACACCAAAAGGTGAGAATCAATGGCGAACAGAAGATCAAGGTAACGGAAAGAAAATGTGGTGATTACTGACACAGTCAAAAGGCATTAATTCTGACGCAACATTTTTGTAATGAAGATGACTGTGAAAAGCCAGCCAGCAATCAAAAGGACACTGTCTCTAGTGGGCCAGCTTATGCTCAGAACTCATACTAGGAATAAAGTTTTATAAACTGCTCTCATATTAAAAAAAATTAATTAAAATGATTGGCAGATTTATATCTAAGTAGCAAAGAATTACAGTGTAGCCATCAATTTGAATTCTGTGATCAGTATTAAGAAAGTAATGAACACAGAAGATTTTAAAGGGATATGTAGCCAATAAATTATACCCACCACAATAAACTATCCGTCAAGCCTACTAAAGAGATTCCTGTAAGTCTGCAAATTACTTTTGACAGAAGTTAACTTAAAGAACTATATTTCCATCTGAAAACACAACATAACTGCTAAACCTTAATATATTAAATTCTTATCTCTTAAATAGAAATTATTATATGATTACTTGCTTTGAAGCAAAAGCTTCTCTTAGACATGGACCACTGTACCATGATCTGCACTAAATGATTTCAAAGAATTTTATAAAATACCTTCACAACATACCTTTTTATAAAGCATTCGTGACAAAATAGAACAGCAAAAGCCACACCTGCTGCCTGTTCATATGTATTAACCCTTCAGCCACACAAACGCTCATTCTGGTAACTAAAATTGCCCAAGAGACAATTTGTGCCTTCACAGGAACAGATTCAGAGCTAAAAGAGAAATTCTCATTTTAACCTAATTCAAGAACAGTACGTCTTTTAGATTTCATACCAGAAGAGCATATTTCTCCTCCTACGAAACTACCGCTAAAACACTGCCTTCCTTTCCTCCCACATGCCATACCAATGTCATATGAAAAGCTAACACTAGAAGCATCTAATCGTATGATTCTGTCTTAAAATGTGTCACTTTTTTTTTCTCCTCCTAGAGAGCTACTAGATGCCTTAAAAGGAGAAAAATTAAAACATCGCTTTGAGATTTTTATCAGCAAGGAAACTATCCTTTAAGTTTCCCATTATTTGCAGATCAAGACAGAGTTACCAAAAGTGTTTGAGAATAAGCCACAAATTTTTAACAATAATATTTAGATATATTAATAATTAACATGGGCCTATAATTAGAATTTCTGCTTAGGTATATGGGTTAAATTAGTGAAAGCTTTGCTATTACACCATCTTCTGGTTAGCCTTGTGAACTGCAAAAGAAAGCTTAAGGTTGGAAGTTAGGATCTTGAGCTCTGACCAGTTGACAACGGTTAAAAAAATATATTTTATTCATACAGACAGAAAAGAGCACATTTCCAATCACATGTTAGTTTAAGCTATATCCTGTCTTCCCCCCACCACCCATCCCCCTCAGAAGGCAACTTACTGGAGTACTGAAAGATGAAGAGGAACTAATCTCTATGACAGGTGGGTCAAGTGTTTGTGTGTTAGTCACATCAAAGGTAGGGTTGACCTGTTGAAAATGAATTATAATAATTATTATTTCAGCACCAATGAAGAAAGGGAAATAAGATTGAAATTAAAAAAGACAATTTGCTACATTAAGGCATCACTCTTCAATAAGGACTGGAAACAGGCTTCAAAATTTGTAAAAATAAAGGCAGAACATTACCCCCAACCATGTAAAATGTAATCATAATACAGAAAAATAATCCAGATACACATTCATTACAGAGATATAATTTATACTTCATAAACATCCACCACCCAAAACTAACTCAGGG
Source organism: Pampusana beccarii (assembly GCA_013399365.1). Lineage (NCBI taxonomy): Eukaryota > Metazoa > Chordata > Aves > Columbiformes > Columbidae > Pampusana > Pampusana beccarii. The sequence continues at coordinate 524,479 of VWYH01011234.1, forward strand.
ATTCCAATCACAAGAGGTACAAGTATTAAGAAATTCAGTATTACGACAAGTCAATAAAAATGAAGTTACAAATACTAGTTTGAAATGGATGTACTAAGACAGCTAACTCAAAACCTGCCCAAAGCTGAAACCATGCAATGAACTGTGACCAATGTTGATGAACTGTAAAAAGTATTAAAACTTCCCAACTCTGTAACTGTCACCTGCAGGTGCTTTAGAAAGTTTTTGCATATGCTCCTGCTAAGTTACAGTGCTTCCTACACTTTAATTGACATAGACATATTACAGTCTGTACTATATTAAAATATAGTCCTTAAAGCAGTGAACAACCTCAGGCAGTCGAATCAATGCTGGTACCGTAGCACAGAGTGGAAATAGAGTAAAGCTAGAGTTATATGGATTACCAAGTTACCACTGCTAGTAAAGTTTTAGCACGGGACTAAGTTCATGTTTTCTGTAGCTACAAACAAAAAAAATTATGGCAAGCTGTAGCTATCATGTGCTTGTAGCACCCATACTGTCTGCTCTAGCTTGCCTCTAGTTCACCAAAATTTTTTCCCACTTCAGCTAAAATAGGCTTAAGAACTATTCCACAGATCTTCAAACCTAACCAAAACACAGGCTTCTAGCATGCACTTGTGTGTAACTACAGCATCCACGTTCCAATCACCCAGCTTCATGATATCAGGATTCAAAGAACCTTACACTTCAATGGCTGGCATGCATGCAGCATACTATTGGCAGCTGAACCTGAAATCTTTTCCTGACATGCATCATTGGGTCCTGAAAAGGAGAGGACAATCATAGAATAGTTTGGGTTGAAAGGGCCCTTTCAAGGGTTGTTTAGTCCAACCCCCCCGCAATGAGCAGGGACATCTTCAACTAGACCAGGTTGCTCAGAGCCCGGTCTAACCTGGCCTTGAATGTCTCCAGGGATGGGGCAACTACCACATCTCCAGGGAAACCCGTTCCAGTGTTTCATCACCTTCAATGTAAAAAAATTCTTCCTCATGTGTAGCCTGAATCTGCCCTCCTTTAGTTTAAAACCGTTAACCCTTGTCCTGTTGTAACAGGCCTCTCATAAAAAGTCTGTCCCCATCTTTCTTATATGCCTCCCTGCACCTACAGGACTAGACAGAACAGGGACAGCAAGTGCCTGTCACCTATCAATAATGTAGAGAAGTTACTGCAGTATTATTACTAATAGCTCTTGGATCATCTTCTTCGAGATAATACCTCCTTGTTATACAAATCAGAGATATATTGTAGAATTAAATATTTTTCTTTATACAGGGTTGCTAAATAAATACATGGTATGATTAATTTCAGAAAATGTGCTCCTCATGGGGAAGCGTCATATCCTGAAGCTGTAATGAAAGTCTCCTCTGCATATAGCCCTGCTTAAATCTTTATCAGAGATAAGGGGAGGTTGAGGGGTATTGTAAACACTGACTAGGGGTGCAGGAACTGTCATAGGTCATATTAAAATATATATCTATATATAGACATATATAAAATTATTAACCAACAAGTCAGAAATAGCAAAATGCCTAAAAAAAAAAAAGCACAAAATTATGAAAGCTTGTAGCTAAGCCCTTCTTCTTGCAAATATTTGTGTTTAATATTGTACTAAAAACTAACGAGGTAGTAGAATGAACCTAAGTGTAAAAGTTTCAAATGACTTGGCATTTCCTGACAAGGTGATGTAGTTAGCTCTCAAATAATCTCACCAAATACATTTGGAAAAAACTTAGCTTTAAAAAACAAGAAAGAAAAACCAGAAGACTAAAAAGCAAGGTAGAGAGAACTGTCATGTATTACTTATTTTCCATAACACTCTTTTAAGACTTTCCTGTAATTATCTGGTAAACTGATATACATGTATTTTCATTATCTTCTTCCAATATGATGATACAATAATCACATTTTAATCCATAACACAAAAAAATATATATTTCAAGGAAGGTTTCTACATAACCTTTCATTCAAGGAATTAGAAATTTCTAAAGACTAAAGTGAAGCAAAATCAAAATATATTATTTAAAGAAAGTGAGAGGCAGGAATTAGGATCACTGCTTAGGACAGAAAATTAGGGGAGCAACAAAAGCAGCAGGCCCACTAATTACATGATTCTCAGCCATATGCTTTAAGTAAATGATTATGCCCCTACAGATATCTGTCTGTTGATTTTAATAAAGTATATCCAATCTCAACCCCTCCTTCACTTCAATTTTATTAAACCTTTATTTTTGATATAATAACGTCTTACGAAATGCACTATAAAAATAAAAGAGGAAATTTTAATTGTCTCTCACAAAGTATTTCTAGGATGTAGCCAGCTGTGAAATAGTCTCTCCAAACACACAGAGAAGATATTCAGCTTTCAATTTGATGAAATACTCTTCTTTTTGCTAGACTGGAGCCCTGGAGCCAAGCAAGCTACATATTCTTATTTCTACTGCCACCTAGTGTACATTTGGATTTCCTTCATCTAAGAAAATACAACAAAAGTTACACAGAAAATTTTAAGATGAAACTAAATCAACAGTAGCTTTTCACGCTCAGGATATAAACTCCACACATTTTAACATGTTAAAAAACTCAGTGCTATGTTTTTAAAGGAAACTTATTTCTATTTTCCATCCACTTGAAAAGGGTCTCTCGTACATGAAAGATTCCGTACAAACATGGGAAATTCAGAAATACAACTGTCACCAAGTGGAATGCATTTGTTTTGGTATTACTTACTAAACATAATATTTTCAAATATCCCCAAAAGCACCTTATCTCAAAGTGAAAATGACTGGTATTTATCTCAGCTAAACTTAGACATACTGCTAGACACCTGTATTTGAGATGGTCACTCAAGATGACCTCTACGGTCAACGGAAAAAAGTAGATGCCTTCAGAGAATAAGTCATTTACTTAGATTTCCAAGTTATCTGAATAACTGTAGAGACAAGCTTTAAACATCTACCTACTTGAATATTCAAGAATCACATTGATCAGTGCAGTTGGAGAACAGCTGTAAAGATTTGTAAGTCAAGAACATGAAATTCAACGCTTAGCATTCAAGTTACTGCTGGTCTGAAGAAGAGGAAACACAAGTAAGGAATTTCTTGTAAAAGTTAATCATGCTTCAGAAAGTAGGCAGGGAGAGAGAAAAAAAAAAATAGAGAAGTTATCTTAAATATTACTGGCTCTGTGTACAGTATTGAAGAGCAAGTAAGGTAAAGTTCTGAAAAGAGGTGAAAGTACACTCAAGCTCAATGTTTCAGCTGCTACCCTGAACATAAAATACCAGGTGATACCTGCAATTCTTAATGCCTCTGTGTGAGCTGTTCCATTTGAAACAGCATTTGCAAGTGGTGATACGTGAAAACACTATAACTGTCTCTCTGAACCAGCTAAATAAATTCTGTGCAAAGCCAGCTGCATTTTGTGAGTACTATTTTACCAGAACCAAGTTCTGGAATATCAAGGACCTTGTCACATGGAGGCAAGCAGGGATAGAGGAGGAACAACTCCCCAAAAGCAGTAAGAAACTTGGAGAGGCATGAAACACTAGGAATTAAAAAAAGCATGGACAAAATTACTTCCCTCTTGAGTTTTACCTGTACATCTGTTGAACTTTTTGTGTTCTGTCACCTTGAATTTTGTCCTAAGGCAATCCATCTTCATTCCTGCTATAGAGGGGACTAAATTTAAGCAGCTCAGTGTAACTCAGGGCAATGTATAACACATCTCAAGTGTATAGATGACATTGTAGTAGCTTGTAGGAAACCTTAAAAGGTCATCTACACTTTTAAACATCCAATACTTGAACAGTCTCCTCTGCCTGCCTATGACTCTTGCATATGTTACCAAGTCTTTTACAAATACTGTTACTTCAATTTAGTCAAGATCAATCATCTTCTCCTGTTCCTCATGAAAAAAAAAAAAACTGAACAGAAATCAAGCAGTTCTGCATTTTGTCTGAGGTGCAGAACAGATATTAGGAAAAACTGTGTCATTATAATTGCTAGGCAGTACTGAAACAGATCACCCAGAGAGACAGGGGAAGCTCCATCTGTCCTCAAGGCCCCTCTAACTAGACAAAACCATGGCTGACTTGATGTACCATTGGCAACAAAACCAGACCTCCAAAAGCTCCCTCTAACTGATATGTCTGTGATTCAAGTCCTCCGTTTCCTGGTGTATTAGAAACACTATGAGCCACAGAAAAATGAGAGTGGTGTTGCAGTGGAACTGCCTAGTACTAACATTCTCTCTATTGCCTGTTGCTAGAAAGAGCTTGGGATGTTAAAAAAAAAAAAAAAGAGTAGGTTTATTTGAACTGAGAAGAGAGAAAAATACTTTTCTTCGTTTCTTCTCCAAACAACAGTACAGCACAGTGCAGTGGAGCTAGAAATGCTGCATTTTTCAGTTACAGGAGGAAATATCTGGCAAGATGCAACGCTGAAAAACTTCAACTGTAGTGCCGCCAAAGCATGTTACTGCTGGTGGTAATCTGATGCTATTTTTCTAGATAAATTATATCTCTGTCCAGATGGTGAGGCCCGTTCTTCCTCAGCACAACAAAGCAACATAATTGTTGCTGAGACAGACAAGAATGGTAATAAAAAAGGAAAAGAGAAACAACACTTGATAACTTCAGTTTAACACTTTCTAAACTACTATATTATTACACTAATACTGAAAATAAGATGGGATAATCCTAATCATTATTATTTAACTTGGAAATATAAAAATAAAGTACATTACAATAATATCAGTTTTGTTGAAACTATCAGCACTGTTCTGCCTTAAAGAATATAATATACCTCACGTTTATTTGACAGCAAGATATTCTACAGATAATGTGATGTTAATAGCAAACTAAACACAGTAACCTTATGCTTGAAATCCTAAAGTCAGGCCAGAAAAGATACCACAGGAGTCCAAAATGCTGCTATGACAAATGACAAAGCTTTTACTACTAGGGAGCAGCTAACCCAGAAGTTTACAAGCTACAAATGTTACAGGCATGCAGAAATGCAAACATTACATTAAGTGAAATCTGTTAAAGCTACCTGATAAATAATTTCTTGACATTCAACCACCAAATTTCCCTTCTGTGCCCTTTTAGTGTTGGTAATTAGGTGCTTTCTAGACTTATTTTAACTTTAGCCTGAATTAATTAATGCTTTCCAGAGCTCCTCAATTACCTGGGATCGGGAGGCAGGGTGAGTAGTGGGTAGGCAAAGAGGAAAAAATAAAAACAACTGGAAAATTGATTTAGAGAATATTCATATCTTTGCTAAACATCTGAGCAGAAGTCTGGAAAAGCTGACCTGAAACGAAAGCAACTAAACCTTACAGCTATAAGCTACTGTGCTAATTTAGCATGTGTTATAACTGGGTGCATTTTGAATGGGTCTTAGAGCAAACTCCTGATGCAGCAAGGGTGGTTTAAATCTGCTGACAAATGCAGTGATTGAGTTTGTTCCAGTACTGACCACCTATACCGAAGGATGGTACTAGTTAATTTCATTCATTGACCTTACAGTGGATGTGACAGTCTGGCGGAGAATTTTGCTTATGAAGCTTCTCATACACGTATTTGTCCTACTCTTGTTCTGACCACAATGATAAGAGTCAGAAAGCTTCACATCCAACTTGACAACAGAACCAGACACACGAAAATTTTAAGTGATGGATTCTACTAAGGCTCCCTTCCTCCACCAAAATATTTTCCATCTTTATACTAATGTTGCATATACACACATAAAAAGCTTAATATCTTCAAATCTGAATGTTTTAGAAGTCTGCGCAGGAAACAAATGCCATGGCAGCAGTGTCTGCATTTTATATGAACAAAACCAGGCAATGGTGAATTTCTATAGGACTCTATTAACCTGTAATAGCAACCAAAAAGTTCCTACATTTATATCAGATACAGCTCTTGGACACTAGAGGTACCTGGAGTATACCAAAGAAGAGATAAAAGTATAAGGAACCACCATGCAGAAGCTAGCCAGACCTACCAAGGACAGTCACCGGGGTTTTAGCATAAACAACAGTCTTGTCTAAGGCATAGTACTGTTTAACTTTTTAGCATAGCTTTGAGACAACCTGACAAACACAGGACTTTCCAAATACTGACAGAATGTTTGACATTTCACTTTAGTTCCCTAATTCCCAATACTTCCAAGGGTTGCTGGTAGAAGGTTTGACAGCTAAGTAGCTGCAGAATGTAATTATCAGGAAATCAGATAACACAGACCTACTGTTCTATAGTGTCACAAAACACACTACTAGCCTAGAAAGGTTTTCTAAACTTTCGGGTAGGTATCAAGATCTTCTCACAATACCTAAAGGACTTGCAAAGAGTGACAACTAATAAAGTTATCACTTTTAGTAATAATGCCACCTTGTCCTGCTTATAATGATATCTTTGGAGTAGCATCCTAAAGCTCACTGAAGATTCAGGTATCTTCTGCAAGTTTACATGTTACTTCAGCAGAAACCAGACATAACCTATATTTTGTTTAAATCAAGTGTGGAGTGCAGACTTACACAAGGAGCATGACAAGAATTCACCAGGATAAATCTGACAGCATCATCAAGCCTAGTAACCTTAATATGGATTCATAAGCTATCATCACTTCCAAAATATTACACATAACAAAAAGTTCTCTGGTAAACATAGAACACATTCAACCATAAATGTTCGGCAGTATTTACAAAAGCTTCTGGTTTCCTATGTTAGAGTACTTCTTGCACTCACCTCAACTGACTGAAGTTTTTCATCATGGAGATGAGGTGACCTTGGGTAAATATCAAGAAGATGAGGAGGATCATCAATATGTGTTCTTCTAATATGGTGTTTAAGAACTTCTTTATAATCAAGTGAATCAAAGTTGGTTTTCCATAGTAATACCTGTAAAGAAGCCATCATACCAATAACTACTTGAAGTCCAAATACCAATAACTACTTCAGTGTCCAAAACCTAACTATTCAGTGAAGTTTGTTATTATACTAACAGATGACAACATCAGAATGAGCCTGCTATCATCACTTGGTTTGATGTCTACTACAACACAGGCATTTCCCCAGAGTTATCTTGTACTTCAAGTCTAATAGGAATGGTTCAATCTATTAAAAAAAAAATTCTAGAAGATGCCTCAATTATCATAAAATAAAGCAAACTTCTGTCTTGCTGGACTGTACTAAGTTATTTTTCTGCTATATCAAGGGGTCAAATACTATCAAATTTCTGTCCTCTATGAAGGCTTGCAGGTCAAACAAGAAAGTTTGAGGGGACAGAGTACCACAGAACCCTGAAGCACCTGGTTCCAGTGTTTTAGCAACAGGAATCTGTTTTCTGAACCTTCGTCCAACGATAATCAACGTTGACACAACATACAACAGTCACACCATGGTCGAATCCAGAAGGTGGTAGAATGCAGAGGTAAGATAGCAGAAGGTTGTCTATCCAGCCTTATGGATAGACCAGGAAACCAAATCATAACGCACAGTATTGATCTTGTGTCACGAAATTATATATGTAAATAATTTAATTACGTTTACTACAAGTTTACATGATTTGAGTTCCTTGTTATTTTAAGTGCTAAGGGAAAAGAAAAAATAAAAAAGATGGCAGTTTCCAGAAGTCCACTGTTGATTTTTATAGCTGCTCCCTAAATTAGAAGAAAAAAAGATGGGACCATGCTCTGACTTAAATTTACTCACCTGTCCAAGCAAAAATATTTTTGACAAAAAATATTTTTCAGAAATTAATAAACTATACGTAAGCAGCACAAATCACTGTTTTGTTGCTTTTGTTTTTTCACAGAATTCCAAGCAGACTAAATCATATTTCTAATATATTCCTTAGTTGCATTGTTACAAGTTCATTTCAGGTTCAACATCTTTCATGACTCTGTTGAGTGGAAGACCCTAAATATGCACTTGGAGACACAGTGCACCCATAAAGATGGACCCAAACTAACTCAGACATTAGTAACGGTGAAAAGTGGGATGCATGGATCTCACTACAAACTATACAAACCTGCCTCAGAACCTGGCACTTGCAGGACAGTTAGATGTTAGATTAGCTGATTCACAACAGCTCACTGTGCTATAAGAGGGAGGTCCTGCTTTCTCTCTCTCACCTCTTCTCGGCTGTGTAGTTCCACTACCTCCATCATCTAATCAAGCATAAAGTTTTCACATTTTTTATGTGGCTTTTCCCCATTTTTTCAGGTTAATTTTCTGCTGGTTTAGCAATTCAAATTGGCTCAGCACTGAGTGTACACAAGGGTATAGGCAGGAGGCAGCAGAATTAGGACCTTCCATCAGTGGTGAGCATTTGAGCTGCTCAGGCTCTAAACACGTTTTATATGGCTCTAAAGTGGAAGGCCATGCTGCTGCAGCTTCATCATTACAGGTAATAAAATAAGTAAAACCAGCACAGAAACATCTGTATATGCCTTGAATATCTCAACTGCAAACAGTGTAAAGGCAACTATGCACAACCCTAGAAGAATACTTATTCCACAAGGAAGTATTTCCCTCTATGTCAAGGCAGTCACCAGACACAACGAGTTCTCTGTTCTACATGGCAAGAACTGAACTAACAGCACAGGCTACTACCTTCCAAAGGCATAGGCATAACTTTGCTCTTTCACTTAAAAATAAGAGTAAAATGTCTTATGTCTTACATGGAACCAAGTAAATGAAATAATTTGTCATGTGCACGTACAGCCAAGAAGTCTGAGGAACACAAACTTCAGAACTCTACCTGTTCAGGGTTTTTTTTGATTGAGGAAAGAAGCAAACAAGAAGAAACAAAAGAAGTATGCAGTGCTTGTTTCAAATACTTAATAAGCTTCTGAACAAAGCTCTCAGCTGGCTCTGCATCAACCAGAGAGAAATTTGAAACTAAAAGCAGAGATACTGGTTCTCCTTCTTTGATGGAGGAAAAACAGATTTTATCTGTCGTTTGAAAATGTATTGGTCTTGAAATAATATGTGTACACAGCTAGTGATCTGTGATAAAATTACAACAAATCAGCTGCCTCCAACTCATGCTGAAGACAGACAGTATCTTTTGGATACTGCATGAGGGACAGAAGACGATAATTTCATGGCCAGTCTCTGCCCATCAGCTTGACATTGCCAATCTGCCAACAGAACTTTTCAAATGAATACACCCCGGAATAAAACAACTTAATTCTATCACAATTCTCCTGGCAGACCTAGAAGGCAGCTGTGGACAGGATGGCAAACAAGGATGTTTGTGGAGTACATATGTGCATACAACAACAGAAAAAGGACACTGAGGAGTAAAGTTACTATGTTTACTATAGATAAAGATATACACATAGGCAGTTACCATACAATGGTTAGTAATGCACATTTTAAAACTTACAATCCAAAAGTGGAAGTAACAGCAAAATAATTAGCTCTCTCCCACCACAACATTCACAAGAAAAAGGGAAAAACTTCAGACATAAATATACCTTTCTGTAAGGTGAATAAAACCAGGATTTGTTACTGACCTATTAGGACTACTTTTTAAATTCAACATTTACCTAAGAAAGTACTTCCTGATGAAACTGGATATTCACTTTCATGCATTCAGCATGAAACTGCTACACCAAACTGCTGAGAAACTAAGTCATCTTAAAGATTTTGCACTATAATATCCACTTATTCCATGATCCCATGTGCCACCAGCCCTACAGCATGGAGGAGAAATGCAATGACCCGACTGCACTGAACATGAATGCCATTCAGGGGGCCTCAAATTCAAAGGAGCCTTGCAATAAGACAGGCATTCCCAGGTTATGCTGGCATTTATTTGAGAGGTTGAGTCAGGCTTAATACTGTAGGTCCATCATCAGAGTTTCTCAGATGAAGCTTCTGTCATGTGCCCTAGTTTAATATGTGCACTTCTCCACAAGTTAAGTACAATATACCAGCTGTCATAAAACTCAGAAGACAGTACCCATGAAAAGCAAGGTCAACAATTCAGGATTACCTAAAAACCAGCCTCCTCTTGGAACTGAAAAATTATAATTAAAAAACCCTTTAATATGGAAAATAAAAGATTAATGGCTCAAAGAATAAATATCTTTCCCCCATTCTTGGTTGTGTTTGGTTTGGGTTTTTTTCTTTTTTGTTGGGATTTCATGTGTTCATTTACTTTGTTGTTGTCCTTTTCTTTTTCCACTTGTAAAATCAAAGTTGGAAGTTTGCCAACATTTTAACTTTTCCAATGACTGAAAGTTTTTGCACTACTTCTTACTAATGCCTTGCGATTGAAACCAATTTTGTTTTCTTTGAATGCTTTCAAGTCATTCTAGAAAGTATGCTACTTGAAGCATCAAGCAAAAAATGGAAACAGACTGTATTCTTCCTAATGATACTGAATGTTTTTAACTGAAAAGTATTTATTATTTTCCAAGACTGTCTCTGTTATGAGCTGAAACATATTTCAAATGCCACAGAACGGAATATAAACATGATTTGTGGTAAATTCAAATGATCTTCATTTCTACAGCACAGCTTTCTGTGTCTACATTGAGCTGCTAGCTTTTTATAAAAGGTAACAATGAAAAAGGCAACTAGTATTAAGGAACATTTCAGACTGTGAAACTCTAAGCCTTGGGCTACAGAAGTTTTTTCTTTTTGGAGAATGTAAAGACCTTATAGATATAGTTATTGATATAGTTACAAAAATACTATCAAGCTTGGAATCATGACATTTATCACAGCAGATGAAGATTAATGATATGATTTGCTGTTTAATGTCAAACAACTTTTTTGTTTTAAATGTTCAAACAACTCTTCCTTGTATGAAATCCAGTACTTTGCTGTTTCACCAATGTAAACTAGCAAAGCTAACACAAGATTTCTCCCCCCCGCCAAAAGTGTTCCCAGTAGTACAGCTTAATTCTTATGATTACAGAGTAGTGACTTCAAAAGAAGTGAAAATCTAATGGAGCGTGTAGGTGTTAATACTAGTTGCAACACAAATGTTGACACTGAACTACAACACAAACTACTTCTATTTAAATCTTTCTTTTATTTCAATATGTAAAATAGAAGTGGCTAATATTGTGGTCTTCTCATCATAACATCCAAGTGAAAGTAGTTAAAATAAAGTTTTAAAATTATGTATTTATCTTTTTTCCCCCTCAAATTTAACTTTAGATTAAACAAAGCCTATATAACATACTACTAGACAGAATGCAAGTCAGCGTACTGTAATTAGCATGTTACTGTGACATATTATATTTAACTCCCATCTACTCAGAAACGATTAAGACATTTGAAGAGAGAATACCACAAACCTGAGCATCTGCTCCACCTGAGGCAAATTTTTCACCACCTTTTGAAAAAGCTACGGAAAGTACAGGTCCCTGAAAGAAAAAAAAAGCACACAGTAGAATTATACTATTACTGTAATCACGGTATTTTAATGCCATTAAAATGCAACCCTTATGCCATTATACAATAGATTTTTCAACTTTAATAAAATAGGGAACAATTTAACTGTAGTGAAATTTTTGCAAAACAACTTGATTGAAGAATATTGCACACCTTTGTAAGATGCTGCATTACAATTATTATAATCAATACTATGAAAATAGTGGCATTTTCCTTAGATTTTATGTTTTAAATCTACAATGAAAAAGCAAATATATATTACATTACTCAAGACAATGTGTTTTAGTGACTTATTATCAAAAGTAAGGCTTGTTTTGCATTAAGAGGAAAGCAAGAAAACGTCTACCATTCTTAACAAAAGTTATCTTCCATAAGCTTCCCCCTCCTTAGAAAGCACCATTTTTCAATAGACAAAGACTAATGTGTCAAATAATTGATTTTGACAATCAAAAGAGTGAATTATTAATTAATTCAGAACACGATCTATGATGTAGCATTAAGCATGCATACAATATTGAGAGATTAACTGCATGGTCGTAGGTAAAAATCAATGCATTTCCTTATCACTTGTGACAAGGTGTATAAATACAACACTTGGCTGCCCTCTAATCTGCAAGTTGCAAGATGCAAGACACAATGGCATTAATGTTACTTTCCCTTTGAAAAGATACTGAACAACCTATTAAGATGTTCATTTAAATAAGATTATTGTGTATACCTTGTGTCCATGAAGAGTGTAAATAAGTCTTCCTTCTAAGAGGTCCAAAATCTTAAGGGTACCATCAGTAGAAGCAGTGATGAGATAGTTACCAGAAGGATGGAACGATACACAATTAACCCCTGCTCTGTGAACTAATTTACAGAAGACAATATTCAAAAGACTATAGATATCTACTAATAGGAAATGTACACTTTATTTCTTTGCTCTTTTTTTACTTCCCACAAAACAACCTACTTCATTTACACAGATTCACAGAATGTTAGGGATTGGAAGGGACCTCAAAATATCATCTAGTCCAATCTCCCCGCCGGAGCAGGAACACTGAGATAAGGCTACACAGGAAGGCATCCAGGTGAGTTTTGAATGTCTCCAGAGAGGGAGACTCCACAACCTCCCTGGGCAGCCTGTTCCAGTGTTCAGTTACCGTCACTGAGAAGTTTCTTCTTGAATTTAAGTGGAACCTCTTGTGTTCCAGCTTGAACCTGTTAACCCTTGTCTTACTGTTGGTTGTCACTGAGAAGAACCTGGCTCCATCCTCGTGACACTTACCCTTTATATATTTATAAACATGAATGAGGTCACCTCTCAGTCTCCTCTTCTCCAAACTAAAGAGACCCAGCTCCCTCAGCCTTTCCTCGTAAGGGAGATGCTCCACTCCCTTAATCATCTTTGTTGCCCTGCACTGGACTCTCTCCAGCGGTTCCCTGTCCTTCTTGAACTGAGGGGCCCAGAACTGGACACAATATTTCAGATGTGGTCTCACCAGGACAGAGTAGAGGGGAAGGAGAACCTCTCTCGTCCTACTAACCATCCCCCTTCTAATACACCCCAGGATGCCATTGGCCTTCTTGGCCACAAGGGCCCAGTGCTGGCTCATGGTCATCCTGCTGTCTACCAGGACCCCCAGGTCCCTTTCCGCTACACTGCTCTCTAATAGGTCATTCCCCAACCTATACTGGAACCTGGGGTTGTTCCTGCCCAGATGTAAAACTCTACACTTGCCCTTGATATATTTCATTAAATTCTTCCCTGCCCAACTCTCCAGCCTGTCCAGATCTCGCTGGATGGCAGCACAGCCTTCTGGCGTGTCAGCCACTCCTCCCAGTTTGGTGTCATCAGTAAACTTGCTGATAGTGCACTCTATTCCCTCATCCAAGTCATTGATGACTATATTGAATAATACTGGCCCCAGTACCGATCCTTGAGGCACTCCACTAGATACAGGCCTCCAACTAGACTCCACCTCATTGACCAGAACTCTCTGGCTTCTTTCCTTCAGCCAGTTCGCAGTCCACCTCACTACCTGATCGTCCAGTTCACACTTCCTCAGTTTAGCTGCGAGGATGCTGTGGGAGACTGTGTCAAATGCTTTACTGAAGTCAAGGCAGACCACATCCACCGCTCTGCCATCATCCATCCACCTCGTTATTTCCTCATAAAAGGCTATGAGGTTGGTCAAGCATGACTTCCCCTTAGTGAAGCCATGTTGACTGCCCCTAATAACCCTCTTATCCTTGATATGCCTTGAGATGGCACTGAGGATAAGGTGTTCCATCAGTTTCCCAGAGATGGAGGTGAAGCTGACCAGTCTACAGTTACCCGGGTCCTCCTTACTACCCTTTTTGAAGACTGGAGTGACATTTGCTTTCTTCCAGCCCTCAGGCACCTCTCCCGTTTCCCAAGACTTGGCAAAGATGATGGAGAATGGTTCAGCAATCACTTCAGCCAGCTCCCTCAGCACCCACGGGTGCATCCCATCTGGACCCATGGATTTATGGATGTTCAGATTGCTTAATTGCTCCCTAACCCAGTCCTCATCAACCAAGGCAGACTCCTCCATTGTCCTCTGGAGCCTCAGGGGTTCAGGGCTCTTCAAGACAGCCTCCGGCAGAGTAGACAGAGAGTAAAAAGGCATTCAGTAACTCTGCCTTCTCTGTATCTTCTGTCACCAGGACACCCATCCCATTTATCAGTGGGCCTATATTGCCACTGGTGTTAGTTTTATCTGCCATGTATTTGAAAAAGCTCTTTCTGTTGTCCTTGACCCCTCTTGCCAGGTTTAACTCTAAGGAGGCCTTAGCTTTCCTAGTTGCCTCCCTACATCCTCTAACAACAGCCTTATATTCTTCCCAAGTGGCCAGCCTCTCCTTCCATGATCTGTTTAAGGGAAAAACAATCAAAGTGCTAGGACATAGACCACTCTGCAAATTCTTTGCTTGGTTCTGTTCTAAAAATTAAGAGAAGCATTGCAAAGGAATAATCAGGATTCAGTTTGGGGTTTTAGGGTTGGTAGGCTATAAAAAGATTACTTACAAAACACCAACATGACCTGTTTGTACACTTGCCCAGTAGGAATGAAACTGTATAATCTACATAAACCACATATCAGTGCAAACAACTCCATTCTAAAAAAAATACAAACTACATTGTTTTTACCTTGGTAATGCTGCAGCAGCTTTTTCATTCGAATATCCCACAGTTTCACCGTATGATTGGAACCTGCAGAAGCTATACATGTACCACTTGGGTTGAAATCCACAAAATTTGCAAATCTAAATAAAATTAATGAAAATAGAATGACTACATATTTCCACAGAAATTTTTGGAAAGAGATATATATATAGAAAGACATGTTAACACTGAGTTGCCACAAACTTGTTAAATCCATATGTATGGAAACTCATAAGGTACTTCAAGCAACTGAAATAAGCAATAGAAAACAAGATGTGCCTTATAGATCAGACTGCATAACCTGGCTTTTGTTAAAAAGACAGTAAAACTGCTCTGACTCAAACTTTCACAGCTTGTGTTGGAGTACAAAGTTCCTAGAAGAAAGTGCTGCAAAGAGTTTGTAAGCAGCAAGTAAAATAATTTTGTCTAAAAGAACATCTAGCGATAACCTTTTAGCTTGGAAAAAGGATAGAGATGTCAGCAACAAAATTAGCAAAGCACATATACAAGATTAATATTCCATTGCATTTCTTAATTGAAACTGTGGCTCCAAGATGTTTAAGAAAACTTCAGATAAGTAAAACCAAGCATTTTCTAAACCTAAAAAGGCAGGTCGCTGAAGTTAACAGAATAGTTTCAATCAACAAGCGGAGAATTCTTGAACTTATCTTCTTATTGCAGCATTCAATAACAAACAGCATTATAGGAACAGGGGAAAAACATGAAAGCATTCAAAAATCCAAGAGCAATCTGAATTCTCTCTGGCTTATTTCTTGACTATGGAAAAAATGGATAAGTGCAGCCAGTCAACCCCTTCAGAAAAAAAAAAAGTGAAATTATTTTTGTTCATGTGCGTGATAGAATGAAGTTCGGTCTATTACATTTTCAGATACAACATAAATATGTTAACACCACAAAACACCGATTAAATTTCATTAAAACTACACACTTATATTTGTCCTTTTTTGCAGTAACACTTACCCTTCATAATCTAAGAAGCTATCAATACAAGTTTTATTTCTTGTATCCCAGATCTTAACAGATTTATCCTCACTGCAAGAGGCTATTAGTCTTCCATCAGGTGAATATCTGGAATATGCAAATGCATATGTTACTAAACAATGGATACTACCTGAATGAGCATTAAAGATGTAATTGGCAGAACACCAGAACCAAGAAAGTCTGTTTGGAATTAAAATGTGTAACATTCAAAGAACATTTTAATTTCTCATATTTTTTGCAGAGTAATAAAACCTTCTCCCTCCACTCCTCCCAAGACCCTCCTTACCCCCAGCCCCATTTCACAATAAACTATAATTTTAAACAGCCATAAGCAAGAGAAACGGGCAGGGGAGGAGGTAACAGGAGCCTAAGGCTATCACTTCAGATGCCGAAGAGATTATTATAGAAAACTATAGGCAAAAAGACAAAGAGGACAGAGCAGAAACTTGTGTTCCATTTTAACCTACATATATATTCTCCTGTGAGTTCTCTCTAGACTTACAAGCTGTCAGCAAAACATTCATGATTATTCCCAGACTGGCAAACCAGGTTTTTAAATGGGAAAAATGATTTGTTTATCGTTTCACCAATCATTATTTCTCATATTAAGCAACTGCACAGGGACATTAGAAAACTGTTCAAGAACTTCCATATATGATTTCCTAGAGCTTTTATTTTTCTTCTCAATGATCGGACACGTTGGAGCTTTGTAGGGCTCCGCACTTCACCAGTGTTAAAGTTCTTTCTCAAGAGGTTTAAATCAGGCCTCTCAGCTGCAGATTTTCCATTATTATGGAAAAAAAAACCAAAAAACACATACACACAGAAGAATCTCTTCTTATCTTTGAAGAGCTGCCCCACATTTAAATAGGGTGAGAATCTTAACTTGCAGTACAAAGACCATTTCTTTTACCTTTTCCAATTATGTAAGCTTAACTCATTTTGATTCATGACCATTCCTTTATACCACTTTTGTTCCAAGAATAGTTGATAAACTACCATGCATAATAAAACTAGAAGCAAGTGAACGCTGTGAAATAAGTTAATACAGCATAGAAACATACAGAATTGGGGAAACAGACAGGATACTGACTGAAAATAAATACAGATGACCTTATTCGTCCTTTAAAGAATTAACACAAAGCAACAAATTTTGTATGTACACATATTAACATAGAGCAAGCTTTCAGACTTCAACTAGGAGATTTATATGTAATGTGGGTGTGTAAGACTGATATATTATATTGCATTATTAGTGATAGATCATCACTTATCATGCACACATATTTCTTCTCCCAGTTCTGCCCTAAGAACTAAAAACCCTTTGTAAAGAAGCAGAACTTCTAACAAAGAGTATAAAAACAACACTTACTTGGCACAGCGAACCCAATGGGTGTGTTGGAATAGGGAAAACAAAAGGCGCTGATGGCGAACACTCCATATTTTTATTGATTTATCATTGGATGCTGAAACTAGAAAGTGGCCGTCATGCGAGAAGTTTACACAACGAACAGATGCTGTATGACCTTTCAGTACCGATGATTCTCCATGACTGCAAGGAAAAAAACAAACAACAAAAACCTCACACAATTATATTGAACTGAAAGAGTTTAAAACCCCATAAAACTCGAAGTTAACATATTTGAAATCTTATCCAAATGAAAAAGCAACGTATACAGGCTAAAATCTTAGTGCCACAAATAATTTTTTGCCTTATTTGTATATTAGATATTAAAGCAACAGACTTTGAAGTAATTGTATTTAATATGACCAATTTTAGAAAAGAGTGCAATTAACTAGCAGCATTAGCCTCCATATGGTATTTGAACTAGCATTTATTTTTTTATATAGTAATCTACAAAATGCGTAAGAGTTAAAGTAACATCAGTCTTTCTAAGATCATCCTGAATAGCTTGTAATCACTGCAACTTGAGAAGAGTCTAAAAAGACAAGTCAATTCAAAATATCTGCTTTTACAAAAATTCTATTGTTTCCTTTGTCACTTATCTCTTCAAACTGAAGTGCAGCCATGCAATCCTTCTTAAAAGGATTACATCCTTTAGGCCAGAGAAATACTACCAAGCGTAGTCTTACACGCATTAAATTATCACCTCCGAATTGCTATATTTTTCTGTGGAAACTACAGAATATTCAATGAAGAACAAAGTAACACAGTGAAGAAATGTGTTGCTTGTGCTCAGTCTCTATTTCTGTCAAAGCCCAGTCAGGGACATGGAAAGGAAAAATAAACTTTTATTGGGTAAACACTCCAATAGTCACATTGCGCATTAATGAAACACATAACCAGCATCACCCAGTTGTACTCACTCACATGCAAGGAATCCATAGTCTGACAGTACGATCTTGAGAAGCTGAAGCAAGAAGCTGCCCATCTGGTGAGAACTGGACACTGGCCACCGCTTCTGCATGGCCTATGAATTTGTAAGCTCTGCATTGCGCCTTCAGCTTCCACACCATGAGAAACCTATCCAAAGAGGAGGTAGCTGGCGAGAAATAGAAGATATATCAGAAGTCTGGTCACCACTATGAGGGGAGAAAAAAGAAAAAATCAGAGCTAATGACTATGGACTTGAATTCACCAGTGAACTTACTGGGTGTTTGTGGGAGAGAGTAGTTATTGGGTTTTAATGGATGCTTGGCCTGAGCAGAAGCCTGGCAGCCAGCAATGCCAACACCAGGCTTTTGGAAGGACATCAGAAGACTGGGAGGAGTAAAGGATAATTCTTAACAGGTAGCTCTCCCACATATTCAGCAAACTGGCTTACAAGTACTTTAAAGATCTAGAACAACAACAACAAAATCTAAACCCAAACATCACACACATGTCATTAAGTATGAATCCAGATCTGGCATTACCAAACAGTGAAAACAAGAGACATCTTCAGTTTGATCTCTGAGATGGAATATGATCCAAGCACCAAGCATTTAACTCTGATAAGACAAGCCAACTTAAAATATAATGCCTAACACTTCAGGTATCCAAATTGAATATCCAAATACACTAATCCTATAATCCTATTCAAGTACCAATTTTTTAATACTAACATCTATCTAGTTCAAAACATAATCTGAAGTTGTCAGTCTGATAACAGAAAGAGGTGAACTTTCTTTTTGCAGTCACTTCACAGGTGGACCACACTATCTATACTGGAAAAAGCAGACATGGCTTTTATCAGAGCTTGGTCACTTTCAGGGAACTATAAGCAGCAATAGCAATAAGCAGTTGAATTGAACTGATGAGCGTGATATTCCTGTGCCCCTATTATCTTCATCTCTACTAAGTGCTAGCAAGCAGATCATAAATAAAAACAGGGGACTCACACTCCCACCCCTCAATTATAAAATTCCTACCCCTAGTGCAGCAACAGAGGGAAAGTAAGAACAGGGACCTCCTAGAAGTTGACTAGGACATGAAAAGGATGGCTCTTCCCTTCCCAACCTCTTTCAGGCATCAACATAGCACAAAGGAATTGAGTCTGTTTATTAGCAAGGCAAGCCTCAAGCAAAATATTAGATATTAAACTTTCCTTAGGGATTTGGCACAGAAATATTCTTTTTACTCCCAAAAGACTAGATTCTGGTAAAAGATGTGAGACCAGACTATTCCTATGCCTATATCAATAGCCTTAAATTTGACACTAAAGTATAGCATATTACCCCCCCAACTTTTCAGAACTCTATTTTACAGCAGGCTGTTTCTAACTGTACTTGACTGATTTCTTTTTTCCCTTTGCTTCAGAAAAATGTGACCTAGTGTGATATAAAACATAAAGGAGGAAACAAAATGTAAGCTAAAATAGAATTGAAGGTATCACATTGGAAATGTGGAACAGACAAGACTGACGATTTCTAAAAAAAAAAAAAAAAAAAGACGTTAACTACCAAGTACCTGTGGTACCTCACGAACTGCACAAAGGCAGCACAATACCAGCCCTCTTTCCTTTCAGTTCTAAAAGATGAAGGAACTATTTCAAAAGAAAACAGTACAATAAATTCAAAGCCTGGTTTCTTGTAGCTTGCTCTCTCACAGATGGATTATCCCAAGGTTAATGAGATACAAGCAGGAATCTCAAGTTCTTCTTTCACGTGGACCTCCACAAGAGTCTTCCGTGTTGTCCCTCTGGACTCACTGTTGCCTACACTTATCTGCTCTCCACCCTTAGGTAGGTTTCTCTCTTGAAGCCACTCGCTCATTACCACAACACTCAAAGGCTATCATTATCACCAATACTGCAGTTCCAGCCCAGCTGACACCACCCCAGGGCTGATAGAGGGGAGAGGTTCAGGACCTGCACAGGAAAGGGTGAGTAACTGACAGATCCATTGCAGAATTATTTTAAGGCACACAGACTGATGTGACTCTATACCTGAGCAGCACGGGAGAGGCATAAACCCAGACAATGAAATTCTAAGCCAAAACTCTGAAACTTTGTTCAACTTTGGCTCCTACCCTGCCAAGGAATCAGAATAGTTTGGGTTGGAAGGGACCTTTCAAAGGTCATCTAGTCCATCCCTCCTGCAATGAGCAGGGACATCTTCAACTAGATCAGGTTGCTCAGAGCCCCGTCCAGCCTGGGCTTGAATATTTCCAGGGATGGGGCATCTACCACCTCTCTGGGCAACCTGTGCCAGTGTTTCACCACCCTCAAAAAACAGGTTCGGCTCCTTTACCGTTAACAACCTCAGCCAAGCCACACTATTCCCTGTTCAAGCAGGCTAAACATCAATTTTTGTGCACATGGCTAACACGTAAGCATTTTGCTGTAACAGCAAACATTTTATCTTTGCTAACCACAGGCACTAAATAAGAGTCTACAGGGTAATGATGTTGCCAGCAATAATTTCTATTATCAATATTAACATTAAACAGGTTTATACATGAAAAACGTACTACTATTATCAAATAAGCTTCTCTGGTTCTTTTCGTATTCCATTTTAAGGGAGTTTGCCTACTTCATAACAATGCTTCTCCAGTTTAGTCAAGCACAGTATCTTAAGGATTGCTTCTTAATCCTTTGTGCATTTTGCTTCTCTCAAGTTCATGTTGTCCATGTATTTGAGTGTTCAAAAAGAGGAGAGCAAGAACCTTCGAGGACAGATTACATGAGGTCCTACAGCAATGAAGACCAGACCCAGCTGATGTACTCTGTTAGCACTTACTAAGGCAGCACCCTACAGTCTGACTTTCAATCACCAGGCCACCAGTAGATGGTCCACAGCAGATCTCCAAGGCTAATTTAAAGTACTGTAACTGAAACAAAGACATACAGAGGGTCCAGAATAATTTGTTAGGATGGGCCATACGACAAACAAGTCTGTTGCATATGCTCCTCAGAGAAAACACTACATAACCAGAACCATGTTTAGAGGTGAAAGACAAAAATTGTCCTTGTTGTTGTAATTATTTTATGAACTGCAAAATAGAATAGAAGGCAAGCCGAAAATTCACCCAGAGCTGACTCCAATATGGAATGTAGTCCAGTTTATAACTTCACTGCTTTAATAATAAAAAAAAAAAAAAAAAAAAAANAAAAAAAAAAAAAAAAATCAGTGCTTTCCGTACCCACCCATGTAGAGCTGATACATCTCTAGGTAGTTTGCTTTTCTGGTGATGAGTCATAACAGAATTAAATACCAAAGAGTGAAGATTTGGCATTATGCAAAGGCCAAGTTTACACACCACTTTGGTGCAGTTCTCTAAACAGATACCTGGGCTTTACATATGCCATGAAAAAAATGTTATGGTATTTGCAATGAAACCAAGCTCAATCTACAAGTTGTGAATATTGAAGGTATACATTTGCATATATACACATATATATATGAAGACAAAAGGTGCCACGCTGTAGAATTACCATTACACTCCCATTTCCCAGAATACCACAGTAGCAACTACAAGTTGTGCAGAAGATCAGAAGAGACATACTCAGCCAGGCTTTAACAGTTCGCTGTACTTCTTGGTCACCCTTTTTTTCCCCTCAAATACTTAAGAATCCCCAATATGGTTAATTCAGTGCAAGAATTACAGGTCTGACAGAGTACAGGGCTGTGCACATGATGTGTGCGTATGTGTGTGTGAACATTCAAACACCGCCCCACCAAAAAATCCACGTGCTTTACCTTGGAAATTTCAGTGTCATAAGGCACAATGTCACAATGCAAACACGTTTGACAGTGATTCGCAAGATTTCATACTTGGAGAAAAACAATTACTAATCAAACCTCTTTCAGGGGAACCAATCTGGAATTCTAAGCACAGTGGATGACTTACAAGGAACTTTTAGTAACTCCCATAAGTTCAAGTTCATGGCAGTTTTTTTATTTTATGCTGTATGTACTGACACAAGTAGAAAGGACTTAAAAAGAAGCAGCACACTAACCAACATTTAATTATCATTCTGGATTTTAATTTTTCAAAATAAATCCCAAAGCCCTCCCACATTTATTCAGTGTTAAGTTTACATTCAATTTCATTTAAGTCACTTAAAATCAGTAGTTTAAAATATATACAAGTGTTCCCCAAGTTTTCAGAGTCCAACAGCATAGAAAGTCTTCCAGAGTTTCAGACTTTCCAGAAATCTGCACGCACTGAAAAACAACTGAATTGGAATATTTCTGAAAAATTGCTGCAACTCAGTTTAAAACCAGTGGAACATGAAATGGCAAGAGTTTTTTTTTCTTCTCTATCTAGCTCCTCCCCCAACTTAGGAACAAATTTAATTTTATTTGTTTATTTTAAGGTCCATGTTATTTACTTTTGCCTTTTTTTTTCCTTTTAGTCTTGTTATAACTACAAAAATAGAATGAGAGGTGGTGGGCAGATACGGGTTCAGATACACAAAGTCATTATCCCTGTAAGAGGCAGATTGACTTATTGCTTAAATAGATAAGGAACACTTTGTCAGTTTTAACATGAAGGTAGTTCTTCGTATGAAATGTAGTTTTTGCCAAGTCCTAGAAAAGTTAATTGTATAAAAGTTGCATAGTCTATATTCACACCATTAAATTACTTTCATCTGAGGAAACATGCATTGCACATAAAACTTGTGCTCTGCCATGTAGGAGACCAAGCCTTTTTCTTGTCATTTCTATTGAACATAGCAGTCTACAGCAAGCTTTTCACAAAAGCACATGCTTTGTATAATATATTGCCCCAGCACATAATGACTGGCTGCTTTCTGAAATTTGATAAATGGTTCATTATTTTTACATCTACAAAAAGAATTTCTTGCTGCAAAGTGGAATGGAATTTTTCAGGAATGTCTCCCTTATATAGTTAAGAAGTTCCCTTTTTTAAAAAAAAAAAAAAAAGCTCAGGGAAAAGAAAAAAAAATTGCAAGTAACCTCCTAAAAATAAGTTAAAGACTTAAAACAATCCGTGCCACACAGTGGCAAGCATTCTTAGCACAATTCAACACTACATTCCCAGCTACAAGTTTTCTCCTTATATTCCCTTTCCATCTCAGCCTCCCTCCACTCTAACCGCTCAACTCTTTGAAACCGCTAAGATTCAAGAATACATCTTAACTTACTCTTGTTTTATTTTTGGCAAGTCTTCACTTATTTTAGGTCTCACTTGCTCCCTTTTAACCCTTCTTCCTACTAACACCTGCACCAAAAGCACACCTACTAATTCTTTAAGTATCCAGATTCTTATTGCTTATTAGCTCAAGTTCCTACATACCAGCCCCAGGTCAAGAATTACTACACCACGGCTACTGGAAAACATTGTCACTTCATTGAAAATAACAAAAAAAAAAAAAGCTGGGATGCCTGACCCATTAAGATAAGTGTTCAATTTAAATCATGTAAAGCTAAAAACACAAATACTAACACAAGATTTTTTTTTTTCCAAGTACACAATATATCTATCACATCTACTGTCTATAATCACACTCAAAACAGATTAGTGACAGAATTCAAGAATCAATATTCTTCAAAACTCTACATAATAGGATACAGAAAACACTCTAAGTTGTTCTGTGAACCACCTAACCAACAAATCTTGCTTTCCTCCAAGCAGCCCTTCGCTTTCTCAACTCCCTTCACTTCAGGAACTCCAGCTTCCCAGCCTTACTCAAGGTCTCCCATGGTAGCACGAAGCACATGCTGCATTATTTCAAAACTCTACCTAGGGCTGAAGTATTCCAGCTGTTGCCAAAACACAATGCAAAATAAAAGAGACCAAGTTTTTCCCTGTGTCTCCTTCCTCTACCCTGCTGGCAGACCAAGAAAAAAAAAAAAAAAAAAAAAAAAAAAAATACGTGGAGCAGTAGTCACATTAGCTACGTGTCCCTAGAATGCCAGGCTTAACACAGAAAAGTTTACCCAGAGGCAAAATTAATATTAAATGTATAGCTAAAAACAGCAGTAGCTAACACAATTCTGTGCTGTCTCTACTTCTCCATTACCTTTAAACTGATTTTTTTTACTTGTAGCCATCCCTATTTCTTCCCATTTGTGGTACTGCCAGCATGTCCTTGGTTCAGCTGCTACCACACTCTTCTCTAAATGCATGCAAGCACCTGAGTTACCCTCATGAAGTAACTTTGAGACTAGGCACAAGGCTGAAAAACAATACCAAAGCCCATCTACTAAAGAAACTTCCTTTTCTTCAATGCAATATAACTAGTTGTCACCCCGAAACCCTCAGGAGAATGTAAATTCCCAGAAAACTGCAGACCACTACAAGACTTAAAATTCAACTTGCCACATCAATGTCAATTCAATCACATGCTACTGTACCATTACTTATAGATACATAAGTTATCAAGTACCTGCAATATAGGTCAGTTAATTCCACTGCAAGAACTTTAACTTTTACTTCTGTAAGTAAAGATTCTTTACTGTCATGTATCATTACCTTGCAGGTCTAATATGTCCTTTTTTTAAAGAAAATAAAATCCCTCCTCAGTCCACTCAAAAGCCTTTGTTTTACCATAATCAAGACAGACTAAAGTAAGAAAATAACAGATCAAAATTTTACAAAAATAAAAGACATTATATCTGTATTCAATTTTTTAGAAACTAAACCCCAGTATTTACTTTTGCTTTCCATACAGTTCACCACAACAGATATACTTTCTACACCATTACAGATGCATCTGAAGACATTCCAAGGTAAACAACTGCATGTTGCTATCTGCTCACAAATGTAAAAACCTTGGAGATCACAGTCCATTTGATTCGTACAACTAGCAGTGATTATTTTTCAAATTTCCAAATCTGATTTTTATCTGCAGCATTACAAGTTCTCATTTGCACATCAGCACGTCCCTCAGCTGTACGATAAGCAGTAAGGCACTTTCCTGAATGCGGATGATAAATAGTCCCATCTTCTTTGAAATGCCATATAATAACTTCAGGGATGGGAGATCCATCTTTTGGGCAGTTCCTCATAGTTATGAAGTCTTCATGCTCAGGGACTTCAGCACACAGCTCAGTGACAGAGTTAAATCTAATCTCCTTGTTTGATGTATATTCAAAAAATTGATTGCCTCCCTGACCATGACATCCGAAGAGAGAAAGATGAGCCCCAGTAGGATGATTTTCTGGCAAGGCATAGTCAAGGCACTCTGAAGATATTCCTGCACTGCGGATAGCACCATGCCAGCCAGGACGATCTTCTGGTACGTGCAACTCTGCAAATATGTTTTTTAAATACCAGTTAAAACTTTTGCATTTCAAACGCTCTCTTAGTATCTTTCTTTCAGAAATATCTCCATAGTTTTCTTTTCTTGCTGAAGGATTCCTGTTGTAAAAGTGCTCTTTGTACTCATCCATCCACACCTCAGCAGCACGTGCTGTGTTCTGAAGGAAATTTGGTCTGGCATAGGGTGCGCGCTTTGGAAACACATGGCCTACGTGGGAGCACGGATGAATTTCCAACATGCCTCCACACTGCCAAACCCTAAATGATAATTCTAAGTTCTCCCCTCCCCAAACATCCATTCCGGTATCGTAAGTACCCAGGTACTCAAAATACTTCTTGCTGACAGCAAACAAGCCACCAGCCATAGTTGGGGATCTGATTGGGTCGGTTTCAGATTTGCGCCTAAGACGTTCATGTTTAGGCACTGAGTGCCACTGGAATGTTAGCCGCCAGTCAAAGCCCCCAATCATGGGCTCTGCTGTCTGCATGTAGTATTCGAACGTTTTCCAGTCAATGGTGTCAATGACAGGACAAACAATAACAGTCTCATTCTCAGCAATCCTCTCAAGCAGTGGTTCCAGCCAGCCAGAGACACATTCACAGTGACAGTCTAGAAATGTTAGGACATCACCGGTGGCAAAAGTAGCGCCAATTAAGCGTGCACGAACCAATCCTTCTCGTTTGTTGGTTCTTATCAGACGAACTCTTTTCAGACTGCTTATGTATTTTTCAAGATCGGTCTTCAAATACACTTTATCACTCAAGTCATCCACCAGTATAATTTCTTTTAGAAGCACTGAAGGTGATGTTTCAAGAACACTATGTATCGTCCGCAGCAGCGTTGACCAAGCTTCATTGTAAAAAGCAATTATAACAGATGTTGTAGGCAGTCTTCTGTAGTTGTAAGACTTAGTCTTACAGCCACTCAGTCGATTATCTTCAATGTGCCGGTGCAGAGAGATTTTATCACTCAAGTAAATGTTTATTGCATACTTCTCAATCAGCTCTTCTTCCTGTTTCTTTTCCTCAGAACTCAGCTGCAGGCGAGAAGGCTTACCCCACTCTCCTGGGGCATAAGGATCAGGCGGGGATTTGTCATAAACTGGACGAGCCAAATCCATAGCCTCTTCTGCTCTGTCAGAAAAGCGCCTCTCCCATTTCCCTTTGGTGATGCTCTCCCCGGCGAGGGAGGCACCGAAGGAAGAAACCGACAGCTCGACCACGAAGTATGCGATCATCAAGAAGCCGAGAAACACGCAGCTTTTGCGGACCCACGTCCATCTCCTCACTAGACGGATCCTCATGGTAGGCGATTAAGAGCAGCCCCCAGCAGAGACGAGCTCCGTGACCTACCGCTGGCTCCCCTCTGCGCCACCAGGACTGAAGGGGGCTGCAGGCGCTCCCCGCTTCGGGCTCGGGTCGCCGGCCGAGTTTGCAGGCAGTCTCTCCGTGGCGGGCCCGGAGGTTTCCCGGGGGGCCGCGGCGCAGCGGCGGCGGCACGGAGCAGCCCCCCGCCCCTCCGGCCTCGGCGCTCCCCTCACTTACTTCCTCCTCCTCCTCCTCCTCTCTCGCCGCGGGACAAACCCCTCCTCCCGCCTCGTGGTTTGCTCAAAAAGTTGTCGCTTAAGGAAGGGGCAGAGACTCCTCGTCCCGCCCGGCCGGCGGGGGAGCCCGCCCCGCCCCGCCTCCGCGCCCGGCGGCTCCTCCGGCTGCCGGGGGAGGGAAGGAAGAAAGAAGGAAAGGAGGGAGGCAGCGAGCCGCCCCGCCCGAAAGCAAACGGCGCCCGGCCCCCGGCACTCACCCAGCCCCCCGCCGTCCGCGTTGAAAGCGACGCCCGTCACCGCCGCTCTGTGGCCCCGGAGAGTCCGGATCAAAGCGGGGTCCTCCTGGGAGAGAGGGTGCGCACCGTCAGGCGCCGGGTGGGGGCCCCGCCTACCCGCCCGCCCCTCCGGAGCCGTTAACGTCCCGCACGCGGCGGGGGCACGGCCGCTAAGGGCTCCGCACCCTCCGCCGCCCCCGGGCTGGGCGCTCCCACCGGCGGGTGCGATGCTCGCAGGCCGGCGGCCGCAGCTCGCCTGCCCTCCGGAGCACCGCCCCGGCCGCCCCCGCCCGCCGCCGGGCCCTTACCAGCGCGGAGGCCATGGGCGGAGCGGCACGCCGCGGCAGCGGTTGCCGGAGCGGCGCGGCGGCCCGTCAAACCCCCCGCGCTCTAGTCACGGCCGGTCGAGCCCCGAATTCATCCGCGGCGCCAAGAGCGCGTCTTTCGATCCGCCCATTCGTCGGCCGCCCCGGAGAGGCGGTGAGGTTATGGATCCGCCCCTATCGGTTGTGTAGGTGCTCGACTCCCTGTTAAAGGCGCAGAGCCGCAGCACGCCTCGCGTTGCCTTGGCTACCGCGCGTGCTGCCGTCGGCGCCTCCGCCGTGTCCGGCTGTACCGGCGGGGCGGCCCCTCCCGACGGGCCGGGGCAAATTAAATTATCTTGTCTCCGAATTTGTCCGTTTGGTTGGGACACAGCGGGTTGTGGTTGGGACGGGCTGAACTGCCACCGAGCGGGCGTCGTTCTGTGGGTGCTGGAGCAGGCGGGGCCTGGGGGCCGTTATTTGAAAAGAGGAGTGATCGTGCCACTGTGCTGGGCGCTGGTGAGGCCCCACCTTGAATCCTGTGTTCAGTTTTGGGCCCCTCACCATAAGAAAGACACTGAGGTGCTGCGGAGAGTGCAGAGGAGGGTGATGGAGCTGCTGAGGGGCCTGGAGCACAAGTCTGATGAGGAGCAGCAGAGGGAACTGGGGCTGTTCAGCATGGAGAAAAGGAGGCTGAGGGGAGACCTGATCACTGTCTACAGCTACCTGAAAGGAGGTTGTAGCATGGAGGGTGTTGGTCTCCCAAATAGCAAGGGATAAAATGAGGAAATGATGTCAAGTTGTGCCAGGGGAGGTTTAGATTGGATTTGAGGAAAAAGTTCTTCCCAGAAAGCGTTGTCAGGCATTGGAACAGGCTGCCCAGGGAAGTGGTGGAGTCACCATCCCTGGAGGTGTTTAAAAGGTGTTTAGACGAGGTTCTTNAAAAAAAAAAAAAACAAACACCCTCAAACCCCATTTTTGTCCTACTAGCCTGTGAGGGAACACTCCAGCACCGGGCTGGTTCTTTGCCAGGATGCAGCAGAATGCCTGGAGCTGCACTGTCAGTGTTTAGGCTGGGCGGCCGGAGGAGGCCAAGGCTGTGGGAGGCTGCGCACAGGCTGAGGTGCTGCTGCCCTGGCTGCAGGTGGAGCGGGCTTTCACCTGCCTGCTCTTGAGGACCTGTTCTTTCAGGTTAGCTGACAGCAAACCTGAAGAAGCGAAATCCACAAAGATAGTGAAAGGTCTGACCCATGTTACCTCCATTTAGTGACTTAGACATTGGTGCAGGAAAGCTCTGGTTAACACCTCAGACTCGTTTTGTGTAAAGCATCTTTAGTATTGGCCTCTGTGTTTTCTCGTTATTTCTTAGCCTATTAGTGCTTTCTAGATTTCCAAGTCAGTGCTGAGGTTTGTATCGTACAGATACCGTCCTTTAATGCTCTGAAAGAGTACAACTAGCTTTTTTTTTTTAAATTTAAAAAACAAAACCAAACCAAACACGAATTTTGGTGTTACTAGTGCTGTGCATGTTTATGCAGCTTCATGTAAGCTAGATAAGGAAACCAATCTCGCTGAAAAAATACTACTTCAATAGCTATGCTAGTAAAAAGCGGGTTGACATTTAGGAAAAGGAAGGACTGTGATAGCAAAACTGTCATTTGATATGGAAGTCTTCATGAAGAAGTAAATTATACTGCAATTACCTTTTTCCTTTTTTTTTTTTTTAAATCTAGTCTGCATTTTACAGAGTTTCATCTGCCACTAAACTCCTACACCTAAAGAAACAGGTCAGTAATTAGGCCAACATGCAAGATTTGTCAGTTATAGGACAGTTCCAAATCAATTGCGTTTAACCAAGAAATGCACATTTAAAATAATAATTTTATAAGTGCTGAAAAAAGCAGGATTGTCACAAGTATGTAAGAAGTTTTCCCTTAAAATCTGCTAGACACTTCTTACATTGATGTTTTGCAGACTGATAGTTTGTCTTTACAGTTTCAGAACACAAAAGTGTTTTGTAAGTGGTGGGATAGGATAGATTGGCTTTAACGTGAATGTAACTACAGCTACAGTTTTATGTAATTATTCATTCTTGTTGGTGTTGGGTTTTGTGTGGTTTTGTTTGTGGTTTTGGGGTTTGGTTGGTTGGTTGTATTTGTTTGTTTGTTTTCTTTTTTTTTGCACAGGTCACTCACCCAGCCTTTTGTGTTAGCTCCCATGATTTAGTTATCACAAAGAAAAGCATAGCACTAAACAAAGTTGGTAATGAGAAGACTTCAATGTCCCACATTCTGTCATGTTGCAGGAGTAGTGAGTTAACTAGTTAAACTTAAATTCACTTGGCCTCTTCACCACCATTGAAGTCTTCCAGCCATTTCTCAACTGGTTTTCTGTCTTTTTTCTTGTATGGTTTATCAGCTGTGAATGAGACCTCTCATCAGGGAGACAGCCAAGCTACATTTAGATCCTGTTCCTCTGGGAAGCACGTTCAGTAATGAGCTTTGGATGATCTTAAATTAGTCTGTTTTCTCCTTTTCTCTTGAATGACATAATCTACCCTCTATGCTCCTGTGATTGTGTATTATGTTATCTCAGTATTCCTGGTATGTTACGTTCTCAGGTTCAGTTGTATACTGGAAGCTCCTTAAAACCCAGTGGACAGAAGTATATGTTATTTTACTTACAAGCTGAGCTAAATGACAATTCTGTCATACTGAATCTTTTTCCTTTTGCATTCTTCACAGCTGCTATATTTCCCGCAGCTCAGTATCCTTTACTGATTTTAGGATGCTAGCAATAAAGTGGAATCTGTACCTGCCCACAAAATTCCTGAATTATGAAGTGCGAGCTGATAGGCACAAAGCAATGGAGAGACTGGGGTTACTGAAAGAGGGCAGCATCCTTCTTTCTACAAATTACTGGAAGAGCATTTCTCAAACTGTAGGGCTTACAAGGTTAATCTGTTCCTCACTACTTCTCCTCATGTGAGAGTGTTTTGAAGACACCCAAATGCTTGTAGGAAGTAAAGTATTCCCTTGCCACAGACATATAATTATCTATAATGATTGTCATTATAAAGCTGGCAGGTAATAGTTTTTATGCTGATTAATTTTTCTCATTCGCATGCATAGATTTTATTTTTAGAATTATTTTAAGATCATTGTAACTCCTAATAATTGGATACAATTATGAGTTGGCATTGTCTTTTTAAGGTTGAGAATAACTGTTCTGCCATATACAAGTGCAATCTACTATATTAAGTTGTTGTGCACTGTGATGACAACGATAAATGATGCTTCAGAAAATATCTTCCAAGTGTCACATCTCAGTAGGCTGTTGTTTCAGCAGCTGTGAAACTTTTTCTCAGGTATTGAGTTAAGGTAGTGTATGTCCAAACAGAAATCATATACACGGAAGAACACTAAAATTGCAACTCAAGGTTCCTGCAGGCTGCATGGTCACTGCAGGAAAGGACCTAATAAAAGTGTGTGTAGAATTCAAGGACACATAGATGAATTTAGTACCCTTTGGGCATATATGTCACAGTGCACACATAAATTTCACTAATCACGTAGGATTTCACAATAAATCAGGTAATATGTGCACGAGGGACAAATTTAATATACCAGCCCACATAAAGTACTGTCGTATCTAAAATGAGGACTTTATAACTTTAGTGTTAATGCAGACTTTTAATGTCATATCCTACTTTAAAATAAAACTGAGGACCTCAGCTTTAGCTGCACGGGATCCTACTGGGAGCAGCTACATTAGTAGTAGAGCTGCCAAGACCCCTAGAGAGGCCTTTGGCCCTTGGGTTGTTGGCAGACGGGGGACACAAGCAGACAGTGGCACTCCATGGGCACTGGAGGGAAGTGTGAGATAAGCTTTGCCAGCATCATGCATCCACCTACATGCAGAAGAATGTAGTCTTAGGGCACAAAGATTTAATTATAGGCTGTCTTGCAGCTGTAGAACCATTAATACCTGGTGCCCCCCGCATATTTCCAACCTCTGATCCTACCTTTTTTTCTCTTACATCAAAATGGCTATGAAAATAGATATTAAGACTGTAAAGTAACTTATGGATACTGTTTTTGTTTTCTAGTTTAGTTGAAACTTTCTTATCAAAATCCCATTAAAGTCTGTTTGCCAACAGCAGCAAGAAAATGGAAAAGAAAAGGATAACAAGTGTATACAGATAAATTTGAAATGCATGTGTGATTTGGAATATGTGTGTTATTAAACTTACAGTCTAAGAAACATACAGTCCAAGAATCCTCCTGGGGTCCTGAGGGAACTGGTAGATGTAGTTGCTGAGCCATTCTCCATCATATTTGAAAAGTCATGAGCAACCAGATGAAGTCCACAGTGACTAAAGGGAACATCACACCTAGGTCCCAGAAACTACTGACCAGGCAGCGTCACCTCTGTGCTCAGTAAGATCATGGAGCAGATCCTCCCAGAAGTTATTCTGAAGCACGTGGAAGATGAGGTGATTAGAGACAGCCAACACGGCTTCACCAAGGGCAAATCATGCCTGGCTAACCTAGAGGCCTTCTATGATGGAGTGACTGCGCCAGTGGACAAGGGAGGAGTAACTGATGTCATCTACCTGGACTTCTGTAAAGCCTTTAATATGGTTCCCCATAACATTCTTACCTGTAAGATCTTACCTGTAAGGTACAGATTTGATGGAGGGACTGTTAGATGGATAAGGAATTGGCTGGATAGATGCATCTGAGGGGTTACAGTCAGTGGCTCAGTGTCCAAATGGAAATCAGTGATGGGTGGTGTCTCTCAAGGGTTTGTTTTGGGACCAATACTATTTAATATCTTCATTAATGACGTAGACAGTGAGATTTTTAGACAGCAAGTTTGTGGATGACACCAAGCAGAGTGGTGCAATTGATACAATAGAGGGACGGGATGCCAGCCATGGGACCTTGACAGGCGTGAGGAGCAGAACTGGACGAACCTCATGAAGTTCTACAGGGCCAAGTGTGAAGTCCTGCACATGGCTTAGGGCAATTCCCAGTATCAGCACAGACTGGGGCATGAAAGTATTGAGAGGAACCCTGCAGAGAGGGACTTGAGCCGGCAACGTGCACTTGCAGCCCAGAAAGTCAACTGTTTTCTGGGCTGCATCAAAAGTAACGTGACCAGCAGGTCAAGGGAGGTGATTCTTCCCCTCTACTTCGCTCTGGTGACACCCCAGCTGGAGTCCTGCATCCAGCTCTGGGGCCCCCAACATAAGAAGGACATGGACGTGTTGGAGCAGGTCCAGAGGAGGCCATCAAAATGATCAGAGATCTGTTGTAGCTGATAAATATTTGATATTTTTCCCTTCTCAGTGTATAGATTGTATTTTACTGAAGGCTAAATAAGACAACTGAAAACACCTGAAGGGAAACGTGTAAAGGAAAACTGCATAATTTAAAATCAGCGCTTTAAAGCAAATAACTATCTGGATGAGAAGCTGAGGGTTACAATTACTCTGCCAAAGAACTTGTCTTAGGATCATTAAAGCTTGTATAAAAGTAGGTGTGTTATCCAAAGGGTTTTTTCCATCTATTCCTTTAATTAGACACTTTTGTGTAACAGATACATATCTTTCTAATGACTCCAGACATCAAATTCCTTAATGTTTCTCCCTAAGTACCCGAACAGCACAGCAAAAATATTGACATAGTAATATGCAGCTGAAGCACACACCAAGCTGCATGTAAAACTCTTTAGTGTTACTTGCAATATCAGATAATAGCTCACACTCTCTATAATGTGTGTGCATTTTTAGAATGTGAGAATGTTTGCAGCCACCAACTGCTTTCTGATAACAGGACTGGTTTGGCTATGGAATTTTCTGGAATAATCCCCTTACGATGTTTTATAGCAGTGGCATCACTACCTGGCTGGAGACCCACATGCAATTCCAGATTTAAAGAACACCTTTCTCTTTCTTCCTTTTTTTTTGCTTTTAATAATGTTTTAATGGATGATCGATACACATAATATTTGCTGTGACACCAGTAACATGGATACGTATGTTTTTGGTATATGTTTATTTATTTCAGTGAGCTTGCGACTAGGTTTTATAAAAACTAAAGCAGATACGTGGTATGATGGCTCTTTGGAATAATTTCTTACAACGTAGCAAAGGTTAGAACAAGTTTATTAACACTTCAGGAGATGCTGTATAGAATGGTGTTTATAGAGTGTGTTTATAGAGTATCTTCCATTTAGTATTGCTTAACAATAACATCATTTAGGATGATGCAGATATGAACTGCATGAGTGAGTTGATGAAAACAGATGAACAGTGAACTGTTGTATGGAGATACTGACCTTGGTGAAGTACCTGTTTAGGTGTGTGTCACAAGGCAATACACCACGTAAAGAAACTAGTAAGGAGAATGAACTAGGGGATGAAATAAACAGGACCAAGAGAAACTAAAATAAGAAAATTAAGTAGAAAAATGAGCTCTTGACATCTGAGCTCACTTAATTTTAGGGAAAGATGTAATTTTTCTTCAAGTCTGAACTCCGTGAAACCAAATTTTGGCTTAACTTAACAAATTTACGGTTAAAAGGTGGCAGTAAATCTGTTTGCTGGGTGTTAAGGAGGAACTTGGTGTTTGCACATTGCAGAATTCGTATTAGCAGATATTTCATAAATTCATGTGGTTTGTTTTAAACTAGACTACGCTAAAACTGTATGGGTGAGGTTTTCAACCATTAAACTGAAGATATAGAGAATATAAGGGGTGATAAAACCTTAATACATCACGCTTGACTGAGCTTTTTAAGAGGAAAAATACTATATGCATTTGCTTTAAACAAAAAAATGTAAAGAAGCACTTGTTTTTAGCATCTCCAATAACAATCGATCATTATTTTTCAGGAACCCAAAAAGCTGTTAGAAGCACTCACAAAAATACACTATTTTCCCTTTGTACATAGATAGACAAACAGGGTATGGGACAGAAACATGAAGAAGTGAATGAAAGATGTTCAGGTCTGAAGGCTGTGTAATAATCCAGAGCATATCAGTGAGGGTGGGTAGTTTATGATTTTATTTCTATTTTCTGATCTTGAAGGAACAAAACAGAAAAGGATGCATAGGTGTTACTGTAAGGCTTTGGGGAACTTGGATGAAAAATTACAAGATGTGCATATTATAGCAAAAAATAATCAGATACTTGAATATCGTGCTTTTTATTCAGAGATTGTAAAGTATTTTTCTAGTTCTTCATTTCTATAGAAACATACACGGTGATGAGGCTATTTGAAGGCTACTGTTGAAAATGGGCTCTCCGAAGAAGCAAATTTTGGGGGAGATTTTAGCAAAATCAGAAATAGAATTCACATCTGACTCCCAATTCTGATTTCTGGGCTCCTGGAAATTACTAAAGTACCTCCAAGGAATGCCTACAAAAAATATATCGAAATAAAATTCAGAGTTGTAAGAGTTGTTCTTTTAAGTAAAGCCGCTTGCTAAAATTACGTATAAATGAGTATAACACAGTCCTACTTGGCTAATGACATTTTCTGTTCAAAAATCTTGATATTATACCGTATTCAATCACTGTTTTGTGTCATGCTTTGTTCAAATCTCGTTTCTTATTCTGTTGCTTTATGTTACATTAAGACAGAAGTAGTCACTTCCATCAGCTGGTTAAATTCATACCAGTAGTACTGTATTTGTCTGTAGCTTTTGTTTTCCACTAGCTATTTGTTGGGGGTTTTTTTGGTATCAGTGTCATATGGAAGAACAAGGGAATGGCTGTTTCTGTGTTTCTTGCACTGCCTTGGATTTGGCGTTTTACAGCAAGAGGTCTACAGGTATGTGAGTGTTACCTGGATTCACAGTGTGGTTTAGGCCTGAGTCAGAACTAAGGGTTTTTTTAAATGATCTCTTGCTTATGTTGATGAATTCTAAACTTGGTTTAGGGGTCTCCTAGCTCAGGCTGAAGCTTGATGGGCAGTCCAGTAGCAGCAAGGTACGTCAAGGTTTGTGCATTGGCAGTGTGTCTGACTATGCTAGCTTAACACTAGATCATTTTAGATGCTTTTAAAATCAAGTTACTTTGGTAATTTTGTATTTTCCTGAATCCTTGTACCATGTTTATACTTAGTCATAGTATCAAAACAGTCATAAATAAATGCAGTGGTTAGCTGCTGTCAAAAGGAGCATCATCACTCCTTCTTTTCATGTTGGCATTAGTCATCATCTGACCCAGGGGTGAAGTGGTTTAGAGAGCTAAACCAACATTAATAGTAGTGTGGTGGCTTCTTATTTATTGTTGCTTTAGTGTTATTCCGGTTTGGTGCATTGAAGTGGTTCTTCTCAGGATCAGATCAATGGTAACTGGCACATGTTGAGTGGCTGGAGCTTGCTGCTGTGCGTGGGGCTGCTCCTCTTGGCAGTACTTAGCCAATAAATTGTCTTAGAGATGTTGTCAAACGACACGCTTAGACAATTAATTTTTCTAGTTTCATTGGCGTACAGCTGCTACCTCATGCTCATCTAGTAACAACCACCATCATAATTCCTATGCTAATTTAATTTTTCTGCTGATGATGAGAGGAGAAAATGGAAATTACCTTATTGCCTGTCTTTCATAAGCTTTCTTGTCTGTACTTACCCAAGGAGAACTAAAGGAAAACACACGTAAACATATCAAATACAAGCAAACAGTGAAGGTACAATAGAAAAACTAAAACAAGTGCTTGAAACCAATGACCAGAACTACCAGGTGCAAAGTATGAGAAATGATAACAAATGTGATTACAGAAACAAGTGAAGAAAAGCAATATACCATTATTATTGGAAAAGAAGGAACTTAATGATGCCTGAACACCTGCAGCTGCACACAGAGGGAGTATGTAGCTGTAAAAGAATCACAAGGGGAGGTCAGTGGGCCAATTGATCTTCTGGGTCCTTCCCTATGACTTCCAGTTCAACAAGTCTATTTGTAGTGGCAAAGGAGAGGGAACATGGTATCCAGAGAGATGGAGAAGGAAGAAGAAGAGTGCACTCAGTGGGTCAAGGATGGTCTTCAACTGCACAGCTTGGTGCACACACCGTGTTTTATCTGTGGCATCAGCTTCTTCTGCTAAAGGCTTGCTGAAGGCCAGGTTCTGACCCATCAGAGACTTCAGGTGCTTAGCACACAGCTGCACGATGTACGTTTGTTTAGCAATGTCACAATGCTATGCTCCCAGCTCCACACCACCCATGCTTACTGTGCCTTCTCTAAAAAGCATCCTTGACTCCACATCTCATGACTGGTCCAGAGATGACTTGGGCACTGAATTAGAAATGTCATTGCTCTGTCCTCTGCTGCCGCTTTGTGGAATGTACCTAAGGACCAAACTACCAGGTAATTCTACCAGGACTGAACTATATTTTGTTAGTACACTTAAAAGAA
Organism: Pampusana beccarii; assembly: GCA_013399365.1. Taxonomy (NCBI): domain Eukaryota; kingdom Metazoa; phylum Chordata; class Aves; order Columbiformes; family Columbidae; genus Pampusana; species Pampusana beccarii. The sequence goes on from VWYH01011234.1 coordinate 561,318, forward strand.
CAAGAAGAACTTGATTCCACCCTCCCTTAGGTTACTTTCCAGGAGGGCAAGAGTAAGGCAAGGTGTTTCTGACCAGTAGAGGCACCTGTTTCAGGGTCAAGGTTGTTGCAGTGAAGACCAAGTCACATGAGAGAGAAAAAACCTTACAGATTACATTTTTGCCACTTCATAGGCAACCCTAAGTGCTGATCGATCTGCACTTATCATTGCTGTGCCAGAGCAGGGTAGGGATTTCTTTTGCTGGAGAAGGAAAGCCTACATCTGTACATTATTTTTTATTTTTTTTCTGTTGCGGCACTGGCTGCTTGGGCAGGAAGAGCTTTCCCAGCGTGACAGTTGGCAAACCCACAACATGACAGAGTACCACAGATGCTTCCTGCTGCTACCATTTAGGTTTTCTCTTGGATAATATTACTTGTGTGGCTGGTGCACACAAGATGAAGGGGGTACTAGGAGCTTCAGACTCTCAGAAGTTTTATTATTAAACACGCAGTCCTGTTTGCATGCCTGCATCAAGAATAAAAGCTGCCACCCTAAATGAGACAGCTAGACACTGGTCTGAATGAAAGTGTAAGTGGCGGTTGCATCTTGTCAAATGCTGTGTATCAAACAATCAATCTGACCAACAGGCCCTATTCCACTGCTGAGATACGTATAATAAATATAGTGGGTTGTTTTTAGGGTAGGAACTCCAAACTGCAAATATCTTCCCCACTCCACACCTTCTTTGTTTAAACTCCCTTTCCTCTTCTGCAGGAAGGCTGTATATGTGCCCAGCTATATGTGTGTCAGCTTGCTTTAGGACTTCTTGCAGGAGCTCTAATGTTATGGAATTTTACATTGATCTCAGCATAATGACTGTTTGGGTTTTTTTTCAGAGAGACACAACTTCTGAATGGCTGAACAACTCACGTACTGTACAGTGGAGAGAAGCAGAATGTGGCATCTGCTTAATATCAGAAAATGGAGAATGGTCCCAGCTGTGGGGAGCGTCAACAGGGCCTCGTAGCAGACAAGACATATAGCACATCAGTATCATCGTAATCCATGAGCAGTGCAGAAGAGAAAACAGAAGACAAAGTGCCTTTCCTTTCAAAATTAGAAGGATATCTGGGCACCACAGCTTCTGCAGATGCAGTAGCAGGAGCCGCGCAGGAAGCGTGCTCTGGTGGCTTCTGCCCCTTCAGAGCTAACCCAGGCAGTTTCCTTTTGGTGTGCTATGAGGCTGCAACCTAATGAGTATTTTCATACCACACAAGTTCTCTGACAGAGGCAAAACTCTAAGTTAATGCTAAAATGATCACGAGGCAGCCTGGTAGAGACAATAGCACCTAACTTACTTTGTGCGCTGCTTACATTTTTTTGCATTAATTCTTACTCAAAAATTGTTTGCTGGCTACTTTAATTCTAGTTTAAGAGAATCCATCCTTAACTAGACTTTATCTTGAAAAACACAGCCTGCTGTTAATATAAACAGCTTGTTCTTGCACCTATAGAACAGGCAGGGTGTGCTTTGAATTTCCCAGTTGTTGTTAGGAAAGGGTCCTATGTACTTGCTGCAACAGCTGCCTTCAAGATCACTCCTGTTGCAAAAAGGTTTTCCTGCCATAGTGTTGAAGATGATTGTGAAACTTAGGTGTTCACCAAAAGCATATGAACGTTTGCAGATGGGCACATTTTACCGAGACACCACTTAATTATGTGAGCCACATTTAATTTTGGTATCCTAAATAAAAAGTACTAGATTAAGTTTCTTACACCAGTTTACTTAGAACATTTAGTATTCTAGTCTTGTTACGCTCCCTCAAACATATCACTAGTGTGAAATCATACAATGATCCGTATTGGTTGTCAAATTTTGGTATTCAGTTTCACAGCACGGATCATAGTAGGTTCTCCTCCAAACTAAAGCAAGAAGATGACTGAAATGCTCAAGCAGAAGTATGAACTGATAGAGGGCATAGTTTGCACCCCTCTTGACATTAGTGCCTCGAGCTGGAGGAGCCAGTTACACCCTTTACAACTTGTATATTCATTCTTTTTGCTCCTCTCATTCCTATCCTTTCCTTTGAAACTTCGAGCAGCCTCTTTGCTGCTCCTGCTTTTCTTTCCACTCTCCCCTTTCACCTCCCACTTAACTTCCTTCATCCGCAGTATTTTACCTGTTGCTTTCTCCACCTCTGGTTGCCAGGGCACAAAAAGCCACAGAGGTGAGCACCTTTCTGCTTGAGCTTTGCTCTCCAGAGAAGCACCCACGCAGCGTGTTTTGCAGCAGCAGTTTCCCCAGAAGCGGTTCCGGTGCGGCTCACCACTCTGTCACAGCAGCTGTTGAAATGGCACAACTGAGGGGACACCGCAGGATGAGAGGAGTGGGAGCAGAGGAGGTGACCTGAGACAGCATCAAGCTCAGCTGCAACCTTATCATGTTCCCCTGCAGCCAGGTGGAGAAGTTTGCTCAGAACAGGTACAATTTTCAGAGAATTGTGCAGGACAGCAGGCAAGGCTGACTATATAGATATCTACACGGTTATGACTTGCCCATACTTTCCACCGGGAAAGCAAAAGACATCCCCAGCACCAGGAGATCAAGTGTCAAAGCTTGTTCAGAAGCTTGGAGGTGGTAGAGTATCAGCAGCAACAAGTATTAAGAGAAAAATAACACTTCTCCTTCCAATTCCATCCTTTGAAATGGTTAAGCCCTTTCATTTCATAACATTATTGTTCCGCCCCAAAAGCAAACATCTGGAGCTGTATAATTCTCTTAGGGTGGTTAATAGTTGAATGTGTTTCTCAATGAAGTTTCCTCAAAGGCCTGATTTCTAAGTTACAGTATCAAGCTTTGCAGGAGTGAAACAAGGCAAGAAAGCCACAGGAGCACTTGTATTTGGCAATATCCCAAATGTAGTCAGTTTGGAAATAGCTATCTGCGGCTTAACTGTTGAACTTGGATTGATTCTAAGTGCAATATTTCAAACTGGGGTCATTATAGCATGCAGGAGCATGTTTCGGCATTTCAGTCTTTTTGACAATGATTATCAGAGATCAAGCATGACCTTGGAAAACAAACACTGCAAGGTCTATTGGTTGTGCTGATTGCCTTTGGGGACAGTAATGAAGAAAGCTGATGCAAAGTAGTTTTCTCAAGTGGTATTTTATCACTCTTCACCCAGTGATCAAAAAGCCTATAGCACTCCTTCACTCAAACATATAAAATGCTGATGGTGTTGATTGGTATCAAGCTGACACATGATCATTTAGTTGACATTCAGGCTTCCACAGTTTGTAGCCCTTTTGGAAAAGAGCAAAGTCAGTGAGATTTAAAGCTGTAATAAATGTATTCAAGTATTGACATGTCTGCAGAGTGGCTGATGACCCCTGGTATCCCAACCTCTTTAAACATGGCAGTTCAGAATGCTTTTAACCTCCTTCTCCAGAGCTTAGTTTTTCTTTTATTGAAACGTTAATACCTTTGAACTGAAAAGTGCTGCAATATACTGGCCCTACAGAGGAAAATTCAAATTATTTCTGCACCTTTAAGGTAGAGAGCCAGAACACAGTATATTAAGATTTAGTGGTGTGGGCACTCCTCCACATCTTCCAAACATACTTATTTTAAATCCGGTTTAGTTTCAAAGGCAATGCATTATTTCTAACAAAAAAAAAAAATACCATGACAACTCTTTTGCAGAAACTTAGCTATTTTTTCAGTAGTTAGAATGTCAAATTTCTATTTGAATTATCTCACATTACTTTAACATTTGGTCATCCAGATAGCTAAATTTACTATACCATTTATATTGGGAATATTTGACAGAAACTTTTTTCCTATTACATCCTTTTAAAGACAAGAATGGCAGTTTTTAATGTCAGGCTTCCTACATTAACATCTAAAGTTTTATATGCAATTCTCTGGGAACCAGTAAAAATAGACTCCAAATCTGATATAACACTAAGTTCTCCAATTGTAAAAGACGTATTTTTATAATTCAAGGCAAAAGAGGGAACATTTGTGTGTAACAGCAGAACCGATACTGCATTTAATTTAATTTCACAAGTATTTTGCTCAATTAGATAAAAGCCTGTAACACTACCACTTTGTAAACTAGGGTAAGGAGAAAAGTCAGATTTTCAATTCCATTTAAATTATAGGCTTCTATGATTGATAATATATTTTTCAGTGCTCTTTATTCTTGATCAGTTAGAACGATAATATGTATTTCATTAACTTTTTATGACTGCAAGAGAACTTTATTTTTCAGAAACTGATCTTAAACACATAAAAGCAAGAAAAACCACACAGTATCGTTGAGAAAAAGGAGCAGGTTCTTGCAAAAGTCATAAGCAGAGGGAAGGGCAGTCAAACCACACAAATTTGGCAATAAGTCAGCTTTCCACTTTCCTCAGAAACAGCTACAATTTTTTTTTTTCTATGTACACTTTAAAGATTTGGAAGAGCCAAATAAAGGAGTGAGAAGTGTTCTTCTTCCTTGAGGAGCAGTTGTCTTCCACAAGTCTGCAGCAGAGCTTTCTGGAGATCACGCTGAAATCTGTGGGCTTTCCTGTGTATTACACACTGTTGCCCTGAAGTGGTTAAGTACGTCTGGCTTGTAGTACAAACCGCATACATAGATTTTTCTAAAACATTAGAAGGCATAAGCAAAATTTAACAGATACACATTGAAGACAGTTTAAAAACAGGATCACAGGATAATTCAGGGTGGAAAGAGGCCTTGGGAAGTCATCTAATGCAAACTCCTGCTCAAAGCGGTAGAACTTCATGGAGTTTCATTCAGATTATTTTGTGAAGCATCATTCCTTTAATGCCTGAAAAGACAAAAAGGCTGTGAATTTTCCTCATTAAAAAGTTATTTTCTGCTGGATAGTCTTCCATCTCCCCAAAAGAATAACTGAATAAGCTTTTGTTTTGAACATTTTAATACTGATCTAACCCAGCATCCCTCTTCACAGCTCACAATATCTTCCCGGGCAGCTGTTCTTAGAACTGCATTGCGCTGTGATGGGATAAGCTCAGGAAGGAGGGGAAGGAGCAGAGAGAAGGCGCACAAAACCAGTGCAGTTCAGCACTGAACAGTAACAACTAAGCTTTGTGCTATTTCTCCTGCAGGTTTCTCTCCTACCTGATCAGAAAAAAAAAAAAAAAATCCTTCTACTGAGGAATGGGAACTTCAAGGTTTTTTCAATGCACATATGCTATCCCCTTTCTTCTGCACTTAATGTCCTCTTCTTTCCGAAAAAAAGATCAAAGCCACCGGAGACAACCAGGGTCCCTCTGTTGTAGGAAGTCCTCTGGGATACCTAATAGGCCACCAAGCAGAGGAAATCATCTTACATGCAGTGGCTTAAAGCCTGAAAGTTGTAGCATTTTAGACAAAAAAACTAACACGGTAGAGTTGCTTATGCTTAATCAATATCATTTTGGGAGTACTTTTAAAATGGTAGTATCTTTCAGTGCTGTTGTCTAGAGCAATTAATAGGAAAGCTCTTTTGACAAGAAGTATGGAAAGAACTAGCTTTGAAAAATGTATGTTGTTAAGATAGGACAGCTTTTTTTTCCTCATTATGAGTTTAATTTTAAAGTTTCAAAGGTCAAGAGAGCTACCACAGAATTGTTCAGCTGATTACTTAGAGCGTCAGTATTCCAGAAGGCCCATCATGTATTTATTGAGATTAGCTAAACGTGATGCCATTTTAAAACACTAATTTTTGGCTCTCCCAGTCATTGTTCAAAAAGGTTTGCTATAGCAGAAGTGATCAGAGCTCTCCTACCACAGTAAGCATTAAAGCAGGCAAATATCAGCAAACCCTTTGGTCAGGTCAGATTAAGATAAGAGAAAGACAAGTGACAGTTTATTTCTTGCTTTGGATCAGGTTTGATCACTCCAGTAATTGATTTCTTTGTTGAACTCCATCCATCCATACAAATAATATCTGTGAGGCTAATGGGGAAACCCTACAGAACTGCAACTCCTGCTCCAGAATTTCAGGATCACCAAATGGCCAAGTTTGGCAGGTATGTCTGCAGATAATCTGGTCCAACCTCTTGCTCAAGGCAGGGTTTGCTACAGCAGGTTGCTTAGGGCTGCGTTTAGCTGGGTTTTGAGCACCTCCAAGGATAAAGAGTCCATAACCTCTCTGGGCAACCTGGTCTGGCATCTGACCACCAGCACAGTGGAAAACTGTTTTGTTGTTTTCAGGCAAAATGTCACATATTGAAACTTGTGCCTCTTGCCCCTTGTCATGTCAGTGGGCAACACTGAGAAGAATTTGGCCCCCTCCTTTGATTCTACTCATCACATGTACACGACTGTGGCAAAATAGACCCCTATACATCTGAAGAGGTTAATGCTTTGGGGTGCTTAGTGTTTTGGGGAATGGTGGGGTGAGTGGGGTAGGGCAAGAGGGGCTGATTAGGCAGGTGTTTCCTACCTGTGGTCAAGGGATCTGTGCAGCACAAGACAGGCCTGAAGGCCACATTATACGTGCAGAACAGCACAGCCTGCCCCTGCTCAGGTTAATTATGTTGTGGATCAATCGCTCCTCCACATATAGGGGTCTGCTGGTCAGGATCACTACACTTGTTCAAGTAAATGTTTTCTTATATGACTACTTTACATTGCCTTTGCATGTATTTTCCTTACTAAGTCCTCATAGGCCTTTCGTGCGTGTTTTCAAAGCCCTGCCCTTAGGGCTGTTTGAGAGAAGCTGGTCTTCAAGGCATACCTGACAGAAGTCTGCTGTAAGGTGTAGTGCTTTTGAAGTTTCCTGCCCAAAACTTAAATTTAAAAGTGTTAGCCTAATTCTCAGCACCTGTACATCTGCAAGGATGACCAAAGTCCCACTATATGGAGAGCTGGAACCTTGTCTAGATACCAAGGTCTTTCATACAAGCAGGCACAGAGGTACAAACAAACATCAAGGGCTCAGCTAGGTAAGGGGTTTTTTTTAGCTACCTGGGAGAAACATTTAGTCTTAAATGTTCGTTCTCTACTCCTTATTCTTATGTTTATTCACTGTTCATTTTTAGTCCAAAATTTAATTCTTCAAGCCTTCACGCCAGTTAAAAAGTTGAAGGAGCACATTAAGGATCCTTCACTGGAAACACCAACAGCCACATAGCACAGAACTTTTCCCGCGTGTTTACTGGTAGTGGGTGATCTTGAAGTGGAAGGCAGGAGATCACAAGGCAGGGTAGGAGGATGATAAAGGAGACAACTTCACAATTGCAACTCTTACTCTACCTGTCCTTCACTGATTCCCTACTGTGGTTCTTGGCAGACTGGAAGGGGGAAGAGAAGAAAGGGAGAAGATACCAGGATTTAGATCATGTCCATACTACTGCTAGATTTATCAGAACAGAGCCTAGCTCATTTGGTAAAAGGAAAAATGCTAGGAATGGCTAATCTTTTTGGAAATTAAAATATGGCAGAAAGTACCTTTTCCAGAGTAATTTTCAAATTTTAAAACACTAGTTTAGTAGAGTGCTTTTTGGATGATAGTCCTCAATTAATTAGACTGTTACACTGATCAGAATGTTAATGCGCAATACCTGGCAAGTCATTAAAGACATTCCTTCCCATCTTTAAAAGTAGCATTGCTCAGAAAACAAATCCTAGTGCTTCCTACCAAAATATCAATTCCAAGAGTTCCCTGTTTCAGGTAATCTGTGCCTCACCCATGTATCCTTTGACAGGTCCTATGACAAGGATCTGAATATTCCAAATTGACAGTTTTGCAGGTTCTCCCCTAAAGTACATAGAACAAAACACTATGCAGTAGCTGCCAGCAAAATATTCAAAACAAGCTCTGTGTTTCCCCACAAACATCAGCTGCGTAGTGGCTTCAGATCTTGAGACTGGCTTAGGTCATAACTGAAGATGCTTTTGCCTACAGCAACCAACTTGTGGAAAAGGGAAAATGTCAAGTTAAAGCCTGCATTTGTAAACATGAAATAGTAAAAATAACAGCTGTATCTTCTGGGGTTTATTTGTAGGGTGTGGGTTATTTGTTTGTTTGTTTTCTTCCAAGTGTAAGTACCTTAATCAGAAGTTTTGGGAGGCTATTCACACAAAGTTTAGAAGCATTTGAACTGCACACTCTGATTCCCTACAGGAGACTCTGAAAGCTTTGAAACAGGAAAAGCTATTATAATAGTACTTGCTTTGTGCCTTAGCAATTGTCACAGAACAATGCCAAGATTGTGCCTTTGCTAAGCAGGAAGCCCTAGAAAGTTTTCTGTGTGATCGTGCTTATGGTCTTCCAGCACACTTCAGCTTCATGCCCTGTGAGAGAAGCAGCCTAGGAAAGCAGATGAAGATGTTCAGAATATTGTTAGATACTGCTAACTTTTCAATGAATCAAAGGGATACATAATGCATACTTGCATTTCAGTGAGCAACTTTTGCTTCGTAGTCGGATTGGTGATTGTCACTGCACCAGAATTTGAGATGCCAGGCGATGTTCCAGTGTTCCAGAATGTACACTTGCGTCAACCAAATGCTGTTAATTCCCAGAAATCCTCTTGCTAGTCACTTCCAAGCTTGAATTCCCACCATCTCCCAGTAGGGGCAAGCCAAGGTACTCTTTTCATTCTAACAATTTTGTAGATTTTTAGAAAACTAGGAGATGGCAGGTGCACATAACATTAGTAGAGTTACAGAGGAATTAACTACATCTTGAAGATCACATAGGGCTGAAGCAAGCTACTGCCCATCTTCTGCAATGCTAGGCATCCTTATCTGTCTTTTAAAAGAATACACCTAAAACACTTAACAAGATCTGAAGTGATCATTGAGTTGTACGTGGACCCAGAACAAAATCTTCCGCCTGCTCCACACAGGGCAGGAGAAACCTGCCTGCTTCCTTGCAGCTGTTCGTGTTTTGAACATAACTATGTCAATCTCTTCTCCTTTTATATATAATGTCCTATTAATGCTGCTGAGTCCAATTTGTTCCCCTACTGAGAAATACTCTCTGCTTTGTCAGATTTGCAGTGTATGCACCAACTCTAGCCTTATGCTTTGCAACTAGAATAGTGCTGCCACTGTTTGGTGAGCTACCTTTTTCATGCTGTCTTCACGTGTTTTAAGCCCATCTCACAGTTTTCTAAGCAAATCCTCATCCTAGATGTCACTTTGAACAAAAAGGACAAGTAGTACCTGTAGGAGCCTTTTGGTTTAGACATTGTGTAAGCCATATCTACTTGATGGATGCTAAGTCTCTTGAAGAAGGTAGATGATTCTGTACACAGTCCAGGGAGAAGATTAAGCAGGAACAGTTCTCAGGCTCTTGATTCTGACCCAGAATTTCTCATGACATGGCCCTGAATAAGCAGGGCCGTTCAGTCTGGAGATAAGTTGGAGCTGGACCCTCCATGCTGGCCAGGCTTATCCAACAAAGTTAAGGTATTTCAGTGAGGGCTTGAAATCTGTAAGATCCAAAGATATGCACTGCTTGGGGAGAGGGCAGGGGTTGAAAAAGCAGGAGCTCTTCAGAACCAAGTATTTGCATCAGTAAAGCGGTACAGACATTAAGACATTCTACTTTAATTTATGCAAGGCATAATATGATCTGTATTCTTCTAGGACTCTGCAGCAGCTGGCACTGTTAGCAGACACTGAACTTGTCAGGCTTTTGGAACAATGTCCCAATACCATCAGCCATGCATGAGTTATCCTTCCATGAATATTACATTTGCTTGCCTACTTTGAAACACATTGGAAAACTCCCCATTGTTCTAAGAAAGTCTCTGAAAGTGTTAGTTCACATGTTTTTTGGCTGCTTACACTTGCTAGAAACCCCTGCATTTAGCCATTAGTTTGGCATTAAGGCACTTGCTTCCTTGATTCCCTTCAGACTACTCCATGAAGCAGCATTTTCCTCTCATTATTAAGACCAATGCAGAAAAAATGAATACCCTTAAATCAAAATTTTCACCCCTCCCTCAAAGCCAACATTAAGTGTTCTAGCATGTCTTATAAACAAGTACAGTGGGCATCCTGCTCAGGTTAAGCCACTTGAAACAGCAGTCAGTCCAGAACTGCATTTCTGGTAAAAGTTACTATTGCTTGGTCAGAATTCAATGTACACCATGACCTTTCAAAGGGAATGAGCTGAAAGTCATAGCAAGAGCTATTTTACAGAATTGGCATGCATTTCAGGTTTGAATCTGTACTGTACTGACATTCAAGAATTTCAGTCCCCATACAGACTGAGATGAACAGCACTTTTATTTATTTCAGTTACAAGAAAGACAAGTAAACCTTACAACCAGAAAGGCAATGAAGGCCTCACGAACTAAGTGATAACCATTTCATAATCTAGGCAATGTTATGATTTCTTGAGATCACAAAGCAAGCACATCCCCTCTTAAACAACTTCTCCTTGTTTCTGTAAGGAAATTTCCTTTAAGAACAGCACACTGATGTTAACAGAACCAAGAGGGACCAGCAATGTACAAAGCCTACATTCACTCTCCCGCTACCTGCAAAATGCTTAAGTGTAGACTTTATTCCAAAAAATATAACACACAGTTGTGATCATAGCTAGAGAGGGAAAAATCAAAGTCTCTTTCCAAATGAAGTCAAATTATGATGTATTAATGAAGTTAAAGGAAGATACTTTCTCACATGGCAGTGTACATCATTGGTAAATAAACTCTCCTTATTTTCAGCCAATGCATACCTGACTTTTGTAGTAGAGGGAAAACAGTTTACACAAACACTGATCCCCCTACCAAGCATTCTACAAAAGAACTATGATGTAAGGGAAGTGCTAGAAACATATAGGAGAAATTACTATACAAAGTGTCAAGTGCAAACCCCCCTTGCCTAGAATCCAGCATATTTACTTAAGTACAATAGAAAAGACTGGATTCAGGAGTGGCTGACAGTGGGATGCAGTGCTACAGGTTTAACATTCACCACTAAAGGACAAACCCCGGCATGCATGTATCCCACCACAATGGACAGACACGCTTGAGGTTCTTAACCTGCTCATTTCTGCAGTTTCCTCTAGTATTATCTCCTCCCTCATTACCAGCTTAATTCCTGCACTCCTTTGAAGAGACCTCTTTAAAAATTTCCGAAATTCTGGATTATTTGGCCAAAAAAAAAAAAAAAAA
>VWYH01011234.1:572473-637609 GCA_013399365.1 Pampusana beccarii
AAAAAAAACGCTAAAAACCACAGAGCTAGAAAAAGAAAGAAAAAAAAGTTTAAAACACATCTCTTCAATTGCTCTTCTAAACAATGTTGGACGTAGAAAACATGGGGAAGTACCAGATCAGGTACTGTTCCATCATCCTTTGCTGTTTAAACAATACACTTGAAGCAGACCAGAACATCTTCAGTCAATCACTAGCAGGTCAGTTTTGGTGCACAAGATACTCAAGTGAAAAATGTATTTTCACCCGTGCTACGTGTCAGTTCTCAGTTTCCCCTCATTTAAGTGGTCGGGGTACATTTATTATGCAGTACTCACAGTAAGCCTTGGGGTTTCAGGTAGACCTATTCATTCCCAAGGAGTTTCCTTTTGGTTCAAGTGAAGACTTTTGAGTACCAAAACTTACATTCATTCTAGAGGCAGCCACCATGATCCCATTTACCCAAAATACTACTTTTAGTGGGGCTGTTACCATCTTGAAATTGCAGTTTAAACTTAACCAGTAACACAAAAGAGTACTTTCCAGTGTTTCCAGTGAATGAGCCGAGGAAAAAAAAAAAATCTGTAAGAAACCATCGCTGCAATTTTATTTTAACAAAAGGGCAGATTTATTCATGTTTACAAACAAGTTTCAAAAACAAAAAGGAGAACATGTATGCTACCCACTAACAACCTTTCAAAATGCCAACAGCCCTCATGCTGCATGAAGGATTCTATAGATTAGAAAAAAATCACAGTTCCACTCACAGTTCACCAAGACAGCACTAAACTAACATGTTTAGACAAAAACAAAGGACTAAGATTCTGATGTATTTTGATTTAATCCATTTTGCCCGAGATAACAGAAGTATTTCAAGCAAGTTCCATCACATATTGATGTCCTGCATTAAACAATCCTACTAAGTTCTGAACAAAAGTTATTCTGTAAGTTTCTCAAAATTTTTAAAAATTAAACAGTTGTTTCAAAACCATTAAGTAGTAAATGTATTTAAGAAACTAATTAGGACAGAGGCCATAACTTCATTAGAACACCACTGCTCATGTTTTTACAAAGCATTAGTGTTATCTATTTGGCTATTAGTATTAGCAATTTATCTACAATATTTAACAAGGTAAATTGCAGGCAAAATTTAGTACAGTTTCAATAGAAACACCCTTTTCCTGAAAATACAGCAGTATTTGAAGGACTAGTTTTTTTAATTTTTTTATTTTTTTCTCTGCATCATTTATAAGGAAGCTTCCCATCTATGAACAGGAACAAAAAAAGTATCTACAAACCTTGTAAACAGATCTGTATCATTTATAAACATAAATAATCCAAATTATTAACAGCCAACAGCAGAAATTAAAGTATCAATTCAATGATCCAGGGCCTCCTTGCCCTTCCCAGCCTTCCCCTCAGAAAAGGATCATGATTAACTAAAGCTCTGCTAACACACTGTTCAGGACCATTCTTAAGTACAACAGATGATCCACAGGTCACTTATGCCAAGTTACTGTTTATCTGTCAGAGTTCATTATTACTCCCACCCCCAGAAAAGCACCCTCCAGTCTGGCAGAAAGCTTTTTTTTTAAAAAAATAAATCTACATTCGTACAAGTGTGTCTTCTGTTGAAGTCCAAGACAAGAACGTCATCTTGTCCATCATAACGTGTGAAGAGACCCAGTTTCAATTTCTTTACAATGCAGCTAGTGTGTTAACATTCAGCTTACAATCAGAGTGATGTTTCCAAACTATGTAGCGGGCTCCCTGGGGATGAAGAGGTAGCAGACTTGTTCATGTCTGTTGTAAGGTGAATTCCACTGTCAACCGCATTGTTATTTTTATTGGGAGAGGGTGGGGGAGTAGAGTTGCGTTTTGTTGGAGCGTCATCTTCAGCATCAGTATCATCAATAAGGGGAATATGAGGCTCGGAGTCTTCTATTCTAAACTCAGGATGCGTCATAAAATTGTGAATTGAACTTCGTGTCTCAGGTTTCTCTAGCCCCTCGTACAAGGAGCTACGAAATGCATTCACCACTCGGATCTGTAAACAAAGGAAAAAGGCTGTTAAAATGCTGCGGGTTTACTGGTAATGGCATGGTTCTTATGAGTTTGAATCCACAAACAGCTAGACATGAGTGAATCGAATTTGCATGTGATGCGGTGGAACTTGCAATAAACTGTAAAAAATGAAGAGCATTTCAGTAGAGCACTGCCAGTCTACACAGTAGGAATAAAAATTGTAAAAGTACTGCAAAAAGGTGAAGGGCCTAAAAATTCAGACATGGCACTAGAATGGTTCAATGATTTAACATGGGGTAAGCATTTCCCGGAAGTGAGGCCAACTACTTATTCACAAATTGAATTTCAATGAGTGTTTTATTGAATACTTGGGGGAGGTGGGGTGGGCAGGGCAGGGAGTGTAAGGAGGGGAGAGGCTGAAAATAAGTTAGAGGATAAAAGGGTTACTAATTCTCATGCTAGGAATTAGGATGTCAACTGACTATGAAAAAGCCAAGCAAGTGTAAGCCAATGTCACAATGACCGGACGTTTACGAAGAGTCATGCAAAAAAGGATCCCGCTGTAACAGCTGTAAATATTCGAGTATATAGCCAGTTACCACACTAGAGAAAGTTCCTTACTCAATAGTGATTTGGAAACTTAAAACCAGAACTAGGAAATTTAATATCATATTGTACAACTAAGTAGCCGCGGCAGGTTGTAGCTTTGAGGAGACTATTCAAGTAGCACAAAGAATAAGCAGGTGATCAGCCTTGCCTTGAGTCTTCAGTTTACATCGAATTCATGGACAAAGTTTCCAGGCTGAGTATTATTTCAAGTCCTTTCATTGTTCAACTAACATTTTTCAAATCAGAAAGCTAAGTTTACAGAATCCATAAATAAACATTTCAGACTGAAATTAGACAGAACGAAGTACAGACCCATTTTGCAAATTATGCGTGTCCAGATTGACTTGAATTTAAGCTTTTCAAACTGTAATTTGAATGATAGAACCAATTGCCCGCACCTCCCCTCTCCTCCCATACCACACAAGTTTCCTTAACCAAACTACAGGAAATCAGGATTCATTCTTGAACTGATAAAACAAGTAAGGTTAGGCAGAAGTCAATGACCCCTTTGTCCAACATTTTCATCAAGATACAGTTTCCCCCCTTCTGGTAGCACCCTATTCAATTCTCAACATCTCCACTTTAAGTAACATCATTAAATCTCCAGCTAAGCAGTTTCAATCCCAAAGCTCCTGTTGTATAGTAAGAAGCAGAGCAACTCTGTATTAAACAAGAACATACTGTTACAAAACACTAACTCCAATTTAAATGTTTTTAAGCACATCCAAGATGACTTGTTTTAAGCTGAGAAGTCATGACTTTGTGCTCCCGTAGCGATCCCTGATAGAAAAATTAAAGCGACTTCCAGGTGAAGGAATGAAGCTGGAAGATCAAGCAGATCAAGAGCACTGACTTCAAAACAGCTACAATACACCAAAGAACCTTGCTGTAAACACAGAGAAGGGCTCCCCAAAAGCAATGTGTTATCAGATTTATTACCACAGAATCACTGGACATGATGAAGTCTTCGGTCCTGATCGTGTTCTTTGACTTCTGGAAGTAGCATTGTTCCCCCATCCTTACCCCCTCAGAGCACTTGGCACAAAGAATTTTACTCAAAAGCTAGCAAGTCCACATTTTTATACTACAGGTACACAGCTGAGCCCCATTAACCATGGCAACCACAGAAGGGAGAGGCCACAACTACCAAAAAAGGGAGGACAGGGAATATTGTGAATGTGCCTGAGAAGTAAAAGATTACAACAGCAGCTGGTACTTTTTACTGTTCATCATACAAAAAAAAAAAAAAAAAGCAAAACAAAACAAATGAGCACACTGTTAAGGAGTTGGCATGTTACATGAGCTTTAAAAAAGTCCAGCAAGCTGCAGAAACTGTCTTGGCACTTACCAAGAAAACCAGCGGTGACAGTGCCAGACTGAAAGTTTGCAATGCCTTTATTTGGCCTTTTGCATCCCACTGTGCCACTGATTTACATGGCAAAATGAAATATGACTGCCTCATGGGACTGGTTTTTCATTGCTTACAGATGTTAAGTTAGAACATAAGCAGTAATGGAAAACAATTTTTGGCTTAAAAGGACACAGCTGTTAATTATCATGGGAAGATAAGCATACCCACAATAAAGGCTTGGTTCCCATCCAGAATGCATACTAAACAAATGGTCTAGACGCTCCTATGAACCCAGGACCCTTAAAGAGTCCAGCCATGAAGGCAAAAATCAGAGTACGAGCATTTTAAGTTATGCTTAAAAAGGGAAAATCTAGTGTTTCGAAGGCTTTATTTTCAACTACTCAAGATAATTAGACAAGAGAGGTAACTATAAATAAATTGCATAAGTGAGGAGCAAACAAGACAATTTGTTATGTGTAATTTATACTGTCATCGGGTCTTCCTCATCTTGTACCAGAATAGCAAGGAATGCAGCAAGCGCTCCAAATCCTCCTAGCCAGATGGCTGCTTAAGAGTTGCAACCTCACTTCACAGGAACAGCTGAACTATTTTCCAACAAACAGCTCCAAAAGAGAGACACAATGAAATAACACATCTGCCTCCCATTAATACATATTAGTTATCAAAAGTTGTTCTCCTGGAGGGTGCAGCAGAAGGCTGTACTACTTAATGAGGATCAAAAACTAGTTCTCTGCTATTGTAGCTCCGTATCTGCATTGGTCATTCGATGCAATGAGATGCTGCAGTGCCCATGAGATTCTGCTCAAATGGCAGCACGGCATGAAGTTGCTCTCTAGAGAATACTGAATGTCTAATTAATGTTCTTGAGTGCAGTTAGCGATACAAGTTACTAATTAGCATTTTAACTAGGAGATGCAATCCTGTGCATCCTTACTGTTAAATCTACTTTTCATTTCGTCTTCTTCAGGCATGCAAATTTGGGAGCTGAGCTTCTCAATACTGCTGCAAGGTAGGGAAACACCTTTCTCACCAACTGAGAAGAAGTACAGAGGTAAATACTTGTGTAGACTCACACAGGAATTCTGGCCAAGCCAAAAAGAAAAAAAAGTCAGGAGAGAACATTTCATTTAAAACAGCTCCTGAAATTAAGGGTCTTCATCCATCTGGCAATCTGAAAGTTTAAAAAGCAGTGGGGGGGGAAAGAAGCCCTTTCAGAGTTATTTTAAAAAAACATTTATTTAACCAGTCCCTAGGAAGTTAGAGAGGAAAGTTAAACATGTAATATATAATAATTAAGATAGAAAACTCTTGCAACAATAGATATTGCTATTAGTAATCAACTACAACTGTTATGCATCTTCGGGCTCCAGAGTTTAAGCCTACGTACACAAGTAATTAAATCTCTAGCCTCTACAGAGAGGAAGGCTGAAACCAAAATGCCACTTAGATCACAATATAAAGAGGGCAGAATTAAGGTGAGACAAACTTTACTTTCACTGATGGCTTACAAACTGCTGCCAGAAGAACCTAGAGAGGAAAAAAAACCCTTCAGATTTGAAACTTTCACCACTCGATGCTTAAACCCTTTTTTTCCTTTTTATATTAGCTAATTAAATGTTTCTTCTGACTTGTATGCCTTTTAGAAGCCTTGTTTCACCACCTGAATCCTGATGTTGAGAAAGTTGTGTTATTCAGTAAAAAAAGGTCCGACAAAAGCAGATGATTCAGAAGTTCCTTACAGGCTACAAAGAAAATGCATGTAGTGCTCCATGTTCTAACTACATTCGTATTTTTAGCATACCATTTGCTTTCCCATCAGCTTCTTTACCTCAAGTATCATTTGTGCTGCAGTACAGGGCATCTATTTTTGTTGACCTGGGTCCATGGTTATACAGGTAATTCGTTTATTCAATGTAAGTTACCCTAAGAGGCATATACTCGAAAATTTACAACAGTTTTCCCATTTTATCTTAAACATCCCTCTGTACACGAATGGATGAAGGCACAGGATGTGCAGGCTCACAGCTTTCACATTAAAGTCTTTTGTTGAAACTGTTCCACCTGTTCTCAGCCCTCTAAGAAAAAAAAGTCTTGAGGACTCCACTTTGTGGAAGAGCTCTATAAAAGCCTGAACGATGATTTTAAGTACTAAGGAGAAAATGAGAAACGTTAGGTACGTGAATTAGGAAATGTTAATTTCATGCACTTTAGGAACACACACTCACACCCCACAGTAGTAGAAGCAGTAGTAGAGGAAAACACTACATGTGTAGGGGTAGAAATATTTGTTACATCATGGTGCTGGCTGGCGATGGAGGGTTGCCGCCTTAGAGCCCCCTGAATGGTACTTCCACTCTGGAAAGCATTCACTACATCCATCTGCAAGGAATCAGAGATTGTGACAGCTTGCTCAGCAAGAGAAAGAGAGAGAGAGAACAAGAGAAAGGACCATCTCATCTATAACACACAAAAAGTAAAGAAAAAAGGCACTTTTTTCATAGAGCAGATACACAGGCAAGAGTTGCATTTAGAGCTGAAGGAAACAGAGGACCCTGAGGGATTACACATCCATCCGCACCCCCTTTTGACAGTCTCAGTCACACCAGCTAGAACTGCCAGCTTAGTCAAAGGACTGGAGATGGAGAAGAGATATTTCCCTCGTAACACCCACAGCACCCTACCTTTTTCAAGACCATACCTGAGTTTGTATCCTGTTTAGGCCCCTAAACCACAAGATCTGACCACGACGCAATTCTCGCTCAGCATGATCGATCTCCTCTACATCCTCTGCTAGTTCTTCTTCAGGAATCTCTTCTTTTTGTGTTCCATGACCAGCTTCTTTAAGGAATTTCAGACGGCTGGTTGGAATTGTTGAAATCAACTGACAGTGAATTAAAAATATGAATCAGGATTTCTTTTTAATAATAAGTGCAATACCAGACTTAACATAATAACAGGCTTAACATAATGTCCTGCATACAATTAGCAAAGTTGAAAAAACAAATTATGTAAGTGGGATGAGGGCATCAATGCAGGGCAATCACTCTAGCTGAATAGCTGCAAAGCTGTGAATATCCTTACCACCTCAGCTGAGGTGTGAAATTACACTTGGACTACAAATCTAGGAAACAAAGCACCCTTGCTAGGGACAAAGAATTCCCCTTTAACTTTACTTGACTATTCCAGGAAGGGGCAGTACTGAATCTGCAAGAGCCATTAATTCTGTCGATTGTGCTTGTATCTAGACCTTTCAGAACTCCATCGGTTTGCTAAGTATGATTTTTTACCTCAAGTGAGAACTACATCATTTTATAAAGTAGCCACAGTTAATTCAGAAATACAGAACGGACATGCATTCTTTTGTGACCTGGAAGGTATCAATCCATTTGTAAGGTGAGTGATGTTTCCAAAACCCTTATTCCAAATTGTTACTTTGCTACTTAGTTCATCTATCTTAAACGAACCAAAAGGTACGTATGGTTGTTCCAGTTGTCCTTTTCATCCCCACCTTCAGGGCTATTCTGGTGAACTAGGTAGTTAAGGGGAGTAATCTTTTGATATGTCCCATCTAACAGAACCAGATCAGTTCCAAGGCTGCTTTCCTTGATCATCACAAACCTAGAAGAGTTTCAGCAGCTGCAGAGGAAAAAGACTGCTCCAAAAGCAAGATAAACAGCCCTTCATGCTGAAATTGCTACTGTGAGTGCTCCCAGATCACACTTCAGTTTCTACTGTTCTCAGAAAGTCAAAAGCTCTTTGACTTTAATGAGATGCTAAAGCAGCACAAACCGCAGCAGGCAGGCTTTGCCCTTGCAAGACACTTTGGGTCAAAGGTATTTTGAGCCATCTCAGTTCTCTTCTAGGCTACTTTTAAACCTCAGAGTGACTCTATTTGATTTTTTTAATAATTAATTTTCCAGAGAACCTTATTAAAAAGCTTATACCCACTTTTAGAATATGCATCTATGCATGTATTTGCAACTAAAATTCACCCTACCAATTTTATACTGAAAGCTGAAGTGTCCTTTACAAAATGGAAGGAAAGAAACTGTAACGGAAAACTCTGCATGTGGTATGAAAAGTTTAGACAACTATGTCATTAAATAATGGAAAACTCCGTGGCTCTAAAGTTTCATGTAAATAAGCTTGCTGCTTACAAGCAGTGTTATGCATGCAATAGTAATGAAACCCTAAGGGAGGAAAAAGAAATACAAATCAAAATGCAACAGCTTAATAGGTGGGAGAACTTTCCAATTATTTCATAATTATGCAAATGAAGATTAAAGAGAAAATAGTTCTGAGCTTTGCTGCATTTCTTGCTACTCCAGGAAGTTTTTAAATCAACAAAATACTTGCAAGTTTAACAATTCTGATTTTTCAGGAAAACCGTTCAACACTAAGTTAAATATTCTTCAACATTAACATGTTCATTGCATCTGTATTCTTACAGAGTTGCTTCTAGCACTTATCTGGCTAAAGATATAAGTCCATATTTAGCTACAGGGGCTTCTAGTTAAAAGTTACTAAACATAAACCAGCCATAGCATCTAGTTACGAAATGTAACTGATTGACCAAGTCAGCGGAAGGAATATCCAACTAAGAACTTCTAGCTATTGAACTAGTCTATTTTAATTGGTATTTACTGTTCATCTCCATGTGTTCATACAGTCCACTTGAATGTTTAAGATAGTGTAATTGTATTTTCCATGTATTCTACTACAAATGGATATTGGGCATTTTGAAAAAGTCAGTTTACCTGGCCCCAGAGTAGTGTTCCCATGCCCAGGAAAATGGACCACAGCCACTGTTCAATCGAGAGTTCTGAGCAACTGAAAGGCTTCCCACCAAACTGCACAATAATTATCTGTGAAGAGCAACATCATTAAACAACACCTACCAGAGACCTGTTACTAGAAAATACCTTAATGCTTCAAGATCACTACAGACAACTCCGCATTAGGACATCGTATTTCCCATCTTATTAAGCATACACTTCCACTGTCTCAGCAGCTTGAGAAAGTTTCCAAAACTAAGCCATCCTCTTACGCTTTTCAGTATTTCAAGAACTACTCATTTAGTTGTTCTTCAGGTCACACTCAGAAAAAGCTATTGACTACTTTTCTTTGCTTGCATTTCTTTCCCTTCATTTCACAATTATAGTATGAATTCAATGCTACAAATTTAGTTATTATTTATCATATGAACACCCATCCCAGGACCAAGTTGATTAATCAACTTCTATTAACACAAGTCATAGATCCACAAGACACGAAACATTTCAGAAATAATTCAACACAATATTACTATGTATCCTGTCAGTGTTAAATGTCAGACTTGAAATCATCACACTATGACATCTATGTAGCAAGGCCTGGGAGGAGGGGACAGAGATCTCAAAAGCTAAATTAAATGAGCTCCTATTGACTTACCCATTATGACAAGCTGTACAGGCCCTAATGAGCAAGGTATCCCTCTGCATACGAATTATATGCATGAAAGTCTGCCCTGGAGAATCAACAACTCAAGTAGCAGGGCGGGCATGAAAAGGAGATAGTATGGACCATTAAGTAGGACACCTGACAGCTGAAAAGCCCAAGAGTATCTTCTTTTATTAACACAGAATAAAACACTGAGACAACAACTCAGGAGTTACTTATTTGGGAAGGCATTCAGTCTGTCAAGTTTATAAAGGGAACACAGTTGCAGTCAGGAGTAATTTCTACATATTTGGCTTTGTTGCACAATAACAGTCAGTCCACTGCATTCGCAACTCTAAAAATAAGAGCAGCTTCTGAAGAAGTATCATCTAGAAAACCCTAAACCTGGGACAATAAGTGAACTAACTTCGTGTGCAGCAGAGGTACATACATTTGCATTATTTAAACTGCTATGAATTTGGTCAGCTTCATGGAATCCCGAGTCTAAAGAGAAGCTTAAGGCATGGGTTACATCTCAAGTCCAAAATAACATAAGTAAAAATGAAAAAAAGTAGTAGTTTACTGATTTGTTGGTTATTTTTTCTGATGAATTAAAAGTTAAGGCCATTTAGAAGGTGAAACTATTTCTTGTCAACTATTTTCTTTAGACTCAATTTTGACTTGGTGTTCCTCAACACCAGTGTGTTAACCCAATCAATTTCAGATAATGCTATTTAATTGGTTAGCATATACTGAGTTAACTAACTAGCTTTTGCAGATCTGTTTAGATGTACCAACAGAAGGTCCACAGACATCAGTGTTTTTCACATGAAAATAACACCTAAACCAGTATCTATACAGAGAACCAATTTCTTCATCAGGAAGATAAAAACTGATGCTTAAGTTCCTAAAGCTTATTCATGTCCTGATCTCATTAAGAAGATACCAGGAGTTGTAACTTATTTATAGTTGTTTAAATGGGCATTTGTTCAGATGCACAGGCAGATATTAAGAGTTCTGACTAGCAGGAGGAACATACAACTTCTTCACACTTTGTCAAAATACTAGCAAAGATCAAATTGAAGGACCAGAAAATTCAAAAGGTAAATACAAATTCTTCTACATTCCAGTTTGGCCAATTTCAAAGAGGTCTTTCCCAAAAACCCTGTCAAACACCACTTCCAAGTGGTTTATAGCATGTTTGACACTGAAGGTTTTTCACATTGCAGGAATGAAATGCCTGGCACTACCTGGTCGGCATTTACAAGGTGAGGAAGTACATTGTGTATTAAGTGCATTTCCCCCCCCACCCTCCAAGGAGTTACTTACCTGCACAACAAATGTCCCCAGAACAATAGAACAGAAGATAGCGTTGTTAAAGATGCCTTCAAAAACGTTTCTTTCGCCATGAATTTTTCGGGCATTAATTTCATTAAAAAGCTGCATCATCACAAATGTATTAAATACAATAGTATAATGCTCTGAAGGAGGAGCATGCAGAGGTGCATTTCTTCCACTATCGATATCAAAAATTCTCTCACCTGTGTACAAAAGGCATTTATCAGCAGCTTAATTGGTGTCTTTACACACGCACTACAGTAAAGCACTAGTTTAGCACATCTCTGCACAAGAACTTTGTAAAGTCTCGGTATTCTTACCAGCAAACAGGAGCGTGAAGACCACTACGAGCTGGTAGAACGCATGACCCAAAATGTTCTTCATCATTGTACGAGAAATCAGAGGTTTGTTTCTACCGTAAGGCTTTCGCAACAGAAGAGCTTCAGTGGGTGGTTCTGTTGCCAGGGCAAGAGAAGCTAATGTGTCCATTATGAGATTTACCCACAGCATCTGCACAGCTTTAAGCGGAGAATCCTATAAAGATAGATACATAAACCCTCCAATGTAAGTGAACGAATTGCAGCTATTAAAGGCATTTATTACACAACATGGGCATGTTCTGAAGAACATCATGTTCTTCAGACTAGTATTTAACTGAAAGTTTGAATTCGAGAGTCAAGACATTTTCAACCTTTATAAGCTGAAACAATCCACCACCAGTACGTACTTGTGTTATGCATGCTCCTGTAAAAGCAACAATTACTGCTACTACATTGACAGTAAGCTGGAACTGAAGAAATTTGGAGATGCTGTCATACACGTTTCGTCCCCACATAACTGCTTTAACAATACTTGTGAAGTTGTCGTCTGTAAGGATAATATCAGAAGCTTCTTTTGCTACATCTGTTCCAGCAATTCCCTGGAAGAAAAATAAAACCACTTTGAAATATAACAGGATGCACTAACTTATGTAATAGCATATATTATTATATTCTTGGTCAGCATTCACTTTGATGCACCATGTCTGAAGGACTATTTTAATATAAGCACCTAAAGTTCTACTGAATCAAGTTCTGCTTGCAAGTTCTTCTCAAGCATGGGAAAATGCAAACAAAAAAAAGGTAATGTCTTTAAAAGAAAGACCTTAATAACAAAAATCCTCAGGTTGATGATAAAGACACTGTGTAAGCTTTTCCTAAAGAAGCATTACCGAACCCTGTTCAATTTTAAGGCCACCAGATGGTGCAGTACTACAGTTTAATCTATGTCCTAATGAGTTTACTATGGATTCCAGCAGTAGCACAATGCAACGTGTTCACAACACAGTAGAATGATACACATTACCAAAAACCTTTTGCAGGGGAGCATTGACATTAAACACTAGAATATGCAATGTCATTGCATATGACGTTGCAATGCAACACGACATTCTTAAATTTTAAGCGCCTGGATTCTCCTGATGTATCTAAACAGCAAGTTCTGTGTAATATCTACTTCAAGGATATTTATCGTGTTTTCGGCATTTCAAACCCACAAACTCAAGAGCAAATTTAATGATCCTTATTCTTGATCCATTATTTTGCCAAGGAAATGAGTCACCTGCATAGCTATGTGTTCACCTTAAAAGGTATCTTTGAATATCATGCAGTAGGTGGTATATTTTAAGTGCTATTTAGATAAACAGTTACAGAAAATAGTTTCTTACACAGATGAACATAGATGGCAACTGCAGGAAACATTTAAGTTCTGGGAGATGAAAATAAATCCGCCTGACGGTGCCAACTACAGCAGCGATCCAATAGCAGAAAACAGATACTCATTAAAACAAGACTGTTACAGTCTAGAGAACATTTCATGTGTAGCTGTCAAATTTGTAAGTTACACTTTTGCAAAATGCCCCTTGAAAATGACATGAAAGCTCTTCTTGTTTTTTTTCTTCAAGATTAGCATCTGAGTCA
Organism: Pampusana beccarii; assembly: GCA_013399365.1. Taxonomy (NCBI): domain Eukaryota; kingdom Metazoa; phylum Chordata; class Aves; order Columbiformes; family Columbidae; genus Pampusana; species Pampusana beccarii. Next base: position 585,171 of record VWYH01011234.1, read on the forward strand.
GTGCATCTGCATGTGGTATGGGAAGAATATGGTCTTATTTTTTCCTTCAAATGCTCAATAATGAGTTTTTAAAGACTAAAGTGACTTACTAGTACCAAACCATACCTTTTCAGCTGAAGACTGAGGAGGAATCTTGAGGCAAGAGGAAGCTTGAGGAATCTATCTTACAGTGTTTTGAAAGAGACAGAGGCAAGCTGAAGCCTACATACTTAAGTCATGAATGTATCTAGTGTTAACACTTGAAGAAAAGTTTGTTTTAGAGCCTGCAATAAACTAGTCCTTAATGCAAGGTAAATCTAGGCTAAGAAGTTCTACCCCCAGCAGTTAATTTTCGTGGATTCTGTGCAAGACTTAGTTTGACTACTATTTAAAAGTGTTTGAGAATTTAAATTGAAAAAGCCATGTAATCTAAGGAAGCATCCATACAAACTCAGATCCTAGATTGCCATGAAATGCTCTTACTTCAGTTGCATTAGAAATGTCTCTTAGTGTAGCTTCAGAAGCTATATGAAACATCAACCAGCAGTCTTCTCATTACAATCTCCCTATTCCTATGCATAATTTCGTGGAAGAGAGATGAATAAGCTCATTCCATATTGTGTATAAGCTTTACTGAGAGTCAACATAGTATGCTGTTTACCACCTAAAGTCATTTTACCATATGCTGAAGAAACCTTATCTCAGAAACCTTCAGCATCAGTAATTTTGCTCCTGCATTTTGCAACAAGCCTTTGTGTACAAAGGTTTTAATCTGCAAGTGACCGGGGATTTAAAGTTTTTAAGTTTTATTCAATGGAAAATGCCACAAGGGCGTTTTCCATCAAATAAAAACATGGTTAAGTTGGAAGACTGAGGAAGGAGGAAAAATTAGTATTAAATGTAAGAGATGTTGACTCCATTAACTTAGTTGTATATTAGGCTCATGAAACTAGAAACATTGTTTAATCTTCTTTTAAGTGATTTGATAGACTATTTTATCAAAATAGATTTCCAAAATACTGAAGATTAAAAAAAAAAAAAAAAAATCATACCATAGCAAATCCAACATCTGCCTTCTTCAGAGCTGGACCATCATTGGTACCATCACCAGTTACTGCTACAACTTGCCTCTGTTCAAAGACAGTGCTGTCAATTATACCTAAAATAAAATGACATCTCGATGTTACTGTTCAAAAATGACAACACAGCACAGATTAAACCTGAAAGAGAAACCTAGTTTTGTCTTCTTCAGAGTCATTAAGAAAAAAAAAGTCACAATAAATAGTTCTAGTTGGCTCCATTTCTCAAGCAGAGGAAAAAAAGAGAAAAAAATACAGTTGATAAATCAAGATACCCTCATAGGCACTTCCCACTGCTCAGTCCTAGAGTTTTTTCTAGAAGTAGGAAAAAAAAAATCTAGCTTTACTTAGAAGCTCAGATAGTTTTCAGTTACCTTTTACTAGAGTATGTTTGTCAGTGGGAGAAGATCTTGCAAGAACACGAAGCTTTGGCCATATTTTATCTATTCGCTCTTGCTCTATCTGCAAAAGGAATATTGGTTATATTTTACAGTTAGGACACTTGAAATATCTGCTGAGCTACTTTACATGGTCAGCGTGCTTACCTCTCCTTTTTCATTGCGTATTCTCCTGTTAAAGTCTTTGCCCTCTAAACACAGGAAATCTTCACCAGGATTCAGAATACCACATTTTAACGCGATAGCACGAGCAGTGTTAATGTTATCGCCAGTCACCATACGTACAGTTATGCCTGCACGTTGACATTTTTTTATTGCATCAGGTACCTGTAAGGAAAAAAAAAAAATCACAGAGGCTCAGAGACTGTACATTAGCTGAATAAATCTAGACATGTGAGTGAAATGAATGTTTTTGGCTCAAGCTCAACCCAGGATAACTCTTATTTTAAAATCAAGACTGCTGTTGTGGAACATTTAAGAAAATTAAGTAGCTTACCATAATTATTTTCCTGAAAAAGACAAAAAATGTCAATTTTGGCAGAGGGGCTGTGTTGTTGTTATGTCATGTGCCTTCCTTCCCCCCTTCATTTTTCAAGTACTGCAGTATTCAAAAATACCACAAAAACCCTCATGACGGCTTTTCATTTATGATTATGTGAAATAAACTACAGCTCACACTCTACTACTTCACCCATGACTCTCACTGCGAAGTGATGATAGTTCAGATCAGACTGGAGTTCCACTTACATGTGACATAAAAGCTTTCACTATTGAAAAATACTGTCCTCCTTAGACCTCAACCACAAGCCAGACTCCTTAGCTCAGTTCTCAGGTGACAAACCCCCCTCTCCATTATTCCCCATGAGAAGCAGCTGACAAAAAGTACAATGGGTACTATTATCCTAAACAATACTCCTAATACTCCAAGTGGTAAAAAAAAAAATCACAAGTTATTCTATCTACTGAGACCCTGCACAGTAAGCGCTTTAAGTCATTATTTTGTACAGAGCTCCAGTGACACAGCATAAGTGACATTAAGAAGTTTTAATCTGCTTTTATATACTTTCCCCCCAATAAATTTAGATTTTCATTTATCAACTACCTTAAGGCAGACAATAGCAATTCATTTTCTTGTACTCTCTGCGTGACAAACAACAACATGAATACAGATCCATTGTAACAGAATCACTGCAGTTCAGTCAGTGACCCTACCTCAGGTCTCACAGGATCTTCAATCCCAACAACAGCAATGCACGTCAGACCAGTAACAATATCATTTTCATTGTCCCATTCCGGCTCAGGTTCCCCTGCTGGGAAGTCTCTGAATGCCAGGCAGATGGTTCTGAGCCCTTCAGAAGCCATTGGCTCAATTACAGTTTTCACGATATCATCGCGGTCCCTAGGTCTAAATACCTTTGGTTCTCCATTAGCACTCAGTATTTTGAAGCACCTGAAAAGGAAGGTTTAAAGAGTTATCAAATTTTAACCAGAAGTTCAGCCCATTCAATGGCTTGTTAGTCAACTCCGTTAAGTTTCCACAAGCTTTATTTTCGCTAGACTCACATACACACAAAAAAGCCAGTAGCAGCATCTCTAAGGTAATCTCCACACACAATCTCTTCCCAATTGCAAAACATATTAGCTGTAGAAAGTTAAGTAAGCCAGTCATCCTAGGATGAATATAATATCCAATGAATTTAGAACAGAAACGTTAGTTACCTCCCAGAAGTATCCATTTCTCCATTGTATCAAACTGACTGGTGTCTACACTGGTTTAGTCAGTCAATCCAGTTTCAAGTTCAACAAAAGAATCCCTCCTTGTTAACAGTTATACAAGTCTCAGAAGTACAGCACGCTTCCAGAACATGGAACAGCTCTGTACTCAACTTGCAGCGCTAAAAGCAAACTCTGGTACCACTATCCTTAAAAATGTTCAGATTTGCTCCCTTCTGCCACCCACTCCAAGTGCAGAGAATCCAGAGAGCATCTGGCATAGAGTTCTTAATGTGAACTATTAAATTGCAAACAAATACTTAAATCTTATTTAACTGCTTGTATAAGAGACCAGATTCAACACTATGTACTCTGGCACTTGAACACATGCTCTTTCAGTTGTGCTCCTTCATGCCAAAGATGCCACTGCTTCCACAGACAGCATACGTACTTTAACAACATTGATGCCATGAATATAACACTACCAAATATTTCAAACAATAAATTTAGTCTTGTTCATCTGCATCCTTAGCAAAGTTTTGCCACAAAACAATGCTAAAAGCACTTGTTTTACAAATCAGTAATAATGTGGCACCGAAAAAATACAATGTATGACTTTTTTGAAAAGATCAAGTTCAGAACTGGCACTGACTTCTACACTTATTAGTGACTCATTTGCGTCTTATAAATATTCATGTTTAAGCTTTCAATGCTCAAGAATAGTCATACGTGGTGTAATAAGGAATGAGCAACACAACTGACAAACCAGGTTACAAGCTCTGAGATTAATTTCTGGCACTGCACAGGTAGCAGGTAGAGAAAGTGGCTTATGATAAGACTTCTTCCTGGTTGGTGCATACTCTGAAGCAGTTTTGGAATTACAACTATTCCAATAGTATCCAAATCAGTCTAGGTTTTCTTGTTCTTTGCCGAATGCCCTTTTTATTTATTTTCTTATCTCAGTTATGAAGCCAAGTGGACCATATGAGTTAAAATGAGTTCTAATGAGCTAAATGAGTTCTGGCAACTTCTACAGTTCAACTGCTCAATAAGATAGTAAGATACAAAATACTTCTGAAAGTAGAAGTAATTCAAATATATTCACCTATGAGACTTGGCTTAAAACCTGTCTATGAAAAAATTCCCACGTACATTTAAGTTCTGTATCAAAAGGAACAAGAGTCCTTTAAAGATTGACCTTCTGTTGTCAGCACTAAGTTGAGGAGAAGGAAGATTTAATAGTTTTTCTTTAGTGCATTAGTATTTTCCTAGATAATGAGTTGGGGGGGCTAGTAGCAAGCAAAAACACATGTGCTGCTCAGACTAGAAATAGGGTGATGTTAGAACCACAACCAGACTGGTTACAAATGGTGTTCCTAGGGAACATGATGCATACATGTTTGACTTCTCACCTAGTGAGGAGTTACCAGAGCTTTCTTCACACCTAGAGGTTTGTCCCAGTGGGCACTAAGCTCTCACTAATAGTTTAATCTCATGGATAAGGAAGTATTTTGCTTTCTCACATTAAAAAACCCTCAAGTTTCTCAATTGGTCAAGTTCAATCTCTTGTTAAAATGATCAACTTAGACACCAGCTTGCAAAGTCTTTTAAAGTTAAAAGTAATCACTTATCAAAGGCACAAGCTCTTCCTGGAATTTAGGCATATCAGCTGTTGGGACTATACTGGAAGATGGGTGAGCATTTTGACCAACTGCATCTAAAATGAAAACAGTTTAACTAGAGAACAGATCAATTCATAGATGCTTTCCTGTATCAGAGCAAAGTTCACAAGTTAAAATTAATCACAACCAGCTCTTTTTCTGGGGGGCTGGGCTGAGGTGTGAGAATTAAAGTAACTGAAATGCTAATTGCCCGTCTTACAGTAGGAATTCAAACAATTGAGGTAGACAAGCTGGGAAGCTGGCTGCAGTCACAAGGGTATAGGACTGCAGCATTTGCTTGTCAACAGGGCAACAGAAATATTTCACAGACTATGGCACAAGTATGTTTAGCATTTCAGTCTCCTCACCTATCACAGTGTTTAGCCAAATTTAAGTGCTGAATGACAATAGTAGTTGTTCTTACTTTTTGAGAACTATCTCAGAGGCACCTTTACTGAATATCCGGAAACTGCCATCAGAGTTTTTTAACACAGTACTCATAGATTTTCTAACAGAGTTGAAGGTGTACACTTTGTACAAATCCTCTTCTGGTATCTCATTTCTTACGTCCTGATAATCACGTTTTAAATCCAAGAGCAATCCCAGCAAGGCACATTCAGTTTTATTTCCAACATGACGGGGTAGGCCACCTTCTTTTTCAGGAGGCTGCAAGAAGAACAAGAACCTGATTAGAAGGTTAACGTATGAATCACTGAAGTAAAGCATTTAGAAAACAAGGAAGGTAAGAGCAAGCTTAGCTCTGGGATGGGGAATTTTTAGTTTTGTAATGATTACAAATTCCTGTGACCTATGAGCCAAAGTCATACTACTGGCTTTTGTAAGTGACTTCTTCTGTACCTGTTTAGGATTTTTCAGTCCCTTTCTTCAGACCCAAATATCACCCGTTAAGTTTGTATCAAATCCCCACATGACATTTCTAAAAACGCATTTTCCATTGCTTGAAATGTCTACCTAATCAGTTGAGTGTAGTCCCTGAATAATTATTTTGCATTTTAGAAGTGCAGATAAGTTTACTTAAAGTGATTTAAGCAAGCTAAATTGCATTATTTCTGCAGAATTAAAGTATCCTCTCCTGTAATAACTCTTCCTCAATGACTTAGACTACAATCACATCACCTGTTAGCCTTCTACTGAACAAGCTAAGTCTTTAATCTTCTTAAGTCTCACTACGAGTTCCGTTTTCCAGGCCATGGCCTATTTAACTGAAAAGAGTTCAGAAACAAGTTTCCAACCTGTTAACACCAGAACAAGTTTCTTATGTCAGCAATGCAAAATATGTACATAGCAGTGCTATAAGTAAAATATTTCAAGATATTTCTGAAGTTATATAGCTATAACATTGCAGAATAGTTTGTAGCAAAAAAGGCAGAAGCAATGCCTCAGCCTGAGATGCCTCAAGCAGCTAGAGCTGAACTATATTAATCATAAGTCAGTGATCCATTTGTGTTATTCAGAGCTGCAAGATCTTGGGTTTGGCTGTACTGAATACTAACACTTCCAAAATGTTCACTTTAATGTGCAGTTTGAGATGTCTAGATCTGGACTCCTGAGCACAAGAGACATGGACATCTAGCAGCAAGTCCTCCAACCATGTTTTTACATGTTTCCTTTGAAATAGTACTCAAATTGAGCCAAGATGCTCTTCAAGTAAGGTAAACAGCCTCACTTACAAAAACAAATTCAGACACAATTGTGAACTTAAAGGAAGTTATCTTCCTGAGATTATCTTTGAATTATCAGTTCAAAACTCGAATTATCAGTTCTAACTGAAATAAGCTATTTTTGAAGTTTAGTCTCAACTGAACAGTTGAGCAATTTACTGCAGGTACAGAATACTTTACACTGCATTTTGCCACAAACTTACACTTAACTGCCTACCAGGTGGCCACCAGACAATTTGCATCTTTTGCAGAAGTTGTTTAGCTACCTTGATTAGAATGAAGAAATCCACTTACCAGTATTTTGGAAGTATAAGCACAATTAACAGAAATTCCTGTCACAAGGTAAGCCATAGTTTTCTCTGGAATAGCTTCTGGTTCTGGAATTTTTTTATAATGCTTTTCATTGATGTAGGCTTGGACCACTGTCATTCTGTTCATGGTCAATGTTCCTGTTTTATCTGAGCAAATAGCTGTGGCATTGCCCATTGTTTCACATGCATCCAGATGTCTCACCAAGTTATTATCTTTCATCATTTTCTAAGAAAATAAAAGCAGTCAACAGCTATCCATGACCATTACTTCACATTTCAGAAATTCACACTTAGGGTGTCCTGTCTAACACAGCAGTTTCAGAAGACACTCAGACTTTAAGTTATCTGGCAACTTACAGAGGATGAATTTGTAGTTGCCACATTCTGTAGGAGTTCTTTTAAGTCTATTATGTCACAGTAAACTTCATTTTGAACAAGGTTCATAAATACAGTCTTAACCTCCTGTATTTGCCTGTAACACTGATGCTGTTCAGACTGTCATAAGCAGATAGTTTATGATGATATTTAGAAACAGGAGAGGTACAGATTGAGCTTCACTAAATACAACACTAAAAAAGTCTTTCTGCTTACAAGAAAGATCAAGTAACCTATGTGACAGACTTACCCATACATCAGATGATATGTATTTCAAAGATGCTAGAGTCAGACTTAGAATCAAACAGAAATGTGAAGCATAATATTTGGACTAAGACAGTGAGTACTACAGCAGTTTCATACGTCAAAATATCACTTTGAATTCTTTATTTAAAAGGTTTGGATAGTATTTTAACTTTAAAGAGGCAGAGTAACTTTAAATGATACAACACTAAGGCCACTACTAGTTAGTGCCATAAGTTATTAAGTTTTAGAACAGAGCCTAAACAGCCATTGTCTTTACAATTAGATTTTCAGATCTATAACCAGTCCCCACATTCTGAAGCAATAAGAAATTAAGAGAATAAAGAGCATGAGTTGAAAAACATGCTGTATAATAAATAGAAAGCTACATGTTCTCCATTCAGTCCTCATGAAGAACCTATCTGGAAACCTACCTACAAAAGATAGCAGTTGCTTAACACTTCATTTAGGTAGAAGTTCAGGTTTACAGAAGAGTTTGTTATTTTAAAAGAATCTAACACATCTATTTATTATAAGTAAATGCTAATTTTATGAGCTAAACCCATTCATCTTTACTTGGTGACAACAGGCTGTCACTGCTCACTGTTCATGTCAGTGTGTATTCAGAAGTTAAGAAAAATACTGCAGAAGATTTCTTGTGCAGTTCAGGGAAACAAGCAATGCTTCTCCTCAGTCTGTTACATGTATGTGATGCAGTATATCCCAAAAACTGAGATTTTACAGCTGATGAATACACCCGCCTACCTTTAAAATCTGTTCCCCATCTGCCCACTTACCTTAACAGAGTAAGCCAAAGATATAGTGACTGCAAGTGGAAGACCTTCTGGTACTGCCACCACCAAGACTGTAACTCCAATAATGAAGAACTTCACAAAATACTGAATATAAATTGGTGTACATTCAGCAAGCCAAGGTCTCTTCTGAACCCAGAAGGTATCAATTACAAAATATAACACAAGGATAATGACTGTGATTGCAGACATCAATAAACCTTGTGAAAAAGAGAATAAACAGTTTTCAGAAATTATCTCAAATGTGCGGCAACACAGACTCTGGTTAAGCCAAGTGCAAATACTTCTCCCTTTATAGAACTTAGTTTATAATTAAGATTTTAAACATGCAAGTCAGGAAACATTTAGGTCATTCTCAAAGGTGTTCCAACTTCCAATGCAAGTATTTCCTCATGTGTTTCGCCTAGAAACTTCTAAAATATTTTTTCCTCCCATTTAATTGAAAAGTGTAGATCTAATTATGAAGAGCAGAGATCAATACGTAAAGTCAATTGGCTAAGCAGAATAAAAACCAAAATAATTCAGCAGGCCTTCAGCGATTGTACTGCTGACTTACTCAGTAGAGAAAGCTGCTGACAGTCTGTACCCTGCTTCCTGCTGAAGGTGGGATTAAATACGGCAGCTAAGCACAGTGTTCAATGAACTGGGAGTAACTGGGAAGACAAATCAGCGCTGCCGTTAGCAAGCCGAGCGGCACAGTTAAGGCACCGCATGAAAACAGTGAAGGTAAATGGAGCTGCCTGGAATAAAGGAACAGAAGTCACTGAAGTGTCAGCTCTTTACAGAAAAAAAAGCTTCAGTGTGTACACCATCCCAAAGCAGCAGGACAGAAAAACACATGCATGAAGGAGATGAGCAATTAAGGGCGTGTCGGGAATTACAGCAGGTCAAAAGGTGCATAAAGGAAAACAAGAGCTCTTACTTATGAAAGATGTAAAAGAACTATTGGATAATAACAGTATGTCACATACCATGGAAGCTTTATTCGACATTTGTTAGTACAAGTTTCTCTGAAAAATTAACATTGCTATATATAACTAGGTAGTGCTAAAGCTAAAATGTTAATTGTGTTGTCCTTAACACCAAAACTGTCCTATGAAGTCAGCCCTCTTTGAGCTGTGGGCTGGGCTACAGGACTTCTCTAAGTTCCTTCTAGCCTAAATCTTTCAACAGTTCTACGTGGACCTAATTAAATCCTAAGATATTTGAATTAAAGCTCTATATGCTAGAAAATATAGCCTAAAGTTTACACTGAACTTCATTGGTGTTTCAGTCTACTTTCAAGAAGCAACAATTGACCGAATGTTTTCACAAGACAGCTGAATCCTAGCTGAGAGAAGAGTAACAGAAGCTAAAGGATAGTAGAAAGTCAATAATAATGATATGTATCAGCAAGGCATATATTAAGTGGAAACTCCTAAGCCTCTGGAAGTACCAGAGATAACCTGGTTGACCCTACCACATCTTCCAGACTTCATTAAATGTATAGTTCTTTAGGTACATCACTAAATGCCATACCTTATCTAAAAACATCTTTTATAACAGTTGTCCAATGTTATGAAGTTGGAATTTTCTCTTCCAGAAGCTGACACTCTAAAGTCTGAATCTATTTATACCAAGGAAAAATAAAAGTCATCCACATGACAGTCTGAGAAGCCATCAGCACGCTCGGGCACGATGGCATACTTGCATGCATTGGAATTTGGCACTTAATCAAACCACTCAAGGCTAACTACTTAAGTTATCCCCTCACAAACTATGCATGTTCCAACTTTATTCAAATGTAAGACATCAACATAAGGAGGGTACTGATACATCATACCTGCTTTGCCAATCTGAACTGCGAGCTTTGTGAGTTTCCCTTGAAGAACCGACTTCTCTTTCTTTGGCAAGTTTGCTCTCTTCTTGTCTTTCTCATCTCCATCCCCACCATCCTCACTTTTCAGTGGCTGCATTTCCATGGCTGCACCATCCTGAGCTTTAGCTAGAAGATCAGATAAAGTTTAGCCATTGAGGAGTCTCCCAAAACAATGATACTAAAAAGCCTCATAACACCAGGCGCCGCTAAACACCAGTACCATGTAGTACATTGTGTCTAGAGATGCCACACTACATGTGAATGTTTAAACAAGTGTATTGGGTGTAGGTGCCCAGGTGCTGGGAGCAGGGGAGCTGCAGCCTATGGATAAGACTGTGGTGGGGCAGGTTGTCCCCCTGCAGCCCTCTGGGAACCACAGAGGAGCAGAGATGCACACTGCAGCCCACAGAGGACCCCATGCCACAGCAGTCAGATGTGCCCTAAAGGAAGCTGCAGCCTGTCAAGGGCTGTGCCAGAGCAGGCTCCTAGCAGGAGCTGTGGCCCATGTGGGAGACTCACGCTTGTGCAATCTGTTCCTGAAGGACTGTACCCTGTGGGACAGGCTCACATTGGAGAAGTTCATGAAAGACTGTATCCCATGGGCAGGACCTCGTGATGGAACAAGAAAGAGCATGAGGATGAAGGAACGGCATAGATGAGTGTTACAAACTGACCAAAAAAAACCCTGTTCCCCATCTCCCTGCACTCCTCAGAGGGAGAAAATAGAGCAGTTGGGAGTGAAGTTGAGCCTGGAAGGAAGGGGAAAATGGGGGGAAGATGTTTTTAGTTGTTTTTGTTTCTCACCATCCCATTCTGTTTTATTTGGCAATAAATTAATCTTCCCCATGTTGAGTCTGTTTTGCCTGTGAAGAACCCACAAGCTTCTCCTCCTATTTTCTGCCCCGTCCTGCTGAGGAGAGGGAGTGAGCGAGCAGCTGGGTGGGCATCTGACAGCCAGCCAAGTAACTCACCTCAACAAGACAGCCTGAAAATCATTGGTAAAGTTTACTAGCTATGTTGAGACTACCAAGTTCACTTAAACATCTGTTTTGGGTAGATTCACTTATGCCATCTTTAGCATAAGCACTTTGGATCTAAGTATTCAATATGCATTTTCATAGGAAAGTATGCATTCATTACATACACTCTCAGAAAAAATGAACTTACAAGAAAGGATCAGAGAACCTGCATTTACCTTTGTTTCGGTTTTCAACAGCTCCATCTTGCTTTTTACCTGTCAGAGAGGGGAACAAGTTGTGTTTTAAATTCGCTGTGCGGAGTTCATTTCAGTTCATACATTACCATACGCTGAAACAAGGAACTGCATTTTTAAAAGACAGTGTAGAACAAACTGGAGACAGAGGGCTGACATAACTGAGGCTTGAAAAGCATAAGTTAGCTCTCAGAAACAGCTCATGTCAGACTTCTGGACTTACTTTTCCCATACAAGATTGCTGCAGTATTATGTTACCATAATTACGTTTGCACAAATTACTGATGCAGACGTGTATTACTTGTGAGGAAAGCTTTTAAAAGGCTTGCTTAAATATTTTTCTAGGAAAGAAATTTGTGACATTAAAGTGATTCTGGTGGCCCTCAGTCTTGCTCTCTCTTCTTCCAGCACTTGGGAACTATACCTTACTGCTACTGTAAATGAACTGTAGGATCTCACTTCCAGAATAAGTGCTTTTGTACAACATTGAAGAAGCTACTGTAGTATAAAATATTTATAAATCCACACCAAAGCTTAATGGATGTACATCACTGGATTACTGGATCTATGCTAACCCTATTTACGCAAGCATGAACATAATCTGTTGGCAACATGCCAAAATAACGCCGCCAAGAGAATAGTTTAAGTTCATAATAAAATACAGCTCCTACCTCTGTTCAGAAATTGAGTTCAGCCATAAAGAAGGACAGTGAAATAATTAAAGAGATTAATGACTGAAACATTAAAGGTAACTACAAGACCATCATGTGCAGCTTATTGGGGTCAGGGGGGCACCCTACCTATTTTTGTTTGGATTTGGGGGTAAAAAGTTTTAGATACTACTGTGAGAAGTGACAAAGTTTTCTCCTAAATAGAGAAAGCAAGGGTTATGGTTACTATTTGCAATAACCTGAAACGAAAGCACAAAATTGATGAACAAAACCCAGAATTTTTCAGTCTCACTGGTAATTCGTTAAATCTTCAGCCTTAGGTTAAGCAGGCTGAAATGTATGAGAGTACTCAAGTAGAAGAAAATCAAATTGTGAAGCAGCCTGTCTGGCATGACATTTAATACCTCCACTACCTTATTATTGTAGATACAGTCTGACTTCTACACACAAGATTTCCCCCTCCAGGCATCCTCAATACAGCTGAGGAAGGAAAAAAACCCCAACATGTTCACCTTCTCCAGAAGATGCCACTTCAGACTTCTTAAGAACTCATCATTGTCTCCTAATTTAGTACTTCTTCTTTCCTAGTTCTCCTTTCCCTCTTACAAGAGCAAAATTCTACACTTTAGTTACTTCTAAGTCCTTGCACATACATTTGCTTTCAGCCTGAACCAAGCCATCCACAGCCATCTAAAAATAGCCATTTTAATCTTCTTAACAGTCACAGAGAAGCTAATTTAGTTTAACCTGAGTTTTACCAAGGAGAATCTTATCAGGAACCTAACTTAAAGGAAAGAGGAAGTTGACTGTCTTGGAAGACAAATAACCCACAGGTGTTCAAGCCCTAGGATATACCAAAACGCAACTTGCCAAAAAGACTTCTGCTTATAGAATAATATACACTGGCAGAATATTAACAAAAGCTATAATCTTCTCCGTATCTCCTGTAGCAGCTGGTGCTGTTGCTTGCTTCATTATCCTTCCTCTGTAAGGGAAAGAGCAAAGGATGGACACTGTTTTACACTAATCCCTGAAGTGTTGCAGGCCAGCTTTTACTCTTTGTTACCGCACTTTAGCTTGAAACTAATTTTGAACTTTCAATTCTTGTAATAATTCTTGTAACTTACTTCTGAAGAAACTTACTAATTTAAGTTTCAAGAAGGGTCAGAACTGTAAGTATTTGTGGATTAGGACAAGAAGACAAGTACAGTTCAATCCTAGTTGCTGCACAAAGCACACTTTTCAACAATTGCCTCTTTAGTTCGAAGGCACCAGGATTTTTAAACACATTTCTTTATGGCTTTCCATTTATGGCTTTCCACTACTGTTTCATATTCCTCTGACAGAAAAGTACATTTTTCTGCCAAGAATCCTCACACTCAGTCCCATCCAGTTGACCTCATAACAGTTTCTACAAAAATTTTTGCTTTGGTGAAGCTCAGTGCTGACGTGCCTTGTGAGAGCTAGTATCAAAACATTACTGCTTAACATTCCTTAGCTTTGAATCTCAGGATAAAGGCTTAGATAAGTGACCTTATAATTCTAGCTACTGAGCAAGTCCTTCAAAATAAGGAAGACAGCTCATTTCACGCTTCACAGAATGCTCCGAAATGCTTTGGGTTACAAGCCCCTTATCCCTCTAAAGTAGTTTACAGAAAAGTACTGGTAGGGATTTGCCTTGTGTGTCTCTCTGAAGAAGTTGTCTGCTCACCTTTATCGAAATCAAGTCTTACATATGTTTAAGATATCCACAAACTCAGCAGTACCAATGATACAAGCTTTTCCCCTTCAAGTGTCATAGAAAAACTTCCTATACAGGACATTTTCTGTCTGTCAAAAATTGAACTAGATACTTATTAGGTTGAGCTACTGGTAATAACCGGTTTGCTATTAGATATGAATGTATTTGAAGTTACATGGGATGGCACTTTAACAATTTATACATGGTATGACTGGTTAGGAGTTGTAAACTTTCCAACCTCTAATTGATCAATGAGATCTGAAGTTTAATTAAAAATCCATGTGACAAGAGCTAGTAGTGGTGTACTCTCAGGTAACTGGACCTGAGGCTTTTTCCTGTGAAACCTACTGGAAGTATGAGGTTTAAAAAAAAAGATTTCTGGCTTCAGATGACTAGAACATGTTTTTACTCAGTAACATTCAGGAGCTCAACCCTCCCTCTCCGGTGATTTAATAATATTATGCCTACTTTTCTTGTCCTTCTTCTCTTTTTCTTTCTCCTTCTCCTCTTCATCTCCTCCAGCCCCAAGTAAGGTAAAGATGATTCCAGTCTGAGAGTTCACACCTACAGCAGTGACTACCATTCTTCCAGAGCCTTCCATCACATGTGTACCTGAAAGATTGAATTAGGTTTTCCACTGAGACTTAAACAGTTATATGGCAGAGCACAAAGGAAATGAGTTCTCAGACTTCACATTGACGAAACCATAAGATTTGTTTAGATACCACTGTGTTCCCCTGGAGCTTCAGTAGCCAAAGCTATCGGGAAAATAAAAGCATAAGCAACTACACAAAATGTTTGTCAGTTTTAAAAGTCTGCTCACTTTGATGAAGTTTTGTACTAGTTGTGCTGGTTTGGGATATTTTTAGGAGTCAGCCTAGCTCAGGTCCAGTTTGACAGATTTTAACCTCAAAATTTTAAATAACCAGTTTATCCCCACAAGCAAACCACTTTCTTCAAGAATTGATAAACGTTACATACCTGACAGCAGCATGGGATCTCTGTCCAGAGACTTCTTAACATGATCGGATTCTCCAGTCAGTGAACTTTCATCAATTTTGAGGTCGTTTCCTTGAATGAGTACACCATCAGCCGGTAAAAGATCACCTACGAGAGATCACTGCGTATGTTGACTGCAGTTCCTTTTTCAAAAATAAAAGAAAGTTCAACTTTAAAAATATGTTTACCATATTTCACTTGTGCAATATCTCCAACAATTATGTCAGCTACTGGTATCTGGATGACTTGGCCACCTCTGATGACTGTGAATTTCTGTTCTTGTTCAATACGGCTCTGCAATCCCCGAAATTGTTTCTCTTTACTCCAGTCATTGAAAGCTGTTACTAATACCACACAAACTACAGATAGGAGGATTGCTGCTCCTTCAATCCAACCTGCTTCAGATTCCTCCTCTTCTTCACCAACATTTACTGATCCACATACTGTAGAAAACAGGTTTTAGATTTAAGAAAGTTCATGCAGATAGTTATTTCAACAACAAAAAAGTTTTGTCAAACCGAAGAAACTACTAATAGTTGCTAAACATTTTCCATGTTAGCCTTCTTTGCAAGTTTAGATTTATTTTCAGTAAGGGTACACACAAAGAAGCTAAAGAACCTGAAAGCTAAAGCATCTCAAGGAAGTTAAACCACCTAAAATTTACATCTCTGCTTGTCTGAACACAAAAGAAGTTGATATAGAAAGTTCTTGTCTTATTATCTTGTTAAACAATAACGTAAGAATGCCAGACTAGACAATTAGTTAACCACCTTCTGCTTTCTCAACATTTCCCACTTTATCTTAACAAGCCAGTTATGATTGCAAATATTCAGTTCAATTAAGGCCAGATCCCTTCATCTTCCATTTAGAAGTATAAATATAGCTTCATTTCTTAAACTGGAAAGTTACCAGTGTCATATTGCAAATCAAGGAAAAGACTTGCTGGCTCCCCAAAGAAAGCACATGATCGCAAATTCTAAAATGCACAAATATTTGAAGAAAAGCTGAAAAAAACCACTTGCATATAAACATGACTGGATCTAAGACGAGTCCTTGTTCCCGCTTCTTGCACTTGACCTTTGGCATTATTTTGGTCAGTGTCATACCAGACCACGACCAGGGAAAATCTCATTTTGTCCTTTTAAGGCAAGCTAGAGTTTTAGTCGTGTTCTCTCAATAACAAACAATAAGCTGCTTTTCCACTGGCTTACTGTCTCCCATCAGATTTACAGTGTATGCATGTTGTACTAGGAAAATCAGTCGTATAATACAGGTAGGTACATAGTTCGTAAAAAGTTTACTTACACGATTCATTTCCTCCTGGAGGCTGGTAAAAAGAAAGGCCCAAGGATACTACAGCTGCAATTTCTAATATAATTAGTGTAACGTCCTGTAGTGCTTCCCATACTAACTGAAGAAATGTTTTTGGCTTTTTAGGAGGTATAAAGTTCTTCCCAAAAACTGCTTCTCTCCTTTCTATATCTGCTGGATTTCCACTTAAACCTATTTAATAATAAGACAAAGTTAGTGGCACTTATTTGCATTTCACCGTAACATCAGAAGTGATTGAAGTTTGTCATTCATGGAGTCAAGTCCCACTCCATGTTTCGGTAACAATACTGAAAAGCCGTATGTCAAATATAATTACATAAGTATTATCCTTAAATCAGAGTTACTGCAGAAAACAAGCTGTATTTTATCATTCAGATGTTGTCCCATCCAACCCCAACCATTCTGTGATTCTGTAATATAAAGTAAGCTGATGGTCTACCTAATTGCACTTAATATGACATATGAACAGAATAACAGTGACTGACATACCTTTGTACAAAGCAAACAAGTTTGCAAGAGAAGATCATTAGCAGAGTTACTACTATAGAGACTGAATAGCATCATGCAGCTTTAGCAAGACCACAGCCTGTGAAGCCAGCTCTGGTTATTTCTGTGGGGATTCTGTATTCAGAGATAACATTCTAGAATCCTACATTTATACATATAACATTTATTATTAAATATTTAAAAATAATAGAAAACACTATAAATATTGTATTTGTATATTATTTAATTATTAAATCAAATACTAGAAAAAGCTGGCGACACTCTACATGTATCATGTGGAGGGAGGCAATCACTTAATGATGCTGCTTTTGCCTGCACAGCAGTTGTTTGTTCTTCTGAAGCTTCACTTTCTATCTCCTCTCTCATAGACAGAGTTCATATTTAGCGCTGTGCAGGGTCTGTCACCTCAGCTCTGTTCCTCTCTTCTTTCTTATACGACATATGTCTTTCAGAGTCCTCTGTCTCAACTCTTGTACCATCCTTAAGGGACACTAGCAGGCAAGACTGAGGGGCCTTCACTAGGACAAGCGCACTTCAAGAGTTAGCCAAGTCCTTAAAAATAAAGGAATACCAAGTATATTCAGTGCAAGGTCATGCACTCAAGGTCTTCTGTAAGTTTACTCTTTCAGCAGTTTCCAGCTGCTAACCCACCATTCAGAATTTAAGCTGCTAGCTCATTTTTCAAGGCAAAAATGTCAAACGTCCAGCCGTGTTCAGAGCAAAGGTCTGGATACTTCAACCATTTTGTCCCCAAGGTTATGATAAGCGCCTGCGTAAAGACAACAGTTTTCCTAGTAGTGGATTTTTTTATTAGTTAACCCAACTGCTTAGTGGTATCAAGGCACTGCAAACATGCTAGGTAATCAATAAGAACAGCAACCACGGCAACTAGCCTTCATAATAAGTGGGGTATTTAACGCAACTAACAGATATTTCCTAGAACCATCACATGATATTTCAGGATGCTTTGTAAAGACTACTGAACTGCAAAGCTCAGCTTTAAATGCTACCAACTGCTACAAAATCACTTAACTGAAAAGGAAAATATTATGTGCAGATCTTTCCAAGAGTGAAATGAATTAAACATACTCTTAGCATATATAATAGATTTATTCTAACACTCTTAGATCCACCTGGAATTTGCTGCTTTGGAGGTTTAATACAAAGGAGCAATTTTACTGCTTAGCCATAACAAGCTTTACTTACTTTCACTCTCAAAGAGCACTGCAAGACCATTTTGAAAATCAAGCTGTATGAGAAGAACTAGAGAAACTCAGGACAGCTTGGCCATTCCAAAAGGCTGGAACATATAGCTATTTTGCAACAGATACCATTTTTCTCGTCCTTTTATCATGTCAGAGTTTGGAAGATTATTTCTATAATGTCAGTGGCACCACTTTGCTCCTCCTTTCTCAGGGTACCAGGATGCAGAACATCAGAAGTGTACAGCAATGATCTTTGAAGAATGAAAAGTGTTTTCCAACAAGGCTGTATAAAATCAAGCTGTTATCAGAACCACTTAATGAAGATTAGTAAATAAGCCTAACAAAGACAAAAAGCATTTGTATTTTTAGTATCTGCCATAATACACCATCACTGAACTTGCTACATTTACCACCTGGCTTGCTATTTCATAGTTCACAATCTACAGTCCTGAGGTTGAAACTAATGCCATTGTATTGTTCTTTATGTATCTTAACTAGGATACTTCATGTATTTGGGGTTAAGTTTGGAAAATATTAGGCAAGGGACTAGTTAAAGCTTCATATCATATTTTATTAGAAAGTAGAAACTACTTAGACATGTGGAAATATAGATGGTTGAATGAATATAGATGGTCCCTCTCTCCAGAATAGAAGGACTTTTGCTATTACAGATATGTCAAACGTTCATTTATTCACTTTCGTATACATTTGTACGTGTGTACATGGACATAATAAACATTAAATACTAAGCAGTAAAGTCTGCTTAGTTTTTAGTTTCTTTTTTTGTTTGTTTTTTTTTTTTTTTTTTTTTTTTAGTAATTCTGGTAAAGGACACTTCTGATTTCTCATTTCAAATCAGGTAGGTCTGATCCACAGTTTGCCTGAAAACAGACGTTGCCTAATATTGTCAACAACTTCAAGAAATTATACAAGCTGACCTCATTCACTATACAGTATTTCTGAACTACCTGTACTTTTGCTGTGAAGCCACTGGTAATTATGTATGTCAGTACTTCGTAAAAAAAGCCTCTGAATATAGAGAAGTGTCATAGGGCTTTGTAGGTGTTCACTCAAAATCTGAGAGAGCTAGAACTAGTGTAAACAGAGCAGCTTTCTGCATACATCTTGCCTAGATTTTCTTCATGAGATATGTCTCCATTTCTATACTTACAACTTGAATTTGACAAAAGAAGACCTAGTTCTACTTCTACAAGTGTTACTTCTGACAAATTTATAGCAGCTTACTTGACAAGTAGCCTGGTTCTCTAAAGGTTCATGTAGTGATTTAGAGGCAAAACGACACCTTTATAGAGGATGGTGCTCTAACTCATCTTACTTAACCTTTTCTGAACTAATTATCACATCTGACTGTTGAGGCCTTGCTGTGTTTATGAGCTGCTCTCACACTTCAAAAAAAGATGGCGCCCTTTTATCAAGTTAGTGATTGTATTTAAATGATTGCAGGACAGCACATCTAAATGTCAAAGCCTTTTCAAACGGAAAGGCCCTGATCATACAGTCCTGAGTACAGCAGAATCAATCTGCAGGAAAGCGCATCTAGCCCTTTCTAGTTGTAGCACGCTGACACTCAAAATTCCCATGCGTTAACCTCCCTGTTACATTAAGGGACATAAAGTGAACCCTGCAGCATACCGGGTATTTGGTGCTTAGTGCAATCTGGCCATCTACAGTCGTATGCCCACCTAGCCTGCAGTAAGAATGGGCCTTAAACCTTGCAGATTACTGCAAAACGGGATTCAGCCCTCAGTTCAGCTCCTGACTGTGGAAAGCTACAGCCCTTTTCACTGAGAAAGAAAACTGTCTTTGAGCGCTATGCAACAGGTCAACAGGGTAACAAGAGACTGCTGCTCCTGCCTTCTTAAGAGGTGCTACACTGCTTGTACACAGCAGTTCTTCACACACAGGCACTATCTTTGCAGCTCCGTTAATTGCCAAGGAACAGAAGTTTGCAGTCCTGACGTTTTACAAATTTCTTCCTCAGCCAAGAACTAGTCTACACCCATTCCCTGGAAGGTCAGGCATAAGAGCTGGCTACTTCAGTTGGATAAGAGAAGCCCAGCTCATGTATTGAAATAATTTCAGGTGTCTGGAAATCAGGAGTCTGTCTTCAAAAGCTGATCAAGCCAAAACATGCTAAATGCAGATGCACCCAGTGATACCATATGGCAGGGGTGGCAAACTCATTTTCCCCGGGGGCCACATCAGCCTCACGGTTGCCTTCAAAGGGCCGAATGTAACTTTAAGACTGTATAAATGTAACTACTCCTACACACATACAGTCCTAAAATTACATTCGACCCTTTGAAGGCAACCACGAGGCTGATGTGGCCCCCGGTGAAAATGAGTTTGCTCCTCCTGCCTAATGGCATTAGTAGGATGGATGTTCATGATCCAAGGAGACAAACCTTTCCATAGTACTTCTAAAGAACAGAAAGCAACAGCTTTCCAGGGTTAAGACAGCACGTACTTTGCTGTCAGCAACGTGACACCCCATTGGTTAAAAGCTATGCAAGTGCTTAAATGCTGAGACACCACACTTAACCAAAATCTTGATTTTAGTACTTTTCAATCACTACCAACAGCAGGACTTCACGCTAAGTTTGAGTGAATGTTAGATAAAAAATATGTAAAAATATTTCTACAGGATACTACCATTTACATATTTTAAGCTATATCACTTGCATCTTTCTTTCACAAATTAAAGCTAATAGATTTCATTTACATTGGAAGAGGGCAGTAAAAGGGGGCTGGATCTTAAGGTTAACTTCCGAAAAGCTCTCAGGAAGGAGACTTGATATTTCCTTCTTTATATTTGTATGGTCAATCTTGGAATAATAACTCTAGAGAGCAAAAGCATCGGGTAGGCACACTTCACAGAACACCGTCAAGTCCAACATGGCAAAGACTCATTTAAAGATGCTTATTTCTAGAGAATCAGATTGTGTGATCACTTTGCAAACCTTCTGCTAATAGTGACAGTACCTTTAGTGCCTAAAGTTGTATTGATAGTTGCTTTGTATAGATCAAATGAAATCTGCAGAAATACTACAGATTTAAAAACTAGATCCTGCTATTAGGAATTCAATGTAGTACAAATAGAAAATAGATGTCCCCAGTTTCAAAAATTGTTGCATTAGGGAACACAAGAGCTAGATTGCAATACAGAAGCATTAATAAGCCCTGCATTAGACTATTAAAACGTCATGTTCTATGACAGCATGATCTCAGTTGTGAACTATAGGTCATGTGAGCTACTCACAAAACTTACACTTCCACAGTGAGTTAAACATTGCTGTGTTGCATTGCTGTTCCATATGTGGATGCCTACATCAATTAACTTTATTTCAAAGTGCAACTTCACCACTAACCAAACATCTCATGTGCAGTTAGACCAATTGGAAAAGTTCTTGCTTACTTATTACCATTGAATACCTCTGCCTTAGAGGACTGAGAAGCAATATTTCATTATGGTAACTGAAATACTTTTATAAACTTTGTTATACTGAAAAAAGAAGCAGTTTCCTTGACTAAGGTTTTTCCTAAATGGAGCTTACTCAACGACAGTGCCAAAATTGACTTACCTTCATTTGGTGAAGTTTTCAATTTTGTACAGATGCCATGTACATCTCCATAACATTCTTGTATTTTATGCAGTGCATCTGTAGCTCGAAGTTCCATAAGAGAACGGAGCTCTGCAAGAGTAACTCCAAAATCTCCATGATTAGCTTCTTTTACAGCATTTTTTACGCCACTATATGCAACCGAGTTGTTTGCCATATCACCCATGATGCGTTCAGTCTTTAGTGTAGACAGTTTCCAGTAAGAAACAAGATTTCAACTTAAAATATTTCCGAAAGGAAAATAAATCCTTTGGGTATGAAGACAGTCAGGAGAGCAGACACATCACCCAAGTAAGAGACCCCGTCTGGAGAGATATCTTTGAGGTTGTCCCATGGCGCGTTCTGTTCCCCAAGCCAAATGGCATGTACAGTCTAGGGAAAGAATAAATATACATTCAGTTACATAACAGCTATACTGAATACATTGTAAGACAATCCCAGGCTTTCTATTGAGGTTACAGAGCAAATTTCTGCTTAAGGACAATTTCTTCCTATTTCCTATGATATTGTTAGTTAGCATTTAACTGGCAAGAGTGACGAGGCGCAAAATGGATGTTTCCCATCCGAAAATAATCTTGCATTAGTATAGCTTCCTAAATCATTAACATATTTAAACAGCTGTTTTCTTTAAGTCTTGCATTTTGGTTGGTATATCCATCTGGAGGAAACCTTTAAAAACACACAGAAGTAAATCCATTTCCAGGGAAATGGAGTTTGGAGCATCCACCACTGATGTCACATGGGGTAAGAACCTGCTGAAGTTAAAAATCCCAACTTTTCACTGAAGCTTTCACCTCAGAGCATGGGTTGAGCAAGCTTTTGTGCATTCCTATGAATTCATTTGTGCAAACCTCAAGGAAAACAGTTTCAATAGTAAGTTAGCCCGCACCTGTAGTATTTTTGTAGTGTAAGTAGAAGTTTATCTTCAGGCAGACCTAGGTCTTAATGCATTTTCATGTCCAAACAGTTTTAGCCCCCCTCCAGCCCATTTCATCATAACTCGATCCTCCCACAGTATCTGCATTTAATTCTTTGAAGAGAGGGAAAATTGCACACAACCACCTTCCTACAGAAGGGATAGGGATGCTAAAGCAGCTCTTCCAACTGATTATCAGAGCACCGTAGCTGAGAAATTAACATCTACCCACAGGATTCTTAACCTGCATAGGCACTCTATATTTAATTCCCACTCAGCTGACACATCTTGCATGTACGCGTGTCTACACATTAATATAGTGAACGCACAAACACTTCATGCCTATAAAAGATCTGCTGTGTGCAGAAGACAGAAGTTTGATCATGTAAGTCAGCTTTATCAACATAATGGGGCACAGTGAGCACAAGTAACAATATAACCCCTCCATGAATCATTATGACTGGCAGGCTCAGGTAAACAATAACTTGGACACTTCCAGGTCAAAAAGACGCTCAGGTGTCAAATTCCCAGCAAAGGCAAACAGTCGCCACTGTCTGCATTGCTTTATGAAGGAAGAGTCAAGCAGCAAATAAAAGATTTCTGGCTGTTGCCCTGCCAGGTTAGAGGATTCTTTGGGCAAACCATTATGTCTATGTTGAGGTCCAGGTATAAGCGCATCATTGCCAGAAATTAAAGGTTTTGGTTTCAGAAAAATCTCAGTTCTCTGCCCTGGAAACCATCAGCTTCAGCTATAGTTAATGTACAGTTTTAAGCATCATGCCACAGTACTGCGTTTGCACTGAAGACAACCGCTAATGCTGAAAGACCCTGAAGTGATGTCATACAACCACAAGTGACAGTCCCATCTCCAGCAGAACTATGACTGCTCTTCTCTTCCTATCACTAGGATATTCTGAGAAAAGAACTGTCTATGGCTCTTTTCTGGAGAGTGACAAAAGGCATAAAGCAACCACTATTCATATGCATAAAACTTCAACATCCTATAACATCAACAAGATACCTAATTTAGGAATTCATTTTAAATCTTCATTGTTTCCTTTGTTACTTGAAGAAGAAAATACTACTGCAGTTGGAGAGTTCATGATGATGGAGCTAACCTGCATGCTAGGATGCAGTTTTCATTAACACACATTCTTCACCTGATTATGACATGTTCTGCTAGAGTATCCTATAAGTAAAGAAATTAATGCAAATCATGTATATATAAGAGTGTTAAAACCACACCACATCTTTTTCTAATGATCAAAAGCTGGATGCTGTTGGCCAACTAGTAACCTAGAAGGATTTATCAGCTGGCATCTTATCACAAGCTGTGACAGTATAGCAAGAAGCAGGTCACATAAATGAGATTGTATAGCTATGGAGAACATTCTGCAGCTGCTAACTAGGCAAAAAATAGACCAAGCAGAATGCCCCACAACTAATTACATCAAACTTGATTCAAATTTAATTAAGAAAAGCTCTGTTCAAGCCTCTTAGCAGGAGCCCTACACTTGAGCCCCAAATACACCCAAATCCAAGTACAGACATGAGGTTAGGAAAAGCTACAGTAGTTCTAGTCACTGCTCACTCAGCACTGAAAAGCTTTGAGACTGAATACTGGGCCAAGGCAAGACTTGCTTTCATTTGCGAGTCATCTTAAGAGCAATAACATTGCTTAATCGTAGCTCATACTGTGCTTTGCACTCCAGTTCTACCATCTCTATGCATCTAGATTTATTTTTGTTAAGACATAATAGTCCAGGGATTAGCTACTACTGTCAGTTTATACTGGAAGGGATTCTTAGATGTTTTAAGTACCTCAATGGTGTCCTTACACACCAAAGGAACCCTTAGGGTTCACAGATGAGTTCAATGAGCTTACATTAACACTACAAGAGCAGTGTGGTTCTGCAGATCAGCTCAGGTAGTTACAGACTATTTGGCACATCCATGTTAAGAAATAGATCTGGAAAAATGAGAAGAACAGTGTGAAGATTCTTCAAATTCTGAATACTGAGCAAGAGCAGTTTTGCTCCAAATTATAAAACCTTGGTTAAGCATTAGAAATTGTTACGCCAAATCAGACCAGAAGGAATCTGCTCCAGTAGCCCATTATTACCAGGCATTTCAATGGACAGTACAAAAGCCTTTTGGCACAGAGGAACAGAATGCGCTTATCTTAACAGTTTCTTTGCTGATTCCTACAGGCAAATCTTGCTACAATTTCTTTAGGAAGTATCCTTAAAGCAGTTTTGGTGACAAACCTTGCAACATTCAATCCCTTCCTGTTACAGCAAGTTCCAACAGTCCACTTTCGTAACAAAGTGGTGATGTATAATGTAACTATAAACAGTGACATTCAAGTATCATAAAAAGAAAGCATATTCTTAAGCTGCATAGATCATCTAATATTTATCTCTTCAACTAGTGGAATATTTTATTTGTTTTGACCAGTGTTCCAGTTCTCATTTCAATTCTTGCAGCGGCCATTTGAGATCTGTTATTTAATAACATCTGTTATTTAAATAACATGAGCTCTGTCTGAAGCGTTATAGTTAAAAGCAACTCACCTCAAACATCCAATCTGCTTATACCTCAAATTTTTCGATTCAAGAAACAGTTATAGCTTAAAGTAACATATACACCTCTACTAAAGTTCCAGCTTATTTAAAGTTTAACTCAGTTGAAGTTATGCTAGTGTCCAGCTTAAAAAAGCTGCACACAAGATGGTGGATGGGAGATTGGGCATGAGCCGACAATATGCACTTCCAGCCCAGAAAGCCAAGTGTATCTTGGGCTGCATCAAAAGAAGCGTGGCCAGCAGGTCCAGGGAGGTGATTCTGCTTCTCTACTCTGCTCTGGTGAGACCCCACCTGGAGTCCTGTGTCCAGCTCTGGAGCCCTCAGTACAGGAAAGACATGGACCTGTTGGAGAGGGGCCAGAGGAGGCCACCAAGATGATCAGAGGGCTCTAACAGCTCTGCTGTGAGGACAGGCTGAGAGAGTTGGGGTAATTCGGCCTGGAGAAGAGAGGGCTCCAGGAAGACCTTATTGTGACCTTTCAGTACTTAAAAGGGGCCTATAAGAAAGATGGGGACAGACTTTTTAGCATGGCCCGTTGTGATAAGACATGGGGCAATGGTTTTAAACTAAAGAAGGAGAGATTCAGGCTAGACATGAGGAAGAAATTTTTTACAATGAAGGTGGTAAAACTATAGCACAGGTTGCCCAGAGAGGTGGTAGATGCCCCATCCCTGGAGACATTCAAGGCCAGGCTGGACAGGGCTCTGAGCAACCTGATCTAGTTGTCCTGCTCATGGCAGGGGGGGTTGGACTAGATGACCTTTGAATACCTCTTCCAACCCAAACTATTCTATGATTCTATAACAGATTAATAGAAATCTGTCTTCCATTAGGCACATCAACTTTTGGATAATCCTTTGTTTACATATCACAGAGACTAGGCACAACTTTAAAGCTGTCATACTTTACGCTTTACTCTTTCACACTCAAGTGACTAAATATCCTGTAGAAGCACCTTACAGTAGCAGCACCTGCTCTCATAGGCAGAATTCAGCTATTTGTGCAAAAACCCTGGTGCTTTATGACTGTTATAGCATCATTGACATGTAAGATCATCGTGGCTGCCTGTGAGGAGTACTGCATCTTAAATTGGTTAGCCAGATCACATTGGCTGAGTGTGCATAGTTACCCAAGACAATAATTCAAAATCATAAAATTTTCTAACCTTTGTTTCATGCATTATCAGTGTTTGAAGTTCAAAAGCGTCACTAGCCTCTGTAGTTGGACTGGAAAAAGGCCGAGCCCTAAAGGTTACATGTAGAGATATTTACCAAAGCATGAACAGATTATAATTTACAGCTCTGTTTAGGGCCATCAGAACATATGGCTTTGACCAAGATAGAAGAAATTGTAAAATGTTTCTTGAAGTGTTCTTGTAACAACACTTTAAATATAAACCCATGTTAATTCTCTCCTCCCCCCTCCACCTGCCCTGAACCTTAAGTGTGCTTCAAAAAGGACTCCAGAAATAGCCCTTCACAGGTGAAAGTATTTAGTAATTAGTAATTTAGTAATTCCCTCTATTTGGAAGAAATCTGTGTTCTACATTCATTAAAATTAAGGTTACCTTGAAGTGATAGCTTGCAATGGCCACACACTGACAACCAAATAACAGCAGAGTTTAAGAGTGGCATAATTACTACTGCCCAGATGCACAGGACCTAGCATGCCTCAGACCTCTATCCAAGCCTTTCCTGTCATTGAATTTGCACTTAATACTTGCTTCACCAACCTACAGGAAATGCATGTTAATATTAAGAAAATTAAAACACTTAAGCAAACTCGTACCTCAAGAGTCAAAGCTCCAGCAATTATATATCCTGTGTCATTCAATTCAATTTATCTAACTGCTTGAACACTCTGCATTCAGATGTTAAGTATTAGCTGGTACTAGCATTTGACCTTCAACAACAACTAAAGCTGGTTGCTGTAATGTAGGAAAAGGCTTGCAAAGTGATTATCTCAGGAAAGCCTTTGTTTAATCTAATTAGTTCGGTGAAGACCGGACAGATCTACATACCAAGAAGCTGCAGTGGTAAAACTGTCCCCATATGTTTCAGTTGTCATGCCATTTTACTCTGTTTCAAATAACAGCTTTTAAGATACTGAAAAATATAATATGCCTTTGCATACTTTAGTTTGAAACCCACAGCACTGGGTATTGTAGAATCATAGAATGTCCTGAGTTGGAAAGGACCCACAAGGATCATCGAGTCCAACTCCTGTCCCTGCATAGGACAACCCCACAGTTCACACCATGTGTCTGAGGGCATTGTCCGAATGTTTCTTGAACACTGTCAGGCTTGTGGCCATGACTGCCTCCCTGGGGAGCCTGTTCCAGTGCTCCACCACCCTCTGGGTGAAGAACCTTTTCCTAAACCTCCCCAGCACATCTTTCTGCTGTTCCCTCGGGTTCTGTCATTGGTCACCAGAGAGAAAAGATCAGTGCCTGCCCCTCCTCCTCCCCTTGTGAGGAAGCTGTAGACTGCAATGAGCTCCTCCGCAGTACCCTGTACTCCAGGCTGAGTATATTCCACAGTTTCAAGCCATCACTTCAACCCCTCCCTCCCCTCGAGGGAAAAATGTCACGTTGTCTGTAATATTATTATAATGGAAAGTAATGGTAACTGAGAAAGTGACCTGGAAATCACACTGAAAAAGTCTGAGGTCTTCTGGTCTGGGGGGTGACTTTTCTCACTTCAAGACACAGACCTCCACACCTACTTGAAAGGCTACAGAAAACCACCAGCTGCTTCACAAGAAATACAAATGAATGCTAATAAAACAAAAAGTTAAATCATTTCAGTGGCATGCTGTTGTTTCAGTGCAAGCATCACAGAGAGCCGGGCTGATGAAGAGACAATTACATTGAACAGCTAAGAAGGAGAGAACACAATTGTGGAAGATGCTCTGCAACAGAAAGTTTTCAATACATCACCCTTCAGCCTTAAATGTGCTCAACAGTGTTGTAATGACAAGTTTTCCTTATTTCAAATCCTGTGTTCTAAATGGTAAATTAATCAAAGGTCAAGAGTTTTGCTGAGAAAGAAAACTTTAACTTCGTTCTGAAACTTAAACTCTTGGGAGGCAGATATACTCACTTCGTTGAAATAAAAACTGGATGCTGTTCCTAGACTCTGCAGTGGGTGTAAACACTGGTATTTACCACACTTAATCTAACGGCCTGCTGATGCCTACAGAGATTGCCACTTTTGCAGTAGCAGCTTCATCCAATGGTAGTTTCCTTAAAACCCCAAATTATTTCTGATTGAAGTGATGGCTAGCAAATTAGAACTTCAGCAGTCTCAACTCAGATCAGTAATATACATTAGCCATGTTCATGCAAAGGACTCCCATATAATTTCCTTCCTATTTAGGCAGCAGCAAGGGAAAACTTGAAAGTGAGTTACTACAGCATGAAAAACAAGACCTCTTACGAAGCAACTCACTCCACAGCCTCTGCAAGGAGCCCAGCAAGCAATCAGACATTGTCTTATACCATGAACCAACCATGCAGGTCTGCTGCTGCCTTGAGTTTTCCAAGCCATGGCCTTTCCACACTCACAAAACAAGTCAACTCTGACTGACATTGGACTAAGTAACATTGGAAAGTGCTGTATAGAATCGTTAGAGAAGAAAAAAATATTTTATCAAAAGCTTGAACTTATCATTAGCTTTCTGAATTTAAGGTATTTAAACTTGAATATGACAACTATTATAAATAGATACAATAGACAGATCCAACAAGCAGGGCTTCAGAAAAGCCTCTGAACATCAAGGAGCATCAGACTTTGAGACCTACTAGAAAGCCCTAGAGCAGAGGTGTCAAGCCCATTTTCACCAGGGGCCACGTCAGCCTCGTGGTTGCCTTCAAAGGGCTGAATGTATTTTTAGGACTGTATAAATGTAACTGCTGCTACATTTATACAGTCCTAAAATTACATTCAGCCCTTTGAAGGCAACCACGAAGCTGACGTGGCCCCTGGTGAAAATGAGTTTGACACCCCTGTCCTAGAGAATAAAACAAATGTGATTATTATTACAGAAAGCATCAAGCGTCTCATGTATTTAAAATACCTGGCTTTCGTACTCTTCTATTTCACATTACAATGCTGAGTTGTCTACAAGAAGCCACACACCTCAAGACAAACCCATGCAGAAGAGTTGAGTTTACTTTGAATGCTTTACTGGAAGCAGGAGCTACTCATTCCAGACAGCCATTAACAGAACAATGTCTTTAAGGGTCTCCTATGGCCCACAGCTCTGACCAGCACTCAGCTTCTCCTTTCTCCACCCACAGGCCCTGAAGCTTCCTTCTGAGTACTTCTTTTAACTACTTTTTGCTCTCCAATAACTCTGTAAACTAAAACAAAAAGGCTGAATTTAACAAGACTGCTTATAATACTAAGTGAAGACTACAATGCCAAGAGAAAAAAGTTTTAATCTCTAGATATGACTCTGTCCCATTCGGCATCGTTCCTAGTGTGTTCAAGTACCTAAGATGCATTTACTGTGTGCGTCACCTTCCTCAGATAACTTGAGAGGAGCGCAGCTGCCAAAATCTGCATGAAGGCAGCTGCTGGCTGAAAGCAAACCTGGGACATCAAAAATCTCCAACTACTGTTTTTTTAAAATGGAGGGAAAAAAAAAAAAGTTTGCCCAATGCCCATTCATATTTTCCTTTACTTAAGATCCATTGAGTCCAAAATAAGATGACTGAGGATTTAAAGTCTCTTAATCCTGCACAGTTCAGGACAAAAATGTTTATTTGGGATAATTATGCTGTAAAGGAAGTTCTATTAACAGGTCTGTCATATTAATAACTTAATATATTAACCCTAAAAGTAGATAGATATATATTTTTGTGTGCCTGCAGTGAAGTTATCCATTGACAAATATTCACATTAACAAGTTCAGGAACAACTTACCGCACTTTTCTCATCAACACTTATCAAAACCATATTGGCAAATATTACAATACAAAAGGCTGAATGTTTTAAAAAAAAATACATATGGTAGCATGCCATCCTACTTATTAAAATTATGCTTCATAAGACTACAACAGAGTTTACTTGCATTCCTAAATTATAAGATGCATTCCCGTCACAAAACCTGACAGGCCTGTGTTAAACGAGGCATATGACATCATTATATGCAGCTAAGTTTCAAGTAAAGGGAAAGTGAGATGGTACCAAATTTCATCCAACAGAGCTGGAATTGTATTCCTGGATTTCAGTTACTTGCTGCATTTAAAGCTTAGTATGTGCCTGGAAGCGATGCATCCAGCTGGGCAGTTCTGACAATTATGACTCGGAGCAAAACAGCAGCTGATTTCCTCATCACAGTTATTCTCACCGTTCTATTACTTGTCTTGAGAAATCTTTTTACCTTTTTTTCACAAAACCTCCAAATTTTGCTGCTTCTCCTCAACCCTGCTTCCAATACTTTTTGAGCTAAACACATTTCGCCTCTATTTTTACTTCCGTTTTTCAATTCCCACAACACCACACACACAGAGCACTGAAATTGCTTTAGTCAGCTTGAGCAATGAATTTCTGCCTTCCCATGTCATCAGACAATAAGTAGCATTAGTGGAGTATTTTTGTTCTGAAGCTCCAAGTCAACTTCAAGAATTCTTAACACCAGAAACCTTGATTCAGAGCATGTTGCAGCCGTTTGAATTAAAACATGTTCAAGTTAAACTGCATGTAACACTTCAGCCAGAACCATCCATTTACCATCTCATCCTGACTTGGACACTCCCCCTTTTTTCTTCCAGAAAGTATTCTTTCATATTAATTTCCATTTAAGCAGAGTGGTATGCTTTTGACTGTAACCATGCTTCCTGATATCAAAGAGGTTCCAAAAACTCTTTAGAGCTATGAGCCTTCAGGCAAAGTGCAAAAGCCCATGCCTACCTGATTCTCCTATTCAGGAAACCTTGAAAGAATTTTAAACTTAGTCTTAGAACTACTAGGAAATATTTACGACTAATGAGACTAAGCCTAATTACTTCCATAAAGTCACTCTGCATATGATGGGCTCCTCTCTATTAGGGCAATAAAACTAACTTAGTGGGGTAAGTTTAATGGCTTTTTTTTTTTGCTACCTTGGACTAGCTTACTGCTATGTTGAAACAGTACTAGGAAATACTGTTTGTTCATTGAACTGTAAACAAATAATATAGAAATAGTAATATTTATGTGGTAACTCATCTATCTATGATCCTCAAAATCATCATCCCTGACAAGCAATGGTTTGGAACATAAAAGATAAAACAAAAACCCCAGCTCTGGTCACCCATCTCAATAAGAATACACTATGATGTTAGGTTGGATATCTGTTTTGTCCTCTTGTGGCCAAAGAAGCTTGTGTTTTGTCCTGTAACATGCCAGTTAAAGAGCCTTCATCTTTAGATTTTTCAAAAGCCTTTTGGAAATACAAGAACACAGTTTATCCTTATCCTCAAACCCTTAAAAAGCCTTACTTCTTGAAAAATGTGTAGTTTGAAAGCTATGCTAGCTTGCCCTGTGTGTCATATTAATCCCTGCCTGCCAGAAATATACCAATTAAACTGGCTAAGGAGTCATGCTGAGAAAACTCCTTTCAAAAATCACAATTACATTTGCTATCTTCTGTTCCTAAACAGCCAAAGTTTTAATTCAAATGTCATAAGAAGTCTACACCTGAGTAGCTCTTTCAGCTCTGCACAAGTTCGCTGTTCCTTCTGGTGGTGACAAGAGGAGGTTCAGGCGTTTTTTTGTGTGTTTTTTGTTTATTTGTTTGTTTTTGGTTTTGTTTGGTTGGTTGGGGGTTTTTTGGTTTGTTTTTTTGTGTGTTTTTTTGGTTTTGTTTTTGTTGGAGTTTGGTTTTTAATCTCAATATTTGAATTTAAGAATGGCTTTGCAAGAAACACAGGTGTGGAATCACTTGCAAACTTCATTATGATAGTACTGATCATACCTTTAGCTTTTTTTGATAAATTTTGAGAGCTTAGCTCACTAATCCATTCTAGTGGGCCTCCTCTTTCAGGTACACCATAAGAAGCATCTGAAGTTGAGCCTCAAGGTATTTTCTGGTATGTTCTACCATTTAGTGAGGCTACATACTGCTTTATCCTTCAGGCACATCTCCAGTTTCAAAACTAGTCCTTCCTTGTGATTATACTTTTTAATCTCCCTGAAGTGTGACCCTCAATTAAAGGCTAAGTTCTCACACTGCCTGCACTGTCCTGCTCTTTTAGCCACTCCTTTTAAAGAACTTTCTCATTTAGGCAGGGTTGGTTGCTGGTTTGGGGGGTTTTTTACATACATTTAAGCATTACTGCAATATAGCTATTAGTAGCAGCCCACAGAATTATGCTGAATTAAACGCTGTGTGATTAGTATGAGTAACATGGTCCACCATTCAATACAAGGTAATAAATACTTTCTTCGCAGTTTGTTTCTTTGACATAGACAGGGAGTGTATAAGCACTGCTAGTAAATAGGATGCACAAAGCTGAGCTTCCTGTCATAGCATTACCTAAGTCTAACAATGCAAGCAGCAAGTCTGTCATATCCTCAGGTAACCAAAGGTATGGCTGTGCTGAAGTGTCAAGGCATAAGATTTCCACCCACAGAGGTCCCAAAGCAGGTCTCATTATTTTACTCTAACAACAACACAGCAACTTACACCTGCCACCCTCGTCCTTTTGCACTGGGAAAAGCCACCCACACTAATTGGCAACTGCGTTAATGAAATAATAGACTATGTGAAAGCTTGTTGCCGCAACAGGCACACAGGCAACTCAGGGCTCAGAACAGTAACTTCTTGTGAGCTTTTTTACTCTTCTTTCACAGCACCTCAGCCACTGACAGACAGCCCGCACTTCAATTTGGGTCCTGTTCTATGTCTGTCTATCATGGGACACACAGCACTCCAACAAGTTTTAGCACCCTTTCCTTTATTAATTCTGTTTCTACTTCTCTTGCCTTCTCCCTGCACTTCCATGAGCTTTAAGAACAGACAATTTTTTTTACAGCAGTACTATCTGTCCCTCCAGATCCAAGGAGGCAGAAAGCAGCACAAATGTTCCCAAGCCTCCCCCCTCCCACAAGCTGTGATCATAGCCATGCAGTTCACTTCTCTACAGTCTAAGAGTGGGCTACTCGCAGCAGCCTGGCAGAAGGCAGTCATCAAAAAAGCATTTCTTCCTGCCCAACCACAAAATAAAGCCAAAAGATTTAAATATCAGGGCTCCTATTGGCTGAACAAGTTATCACAACAGATTCCCCAGAAGTTTTTCCACAAGCTGCCAGAATAGCTGATTTATTTGTAGAAATCACAAAGACAATGTGGATGTGCTAACACCCATTCAGCTAATGCTGGGAGCATCTTCATCATGGAACTGTGTTGCTGCCACCTTTAAGATAACATTACTCTCCATTCACGGAACATGATACATGGCTTTACTGCTTTACACCGAGTTTAACAGCAAATTCACCAGACCATTCAACAGAAGCTTAAGCAGATTCAGTAAACTTAATTCATTCCTCAGTTTTGGCATGCTATTTAATAATTGCTGTATAAACTGGCTATGCACAATCAACAGTTGTGTCTTCATTTCTCAAGTCTTCAGCTGCAAAGATCTGTACTGTGTATAACTCTTCAGGTTTCTGCGAGCACAAAGACATCAGTTGCATGATTAATTCATTAGAAAAAAAGTAACTGGGGAAAAGAATGCAAATGGAGCCAGGCTCCATGATAATATTTAAAAGTCCTATTCTACCCAGTAAAGGAAATCCCTCCCCTAGATTCCCATAAACAAAGTTCTTAACTAGTATCAGTGGATCCTAATGCAATTTGTAGATGGTCGTGCTTCCAGTCTAAAGAGTAGGCATTCAAAAAAAAAAAAGAGGTGAACTAGGTGTCAATTAGTTCTCGCATCATGCTTATTCTTCTAGGTAGGGAAAGACCACGCCTTGAAAATCTTCATAGCAACCAACTGGACCTATTCAGTGCTGAGGATCAGATACTTGTTTCCCTCACTGCCCTGCCCAATGGAAGCACAAGGCTCTCAGCAATAATGTGGTGACCCAGCAGACACTCAGTTGCCTAAAGCATAACTACCATTGGCATATGCACTAAGGTGTCAGTCTCCTGCTAAGGCAGCTCTGAATCTTCAACAGCAATTCCTAGTGGCTGCTTCAATAAGGGTAATATCAACCCTTCCAAAGATAGCATCTGAATTGGGAACGTACTGCCATTAGTTCAGCTGCAACTGATTCTTAGGGACAAGAGTCTGTCCATCCATGAAGACAACAGCTCATCATTCTGACTCAGCTAAATCAAGCGTAGTCTGTTCCTTCTACACAAAGCTATTTCCCACAAGTGTTTGTTTATTTTATAGCGGCACTGCAACTTCTGCAATCAGGTTGTTTTTAGCAATAGCATACAGTATCTCTGAAGAAAAGGAATCGGGAAGGGCACCAAGTATCAGCTCCTCTGCTCAAATGGCAAACTGCAAGCAACCTGCTAAACTGTTGAATTTGTGCGTGTTAGACTAACTCCAATTTGCCACTGCTGAAGGCATAAACTCTTTTAAGAACCAAGATTTGTATGCCCATCTCACGGTTTCCAATGAACTTCCTTAAAGGGCTATTGCAATTGCATGTCTGTAGCACACTTCAGCTCAGCATGAGTTTCTTTCCCCATACAGCCCTGATAAGTCAGAAGCTAATTACATTTGTTTAAATCTAACCCTTGCAGCTCACAAGTTTCACTTGATGCAGCAAACAGGTAAAGCACAGTAGAGAAGCCAAAAGCTTCCTCTAGCCCGAGGTTAGCAAGACTCAGTGAAATTACTGTTTCCCCACTGGAGGGAAGTGACTGAGAAGAGCATCAGAGTATCATGAAACAAGAGTGACACAGCACCACGAAACAGAAGAGGAATTACCAAAACTCCCTGTTAGGGACTGAGTCTTTCTCAAGGTAATTTTAGAAGATGCATAGAAGTTTCCCCCTCCGCCTCCTAGTGCTCCACAGTTTCCTAAGCAACCTCCTGTATCCCTGCCTTCCTCCTAGGATACCATCACTTGGTTTCTCAGCACCTTCAATAGACTCTTCAGCTCGAAGGACATATAGCAGTCCGTCTCTATTACTCATGAAAAAGAGAAAGTAGACTGCTAGGAAGCAACTGTGCTAGGACTGCTCTCCAAAAACCTGCTTGTTATTTCAGTCCCATTAAGAATGACTTATTTCAATCAGTTTGTCAAAGGAACCACAGGAAGAAGCCATCTGTAAACCTTAATGAAGGATGACTTTAGTAGTGTTTCCAAAAAACCCACCTGAGGTAGACGACACAGAAAAAACTGGTGCAAGTATGAAGTCTGCTAGTAACAAGTAGCAGACTTGTATTTTGACACTTTCAGGCTTCGTAAGTTCTGTCTAGGCAGGCTACAAAACACTGCTTAGGAAGACGTGAAACTTCTTACTGAGAAGTCCTACACATTGAAAAATAACCATACACCTCATTTCAAAGTTATGTTATGAATTTGGTTCATTTAAGTTATGTACAATAGTCAAGTCTGTACATCGTGTCAAGCAGGTTGACAGCCAAGTTCTAACCATGGTCTCTAATCTACGTTTAGTTAAATTCTTAGTTTGATTCTACTTCTAATATTTTACAACATTGTTTTCTGTTTCCTCCTTTTCTGAGGGAAAGGGATGCTTTAAAATAGACACAAATTTATACCAACAGAATCCTGAATATCCTTTCTGTGCTTAACATCCATAGGTACAGCAGCACAGCTTAAACATTTATGTGTAGTTTTGCATTTTGCAGGTGTAGACTTGATATTAGAAGCTAGTAGCTTTCTCTAGACTATTAATAACAAGTTGACTCCTGCTGTGCTACGTTCCTTCTATAGGAATCAGATTTTTTGCACATGTATCCATTCCTACCGAAATCTTTCTCTGTAACCAGAACAGCATGAAATTAGGGTGGTGGTGGTTTTGTTTGGTTGGTTTCGTTTGGTTGGCATTTGGGGGAAGGGTGGGTTTTGGGGGGGGGTTTGTTTGGTGGTGGTGCTTTGGGGGAGGGAGGTGTTTGGTTTTGGTTGTTTTGTCGTTTGTGGGGCGGGGGGGGTTGTTCTTTGTTTTTTGGTTTTTTGGTTTGTTTTTTTGGATGAGGGTGGGTGGGAATGATGGGATATCTTATTTTGTTGGGTTTTCAACACAGTTTAGACCAGTTATCTAATTAACAGAACTCCGCAATGTGATCAAACAGTATGCAGTCATAATCCAGAATCAAACAATTTCAGACAGTTACACAGCTGTCTGTCAAAACCACAATCTAGTTTGAGGAATTATGCTTTATGCACGTAATTAACACTAAATAGCTTTCAAGACACCTTTCTTCCTTAAAACTCAAAAAGTAGGTACTTACTAAAACATTACCTTGTTGTTGAGCAATTATTAAAATGAGCCATTAGCTAGCAAAAAGTATTTTTCACTGTGGAAATATTTTCAAGTATTTAAACAATTGCCTCACAGCAAATTTGCTCAAAGAAAGCTTAAGCCAAGCTATTTTAAGCTCCTTTATTATTTTAAGCTACTTTAAGATTAGGAGTCTCTGACTCTTTAACTTGGATGTTTCTAAAATACGCCAAGCTTTCCTAGAAAAAGGATGCATTTTCCTGTGCACTGAGAATCCTCAGCTGTTCTTGCTTGACAAGATTACAGTTCAAGGCAGGCATTGCTAAGCTAAATTTTATGGCCAATTTTATGCAGGTCAGCAAGTTTTGGTTTACTTGTCGACTAATGTGAAAGATATTAAAATACAGTTTTGGACACAAAAACAAAAATTATTGAGCATGGCAGTAAACCTCTATAAATTCTGACTATAAGTGGGGGATATCCAAGCCATAGGGCTAAAATTCAAGACCTCAATCCACAGTAGCATGCCCAAAGGGAAAAACTGGAAGACCAGGATATTTGGTAAGGGGAACACACTCGCTGTGAGAGGAAGACTTGTTCTAAACTTTGTGTGAATACCTGAACAACTGCCTGTTTTTATACAGCCAAACAGTCCCTTTCTAGTACAGTAATGCCTAAAGACATCTGCAGAATGCCACTGGTATAACCAAAGAGAAACTGAACGGGAGGAACCACAGAGTATTTGGCTGCATCAAATTCTTAATTTGGGTTTACACAGTAATCTTACTGTTCTGAAATATCTGACAGTCATAGAATCACAGAATGGTTTGGCTCAGAAGCGACCTTCAAGACCACCTAATTCCAATGCCTCTGCCATGAGCAGGAACATCTTCCACTAGACCAGGTTGCTCAAAGCACCATCCAGCCTGGGCTTGAACACTCTCAGGGATGGGGCACGCACAGCTTCTCTGGGCAGCCTGTTCCAGTGCCTCAACACTCTCATGATGAAGAATTTCTTCCTTCTATCTCATCTAAATCTGCCCTCTTTTAGTTTAAAGCCATTACCCCATGTCCTATCACTACATGCCCTTTTAAAAAGTCCCACTCCAGCTTTCTTGTAGGTCCCCTTTAGGTACTGGAAGGCCTCAATAATGTCCCCCTAGAACCTTCTCTTCTCCAGGCTGAACAACCCCACCTCTCTCAGCCTGTCTTCACAGGAGAGGTGCTCCAGCCCTCTGATCATCTTCATGGCCCTCCTCTGGACTGTCTCCAACAGGTCCAGGTACTCCTTATGTTGGAGGCTCCAGAGCTGAGTGCAATACTGCAGGTGGTGTCTCATGAGAGTGGAGTAGAGGGGAGAATCACCTCTCTTGACCTGCTGGTCATAGCAGGTCATGCTTCTTTTAGAAATACAGAATTGTTTAGGTTGGAAGAAACCTTTTGACATCATCAAGTCCAACTGTTAACCTAACAATGGCAAGTTCACCACTAAAACATGCCCCTAAACACCACATCTATATGTCTTCTAAACACTTCCGGGGATGGTGACTCCACCACTTCCCTGGGCAGCCTGTTCCAATGCCTGACAACCCTCACCATGAGGAAATTTTTCCTAATATCCAATCTAAACCTCCCCTGGCATAAATTGATGCCATTTCCTCTCATCCAATCA
Source organism: Pampusana beccarii (assembly GCA_013399365.1). NCBI lineage: Eukaryota > Metazoa > Chordata > Aves > Columbiformes > Columbidae > Pampusana > Pampusana beccarii. The sequence goes on from VWYH01011234.1 coordinate 623,182, forward strand.
CTTGCTGCTTGGGAGAAGAGACCAACACCCACCTCACTACAACGTCCTTTCAGGTAGTTGTAGACAGGTCTCCCCTCAGCCTCCTTTTATCCAGGCTACACAGCTTCAGTTCTCTCAGCTGCTCCTCATCAGACTTGTGCTCCAGACCCTCCATCAGCTTCGTTGTCCTTCTCTGAACATGCTCCAGCACCTCAACGTCTTGTAGTGAGTGGCCCAAAACTGAACGCAGTATTTGAGGTGGGGCCTCACCAGTGCTGCATACAGGGGGATGATCACTTCCCTAGTCCTGCTGGCCACGCAATTTCTGATACACACCAGGATGCCGTTGGACTTTCTGGCCACCTGGACACACTGCTGGCTCGTGTTCAGCTGGCTGATGATCAACACCCCCAGATCCTTTTCTGCTGGGCAGCTTTCCAGCCACTCTTCCCCAAGCCTGTAGCGCTGCCTGGGGTTGTTGTGACCCAAGTGCAGGACCCAGCACTTGGCCTTGTTGAACCTCATACAACTGGCTTCAGCCAAACAATCCAGCCAGTCCAGGTCCCTCTGTAGAACCTTCCTACCCTTCAGCAGATCAGCACTCCCACCCAAAAACCACCAGCTGGCATTCACTGAATACATGCAGTGGGTTGGCTGAATATCCATCTCTCTCCAATTTAGAGACAATGATGTTGTGCAGGAATGTCATGGGTATTTTATAAATAAGACCAGTTTCTCTTTTAGTGAATTTTCCTTTCAGCGAAGTTCTTCTAAGTAACTGCACTTTTCTGAATTTGGCTGCATGCTTTTTCAGACACTATTCGCTCCGGAGCTGATAACAGTAGCAATGTTATGCAGAAGAGACCCAGGTTTAGACTTATTGCTATGGCAGCCAAGGTTACTGATAAATTTTGCACATCCCATAAGTGAGAGGGGCATATTTGCAAGAAGGGACAAACAGAACAGGTGACTAAAATTGACCAACTAAGTATTCCATCCCATACATGTCATACACCCTACAAAAGTGGGAGATCACAAGGGTCTCACTCCCTTCGACCATGGCCGGCATCTCAAGAGGACCCTGCCGGTCGTGCCTGCAATCCAAGGCATGGTTCTAGATCCTGCATTCCTGAATCCAGTTCCGGTTTGCTGTGGAGTCCAGCCCAGGACTTCCGGGTGCCTGCCCTGCAGGCACTGGAGCCACACCAGCTCCACTGCAGGCAGTGTTGCACCACCCCAGGAAATTCAAGATTGGATTTGTGTATTTTGTATTGTTTTCTCTATTTTATTAGTAGCATTAGTAAAGCATTTTTCACTTTCTCCAACTTGCAAGCCTCTCTCCCTTTTCCTCCTATTCCCTTTCCTTAGTGGAGAGGGCGGGGGGTTAACAGAGAGCATCTGCCATGGTTTATTGTCACCCTGCAGTAAACGGTGACAGGGACAGTGTCAAATGTGTTTGTTACAGTGTCAAATGAATTATATAAGCAAACATCTGGACAAAAGACTGCACTTCCCAGGAAATGCACCTTGTGGGCATGAAAAGCCAGAGAACATCTTCAGGTTCTCCACATCACAAGGCTCAGGGGTTCTTGTTCAGAGATATCTTGAACTAGCAAATGCTAAAAAGGCAGTCTGGCTTGTTATACCACTTATCCAGCTTCAGACTCATTATAGGAGGGTAAGTTATTCTCTCAATCCTCCAAAACTGTTAAGCTATTCCTAAATTCCAGAATGCAAAAATAACTAGAATAGTTGCATAATCAAGTAATAGTATCAGAAAACAAGGAAACAGAATGAACTGCATTAGCATGTAGATATGTCTGTTGACTTCCCAGAGCAATTGTTTTGATTACGGACATAACACTTCTCTATACCAAGACCTCATTCAAGGCCTGAACTTCTTCCATTCTGGCTGAGAATTTTTATGTTCAATATCTCTTCACATAGGAAGAAACCTGTAGTCTCAGAATAAGCAAATAAATGCACAGAGCACTGTAAGTTATAGAACGATAAGTTCTATTCCCCCATGGAAGACTTCCAGATATCATACCTCTTTATGTACATATAGTACACAATACTTACAAAAATAGGGCTCAGACATATGATTATATGTACAAGTATTTGGTATCTTAATTTGGATAGGCCCATCCAAACGTTGATATATAAAAACAGCCCAGACTACAATTACAAAGGTATATACAACACCAATGTTTACCATTATAGCAGGAGATAGCATCTGAGACACCTGATTAGCTTTCAGTGACTATTTGTTGACCCATTTTTCAGGAAAATCCTTCTTCCATTAATTAAACTGTTCTTATATCAGAATTTCACACAGGCATATTTGTAAGAGGTGCTACTCAACTATTTAAACTCATGAAAGCTATTTTTGCAGAGCCAGCAGAGGGAGTACAGACATCATTTTACTTATCAGCTGTGGAAAAGATACCTGGTAAGAAAGCACTGAAAGAGCTGTGCCTACAAACGTAATGCGGTCAGTTTAAAGCATGCCAAGAACTTCCTCGGGCTTTCACTGACATGTATGTCAATGGCCAGCAGAGCTGATGTTTTGTTTCTGATTCCCAACCAGCAGCCACATCTCAAAGCCTAGTATCTGACAAAAACAGCAGGATCAACTCTAACAGTACTAATGAGTACCATAAGCCTGATGATTCACATGTAAAAAAAAAAAAAAAATTACAACTACAGTTCAAGTTAGTCAACAGTTTTTATTCCTATGGATTCTGCTGTTTTTCAGTTTCAGAAAAGCTACACCCATTTGAGTGTTTATTTCTTAAAAATCAACTTCACCTGGAAGAAAAGTTGAGAAACTCAGAGCTGAAGATGACCCACTAGCAAAGGAGCCAGGAAGGTATGGATGGCGTGGTGTTGGACTGGGAGGTAACAAACAGCTAACCTTTCTGCTGGCATTTGCAGAGGCATGCTCCTACTGGCAAATCTGGTTTTACACATCCTTTGAGGCAAGAGCTCTCCTGCTTTATTTAGCATTTCCATTGATCAGCCTGCTTTGGAGTTGGCAATTACAACTGAACAGTGTTGACACAGCAACGGCTGTGGAAGCAGTTTGAAAGAGGAACAGGCTTGAGGCAGACAGATTGATAGCTTTTTGCCATCTTGTGGAGGTGAACACTAAGTTCTAGGCCAACACGAGACAACATACCTTTCTGGCAAAAATTCCACAAACAGGCACTCCTTGCTTGTTCAGACTGCAAAATTTTGACAAGATTATTCTTTTTTTTTTCCAAATAGAGTCAGTATTTCCCAACTTGTTGGGAAGAGGCTAAACTAGTACAAAATTCTTGCCAATCTTAATCATTTATCAAATTATGTTATTGGGTGGCTATTTTTAAGTTTCACCATTTAAAAGTTTGTATACAAAAAGCTTACACAAATATAATGAGCTCCTTAGTCTCAAAATTTCATCTAAATAAAGAGCAAAACACTCTCCTCCACCAAAAGAAAAGATAAATCTCTATCATATTAAACTTCACATGAACTTCAAGAAGATTTGAGAGCTCAAATAATCAGATTTTGATTAATACTTACCCAAGAAGAAAGTGCCTGTAGCCACAGAATTTAGCCTTCACTTGTTTCAAGTTTTGACAACAGAACCACCTTTCAGGAAGTTAGATGGCTGCTTCTGCTCCCTGCTTCCTACAGGGAAGTGGCATTCACTTCTCAGCTTCATTTTCATATAGTAGATCACTAAATGAATAAGTCAGAGTGAGGCATACTGGTTCCCATCTTACAGAGCTTATGGTTGAATATGGCACAGCTGACTAAAGTTTCTCCCTTAGCACAGAATGAGACCACCTCACAGTTTTGCTGTTGAAACTCAGGGCTTCAGCAGCATTCCTTATCTGTGTGCTGTCCCTGGTTGGTTCCCAGAACTCCAGTCAGGCTACTCCATATGCTTTTTGTGGGGCAACTGCAGCAGGAAAAGCCCTGCCTCTTCCATCACAAACATGATGATGCCCACGTATCAGGATGTGCCCCAACCATTCTGATTCTCCTACCCTTCTCCAAGTCATTGCTGTCTCTTGTGACATCAGTTAAGTTTCTGTAGATACATGAGAAGCTGATGAGATAGGAAAAACGCTGTTTTTTGGGGAAAGCTGGTTATCTAACCAGGCTTGCCACACAGATAATCCATTACCAGTGACAAGTCAACACAGGGCACAGAACTACACTGAACCTGCTTGAGTCAAATGTGAAACCATACTTGCAGGAAAGATGCATTTTTCAGAAGACATGACTGAATTTATGACTACAAAGCAATAAACAGGTGGTATAAGCAAGGTGAATGCAAAAAAAACCACATAGCAATTTATTGGTTGAGTATGATACCACAACTCTAATTCATCCTGCAACTATAGCCTCATTAAGCTCCTAAATAATTATGTTTATAACACCCTTTACATTTGAGACACTGACATTAGGCTTCTAATCAGCAAGTTAAAACATGTGATCCATTTATATGGAATAGGTAGGGTAGGGAAAAGCATTGAAAAGCCCCTTGAAACATGAGTATGTTTGGAGCACTTTTCCTCTTGGATAAGTTTCTATGGCAAATTCCACAGAATTTTACACTTTAGAATTACTACAGCTGCCTTTAAGGATTGAGGGAGGTTTGTTGTTATCTCAGTTTTTAACCTGAAAAACTGAAGATCTTACACTCAGTACACAGCTGAACGACTACTGATTCCAGTATTTATCAGTCCCTGAGTTTAGTACTTCAATGGTTAGTAACAGACAGCATGCAGCAGATGCAAGAACATTTTTAGAAACCAATGCTGAAGTTGTGCTCTTCCCCATCCCCTTTCTCCTCTCACTACCTGCAGGTCTGATCTGGAGTTCTGAAACCTGTTTGCATTCCACAGGTTTAAAGCTTACATTCCTCCCATCACATGCAAGATTCATCTGACCAAATGGGTAACATCTATATCTAAGGTAGGTACTTTAGTTTTTTTGTTGTGTTTTTTTTTTTTTTAGTAGGCAATGGTTGAATTATAACTTCTCTGTCAAAAGATTAAATTTAGATACCTAGGACACAATCTAAAATAGTCACATGAATCTCACCTTAGATGCACTTGTGTCTCTTCAACAACAGAAGAGGGCCCAGAGTGACTAGTTTTAGTTTTTAAGATGTTTATAGAAGTGGTTAGAATTGCTCTGCTGAAACTAAGTGCAGTCGGGTGGGCTGAACTCACACATCGAGCAGCTGCACCACCATGGCAGAGAAGGCACAGAGGAAGGATGTGGTTTCACAGTTAAGTGTAGGATGATCCAAGCCTACGCTACTGCCAGGAGGTCCAGTCCTGTGCCCTGGCCGGCACCACCACCAACGTTCACCTGAGCTCAGGGTCGGGGGACAGCCCCAAATGAGAACTGGTGACAAGAAAGACATGGGCAACACCAGCAGTTCCTCTTGAAGGTCACACAGTCGATGGGGATAAGCCCCTTCCAGTGCAGCACAGGCCTTACCAGCTCAAGGCAGTCATGAAAGCTCTTCTCCTCACCCCCTGTCCATCCTGAGAGAAAGAAGAGCCTGGCTGCACCTCCTCTGTGTGCCCCCACTGAAGACCATCATCAGAGTCCCTCTTTAGCCCTCTCCCTTCCAGGCTAAGTAAAGCCACCTTGCTCAGTCTCTCCCCACACATCACAGGACGGCCCTTAACCAGCTCAGTGGCCCTCCGCTAGCCTCTCTCTCAGAAGAGGTACAAAACAAGACAACATCTTGGATGTGGCCTCACAAGCACGATGAAGGGCAACAACTAGCTGGGCATGCTCTAAAGCAGCCCATTGTGGGCTAGACCTCACCAGCACAGGAGAATCCCATTGCTGACTGAGGCTCCGCCACCCAGGAGGATGGCAAGACCTTTCCTATCGCCCTCTTCCTCTAGTCCCACTGCAGGGGGACAGGCACCAGGCAACCACAGCTTCCCTGTTTGCCTTCAGTCCCAGGGATCCAGACCACCCACAGTCTCAGGACCACAGCACAGCAATGGCCACACATCGCCATTTCCAGGTACTCCCAACTGTTGCAGTGAAGAGAAAAGCCCTTCAGGAGTGATTTTACTTTGCTGGCTCAGTAATACACAGGAGGGGCCTTTGGCAGCTCCCATCAGGAGTTTGAAACAGGTCTGTTTTATGATCAGTGACTCAAAGTAACTTGTATTTACTCTGTCCAGTTCAAAGTATTTTGCCCATGGTTATATTTGCCCCTAACTGTAAGAAAGATATTGAGGGGCTGGAGTATGTTCATGGGATAATGAAGCTGGTGAAGGGTCTGGAGCACAAGTCTGATGAGAAGCAGCTGAGGGAAGTGGGGGTGTTCAGCCTGGAGAAAAGGAGGCTGAGGGGAGATCTTATCACTCTCTACAACTACCTGAAAAGAGGTTGCAGTGAGGTGGGTGTGGAAGTGGGTGTCTTTTCCCGAGAACAAGTGACAGGACAAGAGGAAATGGCCTAAAGTTGTGCCAGGGGAGGTTTAGATTAGATATCAGGAAAAATTTCTTCATGGAATAGTTTGTCAGGCATTGGAACAGGCTGCCCAGGGAAGTGGTCGAGTCACCATCCCTGAAGGTGTTTAAAAGATGCGTAGATGAGTTTCTTAGGGACATGGTTTAGTGCCAGTGTTGGGTCAATGGCTGGACCTGATGATTTTGAGGGTCTCTTCCAACCAAAATAATTCTGTGATTTGTATATATAGCCTTATTCTCCATATTAACTTCTCTAGCTTTAGATTTGACAGTAGAATGAGAACATAAATCTTCGAGCCTATGCAAATTCAGCATTTCAGTTTTGGAGTAAGCAGTACACTTACCAAAAATGTTACTACAGTATCTTCCCAGAAAATATAAAGTATTCCCCTCAAGCATCCACCCCTTTTATTTTTCCATGTAGTAAACTGATTTCCTATGCTTTGAAGTAGCTTAAGTCCACACCACAGCTTTAGGGCATCAGACTTTGCATAACCAAGACAACCTTTTCTGAACAGTTTTGGTAATACAGTTTGAGGCGCTGCTCTCCAGTGCCCAGAAACGCTAGGATTAATAAGGAAAAAAGAAAGCTACATGTGAATTGCTCACTCGCAAGCAGATGATATCCTTAGTATGCACCACTGCTTTATATGCTGGGATTTCACTTTTGGAAGTGCATGTTTGTACTAAAGCTCTTTCAAAAGGTCCCTGTAACCTAGTATACACCATGAGCAGCCATCTCCATCTGAAGGATAGCTCCACTAATAGAAACCAACTAACACACACACACACACAAAAAAAAAATAAATAAAAGGTAAGAGACTATGCTTTTCTCAAATCCTAGATAATGTAGTGCTTTATTACCGAATCTCTTTCAACTTGCTTTAGAAATACAGCTCCAGCTTAGAAACAAACCACTAGATCTGCAGTCAGCACAGCCAGATCAACCTGTTACCAAAACACGTCTGAAATCAGACTTCATGAAGACATTAAGACATTTCACTATGCAAAGCAAGCTCATTCAAGAGTGTGAAAATCGTTGTTACTGTTAGCTGCAGGGATTTCAGAGGTGAACGCAAGCTGAAATTATTGGAGTTGTTAATAAAGCAGAAGTAAAGCGCTTGTGCTAGTGGTTAGAGCACCTTCCCTACACTCCCCAAAATATCAGTCTCAACTACGGACATTTGAAAGCCGTCTGCCACAGATCCTGCCAGCCAGTTTAAATGACTTCATGTTTCATGCAACCTCACCAGAGTCAGGCTGCTAGACACTGCTCTAATTTAAGTATTGATTTGTACTGTATTCCGTAGGCTTCATTAAGTTTTGCACCAGCTTCATTTCTGAGCAAAGAAAAATTGGCAGACCCAAGCCATGTAAAGCAATTTAAAGTGTAGCATCAACAGTGACAGCACTAGATGGAAATGAAAAAACTCCTGCTCAATATGCATATTAAGATCTTGCTTTAGTCTCTATCTAAACAGCCAGAAGAGGTTTAAAAATACCACCCTTTCTCAGGTAATTTAAAGGCTAACCACACCCATTATCTTTTCTACCCATTTCTTGTTACTATTTCCTCAGTCTCATCCAAGTAAAAACCTCAGAAAGCAAGTCTGAATGCATGATATGACACACTTTTTCATTTCCTTCACTGCAGTATCAGAAATCACCTAGGCATATAGCTAATGTGTTGTAAAAATTCTTTAATATTTTACTTGGTGCAAAGATCTTCATGGATAGATTCAAATAATCTTTTCTGGAAAGCCATTAGTTGAAGACTGACATGAAGACTGACACTCAAACTGCTCTCCAATATATTGTCGGAATCACTTCAAGTTCTTCTGTCAGAAAAACTTCCAAGTTCTTCTACACGGAAAGGTTAATATGCTCTAGGGAATGGTTTCACGTGACGACCGAGCAAGAGGAACATTCCCACACCACCAATTCAAAGACATGTGCTGCCTCCCTCACACAAGCCTCGCCTCTCGCCTTGGAAAGGCCAATCTCTGCATGAAGATTGCGTAACACAAATAATCTACCGGTGCAGCCAGTAGATGTAAAGAAGCAGAGATGCCACAGAGGAGGAGGGAGTTACTGAGCAACCCAGGACAGGATGGAAATGAAAACAGTTACCAGGCCACCTCAGCCACCACATGAAACTTTTCACTCATGCTGACAAGCCAAATAGGCAAGTACAAATGAAGGTGTCTCACCATCCTCACAGTCTCTCGGATTATGCTGATCAACACAGCAGCTTCAGAAGGCCATAACAAAAGTGTGCCATAACTTGAGAGTATTTAAAAAAGCAATCAAAAATTAACAGAAGTAACAAGCAAGTCTTTTGATCAGGACTTGAGACTCCTGTCTCTTGAAACATCTACCATACAAACCTAAATGTTTTCCAGGCTTTTGCAGAGTCTAAAAGTATTCCTAAAAAGTTTGCAGTAGGTACAAGTCCTCCCTACTGCTCATGGCTAAGCTCCTTATTTCAAAAAAGAGCATAGCACTATGGCTATTTCTTTCTATGGTGTAAAAACTCCATCAAACACAGCTAATGTCCCTTCTTCCTCCTTTCCTCATATGGAGCTATCACTTGTTTTTTATTTGCTTGAAATCCAGACAGATACTCTGAGCCAATTTGCAGATTCTGTTTATTGTATCATACAGCAATATATTTATTTTTACTCTATTTTTTTAAGAAATCTGTTATCATGTAAGATCCAATATGTCTTGATTTCGGTAGAGATACGGTAGTCCAGGAAGTTAAAGTACACACCGCAAGCAACAATTTGTATTTACATAGCCATAGAAGAGGCATGCGGACAAGCTGCCAGCCACTTGTCAAGTAACAAGTGCAAAAAAAGTTGTGTGATCTCTATGGAAGGGCACATTTGTAATATTCCAGGAAAAAAAAAAAATACTTGATTTTTTTTCTTCCACTGCTGCATGTATTGTAAAGGTGATTAAGATAATCTCATATTCAAAATCTTAAAATTAATACCAAAGTTGGAGTTTCACTGGAGACATATAACAAGCAGAAAAAGAGCACACCACTGTGAACCTTGGGTTGCATCCCAGGAAGCTAGATAGTTGCTTTAATCAAGAGCGGCTGAATCATCCTTTCTGCCTTGAGATGGGGTTTGTAGCTATCGACTATGCAGTGTACTGTACATCCCAGGCCTCCTCCTCACAGACCAGACACTGTACACCAAGTGGTCAGAACCCAATAGTGTTGTATTCCCTGCTGCCACCTTATCTTTCTGTGAATATAAGGGCACAAGTAAGGGTAGCAGATTACAAGTGATAGGCTCCGCAGAAGTGTGTTTTAAGAACATGGTGTTTCCTGTGCTCACATCCAGCTAGTAAACAATATTAAAAAAAAAAACCAACCCTGAGACACGCAGACCACTGGAGTTCACTGTAGGTAGGAGGCCATGCAGGAACTTACCTTCCTCTCTCCTCTAAATCAATATCAGAAAATAACGAGCAATAAGCCAACACTACCTCTAGTTCTGAGGCTGGTCATGTTTTAAGTGGCAAAGCCAACCAGACTTAGTGGCCAGCACCAGAGCTCTGTCATCCTCAGAATGCATCCATGCACTCCTTAACTGCACAGTGCAGCTGCAAACAGCAGAAAGGGGAGGGTGTACCCTCTTCCTTAGTCCATTCCCCTCCAACAGCAAGGCAGATGTTATTTGTCTGTCTTGTAACAGCATGTTACATCTTATCTCTTACAGGACAAAAAGAATTTGGATTTATTTTCAGAGCTATTTCTGGCTGTTTTGTTTTGTTTTAAAATGCCTCCTACATTTTCTTTACATTTCTTCTCCCACCAGACCTTTGAAATACCGACTTAGAAAGCCTCATGCCTACTTTGCAATTCACCAAAATTAAACTAATAACACCTCCTGCTGTCATCTGGCACTTAGATTAAGATTTGTAAGTGGCAGCAGAAATCAGTTTCATAACGTTTACTGGAATATGAATAGCCTGAACAGGCAGATCCCTCAAATTTACTGTTCATGTTAAGTGAAACCTGTCATGACAACTAGAAACTCATTTTATAAACTGTATTTGAAAGCCTGAAACTTTAGAAATAAAAGGCAAACTGGATGATACCATGTTCTTGTATTGAAATTACAGTTGGTGTGAAAAGGTGCAACTGTTCCAAGATCAGATAGTCTAATATTTGGCCTGTTGATTTCACTGTACGTTACCTCCCAGAAATCCTCCTTCTATACTGCTTATTATCATTGCTTCCATCTTCCCTAAGGAACTGCCCTGTTTCAGAGATGCTGAACACATTTTTAGTTTTTACACATGGATAGACATGTTTGAGGGGCTTCATGAACAAAAAAAATCCTTCCTTCCTTCCTTATTTTTTACCACTCTGCTATGCAACTAGTGAGCATGACCTTTTCAACTATTTGAAGCCAAAGCTAGGGGAGAACAAATGTTAGTTATTTAAAAGTGAATACATACAAATGTGAAGACAAGACATTTTGGGTTAGATTAGTAATTCTTAATACTTTTGAGAAATATCCATCCTCTACACAAATCATCATGGGTTCCCTTTTCTTTTTCAAACAGGCAACAGTATCACCCCATGTCCGCTGCCCTCCCTGTTCTTCAATCAGTTAACTTTGTAAGGAGAAATAAAAATGATGTCTTCAAGAGCAAATTTGATAGGTTTGAATTAAAAAAAAACAACCAAACCTATTTGAGACTGTTAGACTGTTGCACACACTAGAGCAAGCCAGTAGACAGAGTTAATCTTAGCTTTTTAGACACATTATAGCAACCCATAGATTTTATCTAATTTTTAATTAAAACACTCTACAAAAATTGTTATCTCCTGAACAGCAGCTTTTAACAAGTTTTATTATTATTATTTATTTTAAGACAAGTTGAGAATACTAAAGAGTACAAATATAAGAATATTATTGCTATTTTATTGAGCCTTATAGAGGAATGTAAGCATGTGTTTCTATAACAAAATCTGCCATAGGTTCAAGCAGCCTTCCCTATTTCTTGAAAGATATTTACATTAGCACTGGACTAATCATGCCTGTTCTTTATTCTGCATTATATTAAATTTTGCTAACTGAAACCTGACCTGAACTCTGAGCAAAACGTGCATCCTTGTTGCACCAGTGTTATTTCCCCTTAAAAAAAAAAAAAACCACAAAACAAAAAAAACCCCAGAAAATAACATATATTAAAATAAACAGTTTAAATGCTGAAAGACATCACTGAGGTCACATTTCAGTGGTAGAGAATGCTCAGTGCCATTAATATTTAGTCTACCTTAACGGAAGAAATTTGAGTTAGAAGATACTTTAGGTTATCTTGTCCACCCTTATGTCAAGGGAGACCTGCTTGCTATGGCATGTTATTGATTGCTTTGCCACGTCCATTCTGAACTTGTCAGTTAACATTGAGTCCCCAGATCTAAAATCTTAGATGTTGGCAAAGTGAATTCTTCCAAAGTATCCAGTTTTGAGGTGGCTTCGAGCAGATCCAGCCTATGTTTCTTCCTTCTTAATATCTTCACCTTTTGACTGTCTCCAGTTCATCATACGCTTCTTTTCTGAATGAACTCGAACAGTAAAAGAAAAAAAATAAGTAATTACTAGACCTTCATGAAGGAGTTGCAGAACATTTACAAGCCTCTCAGCTTCCTGTTAAGCTTCCACAACATGGTTTAGAGGCTCTCTATTTTAACAGCTGATAGAAGTTCTCTGTGTTGTGGTCCACGAAACAGTCACTTCTTAAATGAGATTCTAAGGTTAGACTGAAGAGAATTTTAATTGGTAGCATCACTCACAGATTAGCTGATTGTATATGACACAAATGGGGATCCTTTGCTTATATCGTTATCTGTATGCAACACAACTTTGTAAGAAACCAATACGCAGTGCACCTAGCGCTAACGTGACACTGGTCTGTTTTCTGCTTTAAGTTCCCAAACACGCCTGCTTAATATGCAATAGTGAGTCACTGCATGTGTGCAGACACAGAGCACAGCCACAATTCCCTTTAAATTTAGTTTCACTGGTATCACTTCAGTTACCCACATCACAAGTAGCATTTTTCTTTGAATGAACTGAAGTAGCAATGTTGCAATTCAGCAAAGATAGCAATATTGACTGGGAAAAGCTGTCTGTACACAACACAAGATCCTAATTTTCTTCAGATAACCCAACCTGGGTGGGTTATCATAAGGAACTGAAAAAACAGCAATACACCGAATGACCAATGTTGTTCCAGACTGAAAATTTCACATTGAAGGGTATGAGTTTTTTTCCTTAGTGAATTCTGTGACCACTTTTTCCACTGACACCGAGAGAGTTTCCATTCATTATGCCATAAGTATTAAAGTCCTAGTACATTGGAAGCTACTCCTGCCAAAAGAGCCAATAGTTTAAAGATACAGAAGTTTACTTCTGTTGGAATTCACGATTTGTGGTGTTTGGAACAAATCCTTGAAAAGCTCCATCAAACAGGCAGGGAAAAAAAAAAAAAGGGACTGCCTATAGCTACAGTTACCACCTTTTGAATACATTGTACGATCAACCAGGAGTTGGCAAGTTACCTAGCCAAGATCTTTTCAGGCACCTAAAGACACTGTTTCAACTCAAATTCATTGGGACCCACGAGTGTTTTAAAGATGCAGCAGCATTTGGACATGCGGTGGTTTTCCAGAGGCATTCTCTGCTTCTCCCCCCAGCAAGTCAAAATTGCCAATCGCTAATGATGCAAGAGATGTTTCACATTTGGCTTGGGACTCGCTTCCGAGAAGAGACACGTTAAGGGACACGATTTGAATATTCATCTAGCTAGTCACCCCTCAGATACTGTTGAGACAGATACCAGCGCGAACACATGCTCAGAATGACGGTTTAAGACACAGAATAAGTTATTATCACTAGTTCCTTTTAAACAGACCCTCAGAAGAAAACCTCAGCTCTTGAAGTTACAAAGGTAAGAATGCTGTATATAACAGGTATTTAAGGATTTCTGTACTGGGGATCTTAAAATTACAAGAAAAAAAGCCTCCGGAATGTTGTTACTGTGAATCTTTCCCCTCTCCTTTCTCATACAGTCTAAAAAGTGAAACAGGGGAAAAAAAAAAAAAAAAAGCAACACACATTTAAAGATCAATAAGGATTTAGATCGCTGACAGAAACGCTGCTGAAGACCACGCGACCACCTCTCTCTACCCGTCGGCTTTCCAGGAGACCTTCCTCCCGAAATCCTAAATCCTTCCGACCTCAGCGTTTTTTTGGCAGTCCGAGGGGCTCGGCGGGAAGCCCGGGCAGGCGGCGGAGCGGACACCAGCCCACCCACCGCCCCGCTCCGCTCCACCGTGAGCGGCGAGCGCTCCCTCCCGCGCCGGGCATCGGCCGGCCAGCCATCCCCCGGTGGAGGCTCCGGCCGGTTCCCAAACTCACGTGGTGCCACATCCATAGGTTCCTCGTACCGCCGGGACGAGGATGACACCGCCACCGCCGTTCGAGGCGCTTCCCATCGCGGAGCGGGGCGGCCCCCGCGGGTCCACGCTCACCCGCGGCGCAAGGGGCGCCGCATCCCTTCCCCGCCGGTCAATGAGCAGCCCGGCCAGGCATCGATAAATCAAAAGAGCCCGCCCGCTCCGACGAAGACCCGCGTCCGACCCAGCCGCGGCCGAAAACACCGCCCCGGGGGCGCGGCGGGCGGCAGAGGGAGGAGGAGGCGGCGGCGGGGGAGGCTGCGCGGGTGCCGGGCTCCCAGCCCCTGCGGGGCGGCGGAGAGGCGCCCGGGATGTCGGTGTCGTGCAGCTGCAGCGGGCTAATCCCAGCTACTTAACCCGGCGGGCGGCGGGGGCTGAGCACCACCTTAATCCTCGGCGTGTGCGCGCCCGCCCGCCCGCCGGGGGCTGCGGGGCCGCGGCGTGCCGGCCCTGCCCG
>VWYH01011234.1:639349-678157 GCA_013399365.1 Pampusana beccarii
CGGGGGCCTCAGCGGCGCGCTAGCGGCTCCTCGCCAGCGGGCGCGGGAGCACGGCGGGGCCCGGGCGGGGCTCCGCTGCGGCTGAGGGGATGGATCGGGCGCCCCGAGGCGCGCCGCGGCGGGAGCTGTCGGGTCCCCTGTTGCGCGGGGCCGCCGAGGTCCGGAGCGGCAGGGACGGGCGCGTGGGTCGCTGCCCGTGGTGGGGAGCGGGGAGCAGCGCGTCCAGCCTCCCGTCAGGCGTGCCCGCCCCCCGGGGAGCCCTGGCTGCTCCCGCAGGAGGCCGGGGAAGGCGTGGGGGCTGCAGGTGTTCAGCGTCTCTGCCTCCAGCCGAAGGCTCTTCGATTGGAGAAAGACAAATAAATGGGGTTGTGAACGGCTGAGCCCAAGTGAGCTGTGCGGGGGTACGCTGGGTGTCAGTAACAGCGCTGGGAACGAAACTGGAAATAGAAGACTCTGGTTTTAGTTCTTTTCCGATGCAGTAGATCACACCCCCCAATGAAAAATCCCTGTCCATAAACCATACATAATTCTATAACCCCTTTGTGGTGTTTTTCGTGCCTTGTTTTGACATCCTACACACCCCTCTGTTGGGCATCTCGCTGGAATGATGGACCAGCTGTGCCACAGGCTGTCAGGTTCTTTGAGCCTGCAATAAATACCCCGCTTCTCCTTTGTTACCGTTCAAATCCTTCTGCTACCAGAGCCAGTGCCGCAAAAGAAATGGAAGAGAGAAGCTCATATATCACTACTGTTGCAGACCCGAGACAGCGCAGAGCCTAGAGGGTTAAAGCAACAGGATGAAGTCAGCACAAAACAGCCCACAAAGACTGGCAAATAAATAAATCATCCTAACTACGTTATTATCATGGCTTGCCTGAGCTTCATTGTCTCTTTCTTTCTTACCTGAGTGCCTGTTACATTTTTCTTCTCATTCGAGAGAGGCAATCAAAAGAGACTGTGAGCAGTAATTGGCTCCTGCCCATTTTGGATGTTGCTAAAAATACTACCTTACCTCTCCATATCTAGAGGTCAATTGAAAAATCCAAATAGTGAGGTAAGCCATCCTGCAGACTATTCTGTTGAGGAGATTTCTTGCATTTCTTCCCAGAAGGAGAATATAAAACTATCTGCACACATATAAAACAAATTCTCTTACATTCTGTCTGCAGTTCAGCAACCTCCTCTGCACTGATCGCTGTAGCTCAGCGAGGCTTCCCCAGGCAATTGGAAATTGCATTTCTTTATAAGACTGGCAGCAGTGTTTTACATGGTTCTGTCATATCTCCTAGCTCTCAGGCAGACAAAACCAGCTTTGGTACAGCTAAGAAGGAGGTGATGTGTTTAACGTATTGCAGTTTGGGTACATGTCTGTACCTGCTTCCTTTTGTCTTGAGGGAAAGTAGGTAGGTAGGTTGTGCTTCAGTTCTTTGTCTATGAAATGGGAATGATATCCTATTTTATTCGCAGAGAGAATGCAAAGGTGGGAGAGGTACGTATCAACATTAATTTTTTAAGATACTGTTGTGGTAGAATTCTCTAAATGAACACATTTTTCAAGGCACAAAATAGTTACGATGTAATGTTCCTCTGATAGCATAAAAACATGCAACACATTCAAAGTAAGAAATTTCTTCTAGCTCTACAAAATCTTCTCCCTGAGGATTTAAAAATGTTTTCCAAATTAATCCTCGCGCTACAACACTCTTCATGATTTTTGTGAGAAAATAGGCACTCCTCCTATTTTTAAAGGTTAGAACATGTAATTGACTAACAGAAAACATTCCATGTAGTGTAGGTCACCAGTTGTATAGAGCAAGCAAAACCAAGATGCACAAAGGAATATTTCTGGAGATCTTTCATTTAACTTTTGAGGAAACATTACCATTTCAGGAAAATTCAGTGTGGTTTGCAGACAAATTGGAAAGGCCAGACTTGACAAATCAGTGACAATAACTCAACTCATTCTGTGACCAACACACTTAATGGCAGAAGTATCATACATTTTAACAGAGCCAGAAAATGCATCACAGAAAATGTAAGTGGCTTGCCTGAATCTGATACACTTACTATGAGGCTTTTAACATAAAGAGCATGAATTGGAGCATTTGGATCACTACAATATTTGGTCAAAAATGAATAAGGCAACCAAGGTCTGAGTGACCACTTCATCATCCTCTATGAATTAATGGCCTTTTGGCAAAACCATGTGATGGGCTTGACCTAGGAAGAGACAGTAGAAAATGGACTTTTTTGTAGCTTGTGTGTACAGCTGAAATTTATTTCATTTTGAAAGTGGTTTCTTGACTATCCTGCTAGTTCTGATTCTGTTCAAACTCAGTCAATTAATTAACTTTGATGGAACTGGAGAGTGTGGAGAAAGTGTGAGAAGCTGGGAGAATATTTGTGTGTAAGCATGGAGAATTGAGTATCCAAAATTTCCACCAGGCTTGCAGAGCCAAACATTCTCCACACCAGCTACAAACCACGCTGGAGAAGATTCCTGACCAGCGTGCTCCTGGCTTGGGCCCTGCCCAGTTCCTGCTTGGCCGTGGAGGCTGCATCTTGTGATGGTTCCAATATCCTGCCTCATAACAGATCAGTTTGTTGCCTAAAAAAAACAGCCAGCCATCTAGATAAGTAAACAATTGAACTCTTGCTTATCTTGTAGGTGTCACAATGACCAAATTGCTCTATCATCCACCCATGCAGCCTAGCAATGACCTTGTGAAACAAAACACTATCACCCAATTCATCCTGAAGTCATCCACTCCTCCCTTAGGAAAGAGGCCTATCTGTAAACGTTTGCATTTTTATCAGCGCAGAATTCTTTCTCTTGACTGTTCAGGAGCTCAGGATTTGTGCATAATGTTTCCTGTTGTGAATGCGTATGATAATTTAAAACACTTGAGGTTTTTTTTTCTCTATTCCAATTCCCTCACAACATTTTTGGTTTATTTTTTTCTTCCTTTTGCTATTATATTGCTTTACTGCAATACTTCAGGATCAGGAAGATGAAAGATAAAAATGAACTAAACAAAGGAATGTGAAAAGCAACAGTTATTGCACAAATAACTTTTTCATATATATTCTATTAGAAATATGTAAGAAAAAAAAATAGACTGGACTTCATATGTTAACTGTTTCTTCTTTACATGTTCTTTTCAGGCACCACCACAGCACAGCAGCATTACAACCCCAGACCAGATGAAAGAGTAGAAAGATATTCATGAACGAAGGCGCACTGTCTATGTGCAAATAATAATTAAAAAAAAAAATTAACAAAGCATAAAACCCTGGAATTGATGGAGAATCCAGCCAATTGAAGAACTTGGATCAAGCATGAGAGAGAAGAAAAAAAAGGGCAGGGCAGGATAGCCATACTTTACACTGCTAGCAAGAGCAGGAAAAAACATACTTGGGAAGCCTTCCATCACAAAGCATAAAAAATAAAACCAAGTATGGATCTGAGGAGATAGTATAACCATGTCTGCCTCTTAGAAAGTGAGACATGAATAGCATACTCGTGAGAGCTAAAAAATGCATAGAGTGAGCATCTAGCTACTTCCATGGCAGTGACTTTTCCTATGTAGCACTTTCTCAATTTGGAGCTGTTACATTGTCACTCAAGGCCAGACCCTTAGCGCTTCATTGTTGCATTCCTAAAGAACGGCCAAAGTCTCAAGCAAGGCTGTCCTGGAAACAATTCGGTCCAGTTCACTAGGACAGTTGGTTAAAAATAACTCTACTCTTGCCATCTCCTTGGCCCTGTCAGGAGCCACCACCTCTCTGTGCCTGTCCTTTATATGAATATGTGTTGGTCAGGCAGCTCACCTATCGCCCCAAGACTCCAAATGTGGGAGTACCCGTTAAAATTACCGAGGTGCAAAAGTGCTTGTGGGGGCTCATGATATGTACATTTCCGGACTGAAATAAAATTTGTTAGTTCATTTGATTCATGCTACTGTGGGTGCTTTTAGATGTGTTGCTTTCTAAGGCTTCTCTGCTTAACTTGTCTGATGAAGTTGTGGTCTTATCTTTGAGAGACTCTTGTCAGCTGATGCTCGTTTGTGAAGCTTCATTGATTTCTCTCTTTTTATGGACCTGTTCCAATTCAGGCTGAGTGAATATCTGGTTCATAAACGGTCATGTTTTGATGCTGTCCTCTGTGATCAAGTGACAAGGGTTCCCAAGATAAGAAGCAACACGGCTAACCAAGCTGTCTTTCTCTGAGGCTAACATCAACATCACTGACCAGTCTGAATCCCACTCCTGACTCACAAAAATTAGTTTTGGGAAAAGTAAATGTAGCCCCTCCTTTCGCTCATCAGTGCTGGGTAATTGTCTCGAGAAGAACAATAAATTGTCTCTTAGCAATGCTACTTCAAAGTCCTTTGGATAAGGAAATAGATAATTCAGTTAAGCTTTAGGTTCCTTCAGCAAATATTACCATTTCTGCCCCTTGGCGATTGTTCAAGATGGTTTTGAAACATTTAAGAGTCATTAGGGCTAATAGCTCCCGTTCTGCATTTCCTTCAAGGAGGAGTATCAGAAAAAAAAATACACTACCTTAATCAATAATTAAACATTCAAATGATAAACAATGACCAGAACATACTTTAATAAATTATTTGTTTTCTTTGTTGATCAGGTACATCTCTAAATCATCTTGCCTGTTTTTAAGATACCAAGCAAAACATATCGCCTACCTAAAACTGCATTTAAAAATATGAATGACCTGTTTCACATGGATAGTTTGAAACTCTGGGCTCAGCCTTGCAGGCCTTATTTGGAAGTAAGCATTTCCAGGTCACATATAACAGATCTAAAGATTATCAATATCAAAATTTGGATAGCTATGGAAAGGTGTGGATATAAAATATCTAGTATGAAAACCTCAAAATAAGTCACTCTTCATAGTAGTATAAATTACAGTAAAAGTATTGCATAAAATATTTATACTTGAGTATACATAAAATCAAGTGTGCTTAGAGTCCTTAAGTGTAGATTATGGGCAGTGAAAAGAGGAAAGTCTTGACTAGGGCATTGTTTCTCCAGGTAATACTACAGCTATAAATATCAAGGTGAGTAGGAACAAATTTACTAGCTCATAAAAATGAGGAAAATTAACTGAGTTCTTGTGACATCAACTCTATTCCTATTATGTACTAGTAGAAAAGATCAATAGGATTTTCCTCTGCCTGAATTCCCTTTTGCCAATTGGATAACATGGCAGACTGCTATTGAACCACCAGAGTTTAAATATACCATGTTCTGGGCACATCTAGTAATAACACTGCTGTAGGTTGTTTTCAGGCTACAACATATTATGCAGTAGTAAAGGCAGTTTTGTTTAGGACAGAAGTGGATTAAAATATATAAAAGTATTTTGTACATGAGACCAGTCCAAACATTGACAGTTCTGTTTTCTTCATTTCTGACTGGATTCAGTGAGAGCTGCACACAATAATTACTAAAACTGACACCTATGTTACTAAAAATACCTTGGATTGCTAAACAGGATTTAAAAATGAATCCCCATTAAAGGCTTTTAGATCTATTAAATTTTAGATTTAAAATAAATCTTCAATGTATTTATCATTTGTGTTTCACTCAGCTTGATGTTAAAGGCAATTGGGTCCGTTTTACCATTCCAGCCATTTCTCAGGGCCTTTCATGTTCAAGCCCCCAAGCCCCAGCAGTGGCTTTTGAACTGCAAACCCTGTGCTCAGAGCAGTCCCCCAGAATACCAGCAAGGGCCCACATCTGATCTGTGGGTCTCTACTTAAGAGTAAACATATGATATAACCTTGATAGCATATGTAATTGTCTTTAAAAACGTTAAGGGCTGATAACAATCCATCTGAGAGCCACTATCCTAGCACATTCATGCAGTTTTTGGCTATATGCGCTAAAAACACATATTTACTTACTGTAATCAGTCTCTACAGGAATACTTGCTCTACAGGTTGCTGCAGAAGAACTTGTAATGGCACTGGAGTGTGGGAGGTTTAAATCAAGCTCAGCTAGAATCACCTCTCCCCATCGTCTGCTCTGGAATAAAAATACTCGAGTGGAGACTTTTATAACGAAGATGACCCAAGTGTTCATATTTATCTGCTGTACATAGGTAAAATGCAGAGGTGAACTAATCAAGGATTCAGTCACATCATAGTGTGGTTTCAGAAGCACCTGAGTTAGGCGTTTGGGAACTTCTGGAGGTCTTTCATTAGGACTTGCCCAGCCCTACGCCAAAGTGCTGAGCCATCCTCTTCTACCCTCTTGGTTCCTTTGCATAACTCCCTTTGCTTCTTTTCCTTTTATGTACTCTCTCCTTCACTTTTCCTTCAGTTTAGCCATTTTTTTTTCCCTGAGTAACACCTTTCCCACACTTCCTGCTAAACAATCCAAACCAAACCTCAAGAACATCTGATGGAATTAATGCATCAGATGGTCAATTTGCAGTTTATGCTGTTGGTGTGTGGTATTCCTCCTCTTATTAGTAGGATGGGATTTATTTGTCCTCATATGACATCTAAAAGAGACACATCTAGATCTGTACTAGTAACCCCAGACTCCTTTTGTACTCAATGGTGAGAAGCTGCAGCCTCCAGAAGGCAATATATGTCCTTCTAAGTTTAACGTTTAGGACAATTCTGCAGTTGTCTGTGTATCTCCTTTAATTCTGGAGGCAAACAAGGGTGAAGTCGTGGAAAGTTAACAATGGATATGTAAGATGAACTTCTCTTTCAGACTGCCTAATTTTCTGGACTCTCTTAATCTACTAGCCATTACTTTTAATTGGCCACTGAACTGGAAAATGTATGCCAAGAAGCCGAAAGTAGAAAAATGCACTAGGAGGACCAGGTTTTAGAGCTATCAGTTACAAGTGATTTTTAATGAATGCCAGTTGTTTCATTAGTGCAACTTTTGCTAACAGCCTTTAGTAATTAAAGCGTGGAAACTAGAGATTAATAATCTCTATGAAGTAAATGACATGATTTTAAGTAATGACATGAATGAAGCATGTCAGAGTCCAGCAGAGCCATCTATAAGGAAAGGGATACTGGTGTGCAGAAGGCTTGCAGGACACAGCTCCTGTCTTGAATTCCACTGAGCTGGTAGGTCATGGTCCTGATAGACTCAGTTTAGGCTAAATTTGACAGGGACAGACTTTTTAGAAGGGCATGTTGTCACAGTACAAGGGATAATGTTTTTTTTTAAACTAAAGGAGGCGAATTCAGGCTAGACATGAGGAAGAAATTTTTTACAATGAGGGTGATGAAACACTGACATGAGTTCCCCAGAGAGGTGGTAGATGCCCATCCTTGATCACATTCAAGACCAGGCTGGATGGGGCTCTGAACAACCTGATCTAGTTGAAGATGTCCCTGCTCATTGCAGGGGTGTTGGACTAGATGACCTTTGAAGGTCCCTTCAACCCAAACTATTCTATGATTCCATGACTCCTTGAGATTGTACACTTTGTCGCTAGACCAGCCAGACATAGGAAGAAAATGAGTGTAGGGCCCATACTGAATATAGTGCAAGGAGTCTCTTAAGAATAAGATTTGAGGCACAGTGTCAAATTGCCAGGGCTATTACAGCCTATTTTGAAAATGACACTGAGGCCTGAGTGGCACTGTGACTTAAGCTCTGATCTTTCTAATCACTATATGGTTGTCTGCCTCCCATGTTTAAGTGGTTCTGTTGAAGTCCACGATGCTCTGCTGAAGTGCAAGGAAATGTTAGCACTCGGAAAAGTGTTGAAAATGCCCTTTAAAAACATAGTGTTAGTGTGTTTAAATAAATACAAAAATATACATATACTTAAAGAAAACTTCCTTTAGAAGGAAACTGTAATATAAAAATATTTCCAGCTAATACTCTAAACCAATATTACATTTAGTAAAAATAATAACAATTTTAAAATTATAAACCAATAGTAAAGTGTCCATACATTCTGTTGATATTAGAAAATCCAACTTGTTGCCTTAAACAAAATCCTTCCTTTCCTTATTACTGATCTTTTATACATATCTCCATCCATTTTAATTTTGCTGAGAAGACAAGCAAAAATATCCATTTTAGAAAAAAGTTAGAAGGTCTGATAGTTTTATATGGGAACCGTATAAAACTTTGTTCTTTTTTAAAAAAGGAAACAGAACTCTTGTGGTAAATAATGGACGTTAACCATGAGAAATGAAGGTAGAAAGAGTTAATTAAGACCTCCAAAGCCAGAAAACAGGTAGTGCGGTGCAGATAAGAGGTTTTTCCTCCTGATCTTTTTTCTAAATTATATAAAAAGTGATGTGAAGCGTTAAATTGGCAGACAAGTAAAGCTAAAATAAAGTACCTTTCTTAAACACGTAAAGCTGGGAAATTCAGAGATGAAGCTACAACATCACTCTTATCCCATATTGCAGTACTTTTGGTGTGTGGAGTTTCTCGTTGTTGACATAATGCTGATACAGGTAGGAACACAGATAATTTTTTTGTCTTTCCTCAACACTTTTTGTTTTGAGGTTGAGAGGTAGGGTTTTTAAATACCTTATTACAACATCTCTGTTTTCTCCTTCAATGTGTTCTGCACATTGGAATGTATTCTTATTTTATTTTTTGGTTTATTGTTGACAAAAATAAATAAAATCATGTGAGAGAAAGCAATGAATGTAATATATATATATATCTTGCCTATATTAGATGAGGGTTTTTTATTGTTCTGTTGCAAGCTCCAGACAGAAACATTCACGCAGATCAGCTTAAACTTGTGCATGCCTTTGCAGGTTTAGGACATAAACTGCCTAAAGGAACTCATGAAAATATATTGCTTGTGTTGTATCAGGGAGTTTCTGTATCTCTCTCAGCATAGTCATTGTTTTCCATCTGAAATATTAAAAAAGCACTTGCCAGAAATCCAATCTGTTCCTTTGAAAATTTAAACATGTGCACTTATTTTCCATTGTTATGAGAATAATGAAAGTTTTTTTTCTTAATATATGCCAACTTTATTGCACTCCTGAAATACATCAAAGAAGAATCTGATCTGAAGCCTCGTAGTGTGTGTCATTTTCAGCAGGGTTACAAGGATTAGCAAGTATTTTTGAAACAGAAATCACTGAGCAGGTCCAATTTATTTTGCTGTTCAACTTTTCCCAGTTTTTACCTATGTCCTACTGTGTGGAAAGAATGAAAGAATGAATGACTTTGCTGAGTGTTCACCTCTTTCATGAGGTTGTATAAGGGAGGGAGGAAAGAAGAAAAGGAATCAACAGAGTACTGGTTCCACACACCCCTACTCAGATGCCACTTTATATATGTTGACCTATTATAGTAGAAAGACATTTATTCTTCAGAGTCAGGAGAAATCAGAGGTGTATTGGATCTCAGGCATGGGCCTCTGAGTTGTTATGTGTTAGATATGCATTCACAGACTGGTGCAATCTAGCTCTCTCTTATTTTTCAGGGCTGTCTTTAGAGGTACTCTGCCAGTCTACAGGAATTGGAAACTAACTGAGCACAAAAATACACATTATCATATAAAATGCATTCACCTGTATTCCAATTCCTTTAATCTGTATTTTGAACCACCAGTGAAATAAGAGATGTAGTAAATCCAAATTTATCTAAATTATGTTTCAAAAATCAATTTTTTAATGTCTAAGACAGATATTGCATTTTTATACCATAATCTATATAAACATCAATGGCATGGTCTGCTTCCACTTGGCTCTAGTTACACAAGTTATGTTTTATTTTGTTTTTAAACATGACTCATGAGTCTTCTTTATGCTTCTTATACAATACTTCTTCCTTCCTGATAATGCCTATTTGTTCTCTATTTTTGGCTTGCTTTTCCACTGTTGTCTCTAAATTACATACATTTAGTTGAAGACTGGAAGATCTGTTTAATTAATACAACAATTACAGGATAGTTTCTGTATTTTGCTATATACTATATGTCTTTGGATAAATAATTTGTAGTATTTGGTGCTTTCACTTAATTATTCTACAGTGTTCCTATACTATGATACATTCTATGCATTAATTATGATTTATCTGATTACAAAGCCAAAAGTAAGTTTAAAATATAGTCAGGTTTTCATGAAGAAGGAGGAGTTTCACATTATCAAAATCAATTGCAAGAAGGAGTAAAAGGTGATATTTTTGTAAACTGTGGAAGATATATCAAAGGTTCATGAGGATTCAAATGAGCTAAAATAATGTTTGTGTACATTGAGAAGACAATATGTTAACTTTTTATTATGGTTAAAAGTGGAACAGCCTTCTAAGGAACTATCAATGCAATAAGTTTGAGAAAAACTTATTCACTGAGTGTCAGGTACTACCAGTTTAGTAGGTAAAAAAATAAAGCAGTATTAACCCAGAATGAGCATGACAGAATCAAACTTCTGCCAATCTAAAGAACAACTGGGGGAAAGGTATCCAGATTTTTTTTTTGTCTTCCCTGATATTTGTTTTCCTCTATAGTTAATATTTATCCTAACAAAGGGTTTAATATTGCTCTGAGAAACAGATGATATAGTGAAAGAAAATGTATATCAACCATGTATAAGATTAGTTCTTTAAATCTTAAAATTCTAATTTCCTTAATAAAGTTTACAATCCTTATTTTTGAAGACAAAATCTGATCTACAGATAAATGTTTGTTATTCTTCGGTGCACTTTAATTTTTGTACATTGTTGACTCATTAAATTTCATTTTACAAGATAATAATAGGGATATATTTTTAAAAACAGTTTGATAAAATTGCTACTCCCTGTTTAATGATAGTATTACCTTGCAATTAAACAATTTGCTTTACCCATATAAAAGATTTTCATGATGTATTATGTCCTTTTATTTTTGTCCACAGAATTTCTGCCAGTTATTAAGTGAAACTATTTGCCTTTTCATCACACTCTTTTATCCTCTTATTTAATGCACACTTAGGTGTTCTCCTGAACTCTGGATGTTTGATGTCAGGTTCAAGTCATTTGATTTGTTCAGTGATGTCCTTTGAAAACAAAAAAATACACAGAAGAAAAAATAACATTGCCTCTGAAGACTTGAACAGGATATAAATTGTCTTTCATAGCCAGTATAAACCTATGATGTTCATGACTCTGCAGGATTATGAGACACTTGAAAGGAGAAGAATTCAAGTTTCTATTTTTGATGGGTGGTTGTCTCCCTTCTAGTGTAGCCGACTTATTTTTAAAGTTACGTGGTCTTTCACTGCTAAGCTATGTAGTCTCTCAATACCAAGTTATGTAGTCATTCAAGAGTCCTGTCTGTAGTACAGCGTCTACTCATCAAATCTATAATCAGGCACCACTCATATAATGGTCTGAAGTGCTGTGGTGCAACCGAATTTTTACATCAACATTACAGTCTACCTGACAGAGACTGCTGAATATTTTGAATATGTTTTTCAGAGACACCCTCTCCTGGTTTGTTGTTTTGGGAGCTGCTTTATCCATGAAACACCTTATTCTCACTTAACAGCTTGAAATTCCTTTGAGCGTATTCCCCTTGGAAGAGGGGTCTCACACACAATGTAATGACGATATCCATCATCTCTTCTTCAGAAAAAAAACCTTGTAGTGTAGGAAACATAGTACTGAAGTGCTTTCGGAAAGTTCTTTACTAAAAATTATCCACCAGATTGTTTGTGCTATGGGGAATCTGGTGGCAGGCAAAAATAAGGCCAGAATTAACAGAGCATTGAGACCAGAATCTTCGAAATGTAAATCCAGTATCTACCTATCTGAGACATACGAAGGGAACAAACTGTATTCTGTTACAACCTTACATCTTCCAAAAACATCCTGTACTAAAGACGAGAATAAAAACTTGCCTGTATGTCTATTTGGTTATACCATTTGGTTTATTTAAAAAATCATCACTCTTTTACTTGTACTGATTCATATTTGTAGTTCTTCAGTAGCTGACAAGCAATAAGTAACACACATACATGATAGCACAGCTTACCCACTCCAGCTTGAAATCCTGGATAATGGCTAAGCGAGGTTCTTAATTAAGTTTTTCTGCCTTTTGTTCAGTTTTCACAGCAAATACTGCATATTGCATCCAGATTTTGATAATATAAGGCACCAGTTCAGCCAAATGGCCCCTATGAGTAAGACAGAAACATTTTTTATTTTCTAGGGCAATTAATTAGACATCCACACTGTCACTCCCACACTTAAATTAGTCTCCATATGTTCAGTTATCACAGGAAAAAAATAAATGAAAGAAGAAGCTGAAGGGAAAAGTCATAGCCACATCTCTGCAGCATTTTTTTTCAGACACGTAGATTTCTATCGGTGTGTAGCAAATTCATAACCTCATTAATACATGCTTAACTAATCAGCACACTTTATAATTTCTACACAAACAACACTGGCTCTGGCACTTGTCATCATATATTTAAAACAGAGAACAAAAAAAAAAAAGAAGTCTCACTCAGGAGACTTTAGTACTTTTATTACATGCAGTTTAGGACAATTACTCTTTACCTGTGAAATATTACTTCCAATTTAAGTAGCACTTCTCAAGTTTCTTGTTTTATGATATGTTCTCTTTGATTAATTTAATTTCTTGTTTTATTTCCTTGCTAATTTGGAAAAAAAAAAGGCCATATTTTCTCAGTCATTTTTCTGAATTATCCAAGTTCTAACAAGTCTTGTTAGAAAGCCTTTTAGACCACTTTTTAAATAGTGTCTTGTGTGATGGGTGGTCTCAGGTAAAATAAAGAAATATGAAAAGCACATCTGTGTTGAAGCACTTCAACACAGGAAATGTTAAGAAGTTGCAGCTAGTAAAATGTAGAAATGTACCCTATGATAGCTTGCATATTCTTGGTCTGATATAGTTGTTTTCTCTATGTAACATTCCTCTGTTTCGGGGCATTAAAAATGTTTCCAGGTGAAAGTTTCCACCCTTGCCCCAGCGTTTCAGTTGCTGAAGGTGCAGTCTGACTGATGGGTACATCCGAGGGAACATGACTCGTTCGTGCAGGGCTGCACACCTGGTGAGGCACAGACTCGTCCCCTCATTTAGGCTGGTGCACACCAGTGTTTAGGATGCTAACCACATAGTTTGGATGCAGTAAGGAGTTTTCTTCTCCCAGCTTTTGGAATGGAGTATGACAAAGGAATCCTTACCCTCTGCTGAGGCTATTGGACCATGCCAGTGCAATCACTCTTTGCTCTTCAAGGCATAGCAGGTACTTGAAATCTACAGTTTTGGGAAGTTTCAACCTGCAGGATTTTATAGCCTCAGTAAACAAAAACAGATTAAGGAGGACAGGAATCAAGCCTTTATGCAAAGATCCGCTTGATATGCCCTGTATTAGTTCTGTGACCTTCCTGTCTTTAAGGTTTCACTTCTAATTTCTACATTTTCTTGAATATCAGGATCTCATTGCTTACTTGGTTCAATGTTTTCTTCTATCCACTGCCTCGTTGCTAGCTTTTTAAATTCCAACTTGGTTATTCTCCATGTTTAGCTTTAGGATGGAGAAGGCAGAGAAGACTGCTTAGCTATAGACACAGCTGTGCTTTTTCATTTTTTATTTATTTTTTTTTAATTTGAGGATATTGAAGAAGGGTGTTGGAGCTTAATCAGTTGTATTCAGAAGCAGAGGGCCTCCCTCCATTTCTTCTTCTTCTTCTTCTTCTTCTTCTTCTTCTTCTTCTTCTTCTTCTTCCTCTTCTTCTTCTTCTTCTTCTTCTTCTTCTTCTTTTCCTGCCTTTCTCCTTTCCCTCTCATCTTTCCCCCCTTTCTCTTTTCCTCCTTCTCTCCTTCCCTGTCTGTAGAACCCCTAAGGAATTCAGTAACATTTCTGAATTGATTGTAACTATATAACTAGATGTTAAAATAATTGTTCTTTTGTGTAAGGGCAAATAAAACAGGAATTTAGTGAGAAAATTTCCATGGAAACAATAGTTTAGTGACAATTAAAAATATTTCTCACCGCAATGTGCTAAAAATAACTTCACAAATAACTTTATAAAATTGGACAATATTTTATCGATAGCATGGCAGGCAAAACCATTGTACTTTTCATCTGAAGGATGAGTTCTGCATCCCTATTTCTTGAATAAGATAACTTTACATTTACCAGCCTACTTTTTAAAGCCTGTTCTGATGTTAGGAATTCATATTCATCTAGAAAGAAGGATTACAAATCAAAGAGGGCTACATTGTGTGCTCAGTTTCTTACCATTTCCCAAATTCTTCTGCACTGTTGTTATTTCACAGCAATACTCAGATCAGTTCCCTGGGAAAAGCATAAGCAGCTTAGATCTGCACATTCTTCACTGTTGCAAGAATGCCGTGTCTTCTTTTACCTTTCCTACAGTTTTTAAAGAAAGAAAGGTTGATTTGCAGTTCCTCTACAAGGTACAATAGAGCAGTTAAATTGGATAAGCAGTCCTCCTTTGTGAGAACTCTCACCATACCATATATGCTGCTACTTTTGTCATTCGGCTCATGAAATTCCTTTTGAGATCTCACTTTTATACTAATATGTCCAATACTCAGGTATGTGGTTTTTCTTTTTGTTTTGTTGTTTGTTTGTTTGTTTGTTTGTTTTCCTGCATTTGGTTTTCAATTACAAGTACGTGAGCACACCACATCTGTGATGATTTATGTATATAGCTATATACAGTTGATTGATATTGGTTGATGTTATAAGGTATACACAAGTCAGTTGCAGACTGTGACTCCAGTTTCCCATGGTGTTTCACTTTTTTAGTGAACTAAAATTTCAGTGGAATTCTCTGTATAGGTTGGTTTGTTTTGCTAACTGAAACATCATAGTCATAGAGGAAGGAAATAGTTTTTATGAAATGAAGTATAACTGTACAGATCGCTTGGTCAACAGATCTGGCCAACAGGGTTTTGGAGTCACCTGGTGGGTCTTGTCTGACAGGCAGACTGGAAGGTTTGGAACGGAAGGAGCTAAAGTAAATGCATATACTTTTTCATTTTTGACATCCTACCTAAGGAGAAATTGTCTGCAGTTTGAAGGAAGAGAAAATATTTCTGTCTTCTTGCTGACTGCTAGGCTGTCAGAGCTTCCAAGATGAATGGGCTTAGAAGTCTTGCATTGAGACCTGCTACTTATAAAGCAATCTCTAACTATCTTTGTTTTCTCCTTGGAGTAAATGAAACTGTACGCTTGAAAAGGTCATGCAGGAGTGCAGTTGCTCATCATTATCATGTGGTTTTTTTCCTCAGAAAAGGTATGTCTAGCTTATGGTGGTAGTTGGAACTGGCTCCTACATAGACATAGCCACATTGTGGGTTTGGCTCTTAGGAGAAATGTTTGATAGTTGGTCTATATGTTCTCAAAGTGAAATAGCACTTGGTTTCCACCCAGAGGGTGGACGTCTCAAAATGGGGGTCAGTAACTGAATCTCTGCAGTCATGTGAGAGTGTCCACAACTGGGTGCTATATTAAGTGTTACAGCAGTGACAACACAGGTTATCTTGTGGTATCTTCTGTCAAGGGCCTGCTCCTCTATGACTGTGTGTAAACAACTCACAAGAAGTATGTCAGCAGCTTAAGTACCTTAAAAGCTGACTTACAGAAAGTTAGGGAAACTATCACAGTTCAAATATGTAAACATTTAAAGAGGAACAAAGTCTTTAGGACGTCAGGGTCAATACACCAAGACTGTGTAGCCTCCTCCAGTTATTTGATAGCAAAGCGAATGTAATGCTGTTTTGAACATGAAATCCTGAAAAAAAAATAGTTTGAGATGTAATATAGGACATGCAATGATAAAATAATGAGACCTTTGTCACATTGATTTAAAAAAAAGATAGAAATGATCAATGTACATTTCTTCAATGTTTTGTCCATTTTTGTAGTAGGACCTATTTACTTTTAGATCACTGCAAGTTAAAGTTGAATATCTGTGACATATTTATGTACTGGTGGGAAAGAAAAAAACCTAAAATTTGGATCCTGAAGAAGAAAGTGGAGATGGAGATCTCAGACAAAAATTTGGCTGAAATAACAGATTGGAGGGGGATGACACACTCCTTATTTACAATTTAGAGGCAGAACAAACACAATAACTGAGATCACTGAACAGGACCAGTGTAGAAGTGCAAAGAAAATGAAACCTGTCTTAAATGTAATTTCTAGGTGAGGTAAGGAAAGTATGAAGCCTTGTTGGCCATTCTGCACGTGGTTCCATGCCTGACAAAATGGACAGGGCCAGAACCCATCCATCTTGACTGTCAAAAATGCCTTTAGTCTACTAGTAGCCTTTTCTGGAAGAGCAAATTGCTTGTAAAACTAGTCTTAATATGCAAGTTTTATTATGTAAATGTGTTCTAATTAGGCATCTCTGCATTGATTGAATGACTTTAATTTCTTTGTGCTTAGAACTTTCATGGCAATATCATCAGTAATCATGTTTAAAAATGCTTGCTTTGGGTAGACACTCTTATCTGCACAGAGGATTTAATGAATACTCTGAGCTTCAGCATTTGCAGTCAGAACTTCTTTTAAGTGGATTTTGGAACGTCAGATTGAACAAACCCTCCTGCCTGTGATCTAGAGCAGTCACCCATGTGAAACGTTTTCAACTTCTATTTGTTTGTGCTCTTGGCTCCACTGGCAGTGTTGGTCTTGCATAGTCAATTTAAGCTGACTGTCAATAAGTAGTTTTCTTTGCTACCTGTTAAAAGATACTGGTAACAGCTTATGCAGAACATGTAGACCATAACTTGAAAATCTTAAACTTAAGAAATTGCTATGCTACCTTATATGACATACTAAATAGTCATATAGTGTGACATATGTCATATAGTGTGACAGACTTGAAGTAGGATTGTAACAATGATCATCTTATGCAAAAAAAATATTTCAACTAGATCCCTTTCTTTGTGTTACCTGAACCTAGATCCGGAAAAGCATATATTTATATGTGTCTTTACTGATAGTTCATTTGACCCTAATATTGACCGTCAACAAAAACCTAGTAGCCATTTACATCGTATATACCTAAGCTTCCATCTAGCAGAGTCTAGTTTCATCATGGAAGATCCAAACATCCTCCCTAGAGGCTAAACCTGTTCCTGTGGAGTTTGGAAAGTTAATACATACTGAAGTGTTATTTATAGGCTGCAAAAGTAGGTAATTAATTCAAAAATATGGAACTTCAAACCTGGCATCCCCTGAGAACTGTGTTGAGATTGGTCTATTTCTGTTAATACCAGTAGAGTTTCCCAAGTGGGCATAGGTCTGACCTGAGGGTGCTCAGAGGCACTGACAAACTCACAGGGCTGAAAAAGTCATTGAAATGCACAAATTAGGCATCAGCTTCCAAGGTGTGAATATTCAGATAACCCACTGCATGTATTCAGAGAACACCAGCTAAAGAAAACCTAGCCTAAACTCCTATTGTGATGCTGGAAGAAACTGCTTTATCTGCTAAACTGATGGTAAAATCTCTCACTTGTTAGATGGTGCACACAAGTGATTTCCTTCTGTAGGAAATTTCAACCTGTCACTTCCTGGTAATAATCTGAAGATCAACTGGTACGACATTCTGAGTTGGGCTTTTTCAGCCTCATCTGATGAAAGATGAGAAAGAAAAGTAATTTTGTGGAAACAGTGTTCGCCAAGGCGAGGCCACGTTCAGGGTACCAGCAGCTCTGATGGGCACTTGAACATCTGTTGTGACCCTCCTCCCAAGCTGATAAAGAGAGCTCCTTCTGCTTGGCATGCTTCAGTTCTTCAATTCATCCATTTTTCCCACAGGGGATGTGAGGCTTTCCTTGTCGTGTGTTTCCCGGAAGTGGAACAGACTTTCTTCTGTTTTTTAATGAGTTTTTTTTTTTTTTCTAAGTATTCTAGTAGGTAGCTACTAATTGGGATAAGA
This sequence comes from Pampusana beccarii, assembly GCA_013399365.1. NCBI lineage: Eukaryota > Metazoa > Chordata > Aves > Columbiformes > Columbidae > Pampusana > Pampusana beccarii. The sequence goes on from VWYH01011234.1 coordinate 657,257, forward strand.
TGGTTGTTTTCTTGCTGTTTATATAAATAGGTTGTCAGTGTTTCGTTCAAAACTCAAATAAAGCTGAAAGAAGACACAGTCTAATCTAAAGAAAAGGGCTGCAGGTTCTCTTAATTCTTCTCCAACTTGGAAGCAGGTGTTGCCTGAGCGAGATGGGTCAGATATCTCTAGAGATCTGACTCTCATTGGCACAGGAAAATTCTGCAAACCTGTCCCAGTGCTGCTAAGAGATGGTTTGGTCCTCAGGTGCTGGCAGCATTTAGAGCCTTCAAGTAAATAAGGCTACCAGCATTTTCAATATTGTTATCTATTTAGAGTAGGCCTAATCAACATCGCTTAAAATGTTAGAGGTTGTCTGTGCTCTGTTTATGCTATGGCTCCCAACTTATAGTCGGGGAGATGAATCAGTCAAGATTTTAGGCGTTGCCATGACTTCTTGTTCATTTTTTGCTGAAGCCTGTTCCCAGAGTGCAGAGCATCCATTCTGCTTCCACTGGGCTGGCTGTGCTCTGCCTTTGTGTCCTGGAGCTGTAGTAACACATTTTTGCTGCTCCCTAAGAGCTGGCATGATGGTGAAAAGTACAGGATGTTCTGCAAGAATGCAAGAGGTGTTGTGGTGGGCCTTGGAGAAAACCTGCCCGTAATCTTGGTCGAGACAGGAGGCTGCTCTTTGGGAAGAACTGCCATCAGTTGTTATTGATGATGTAACACACATTTTCTGTTAGAGCAAAAATTGAACATATATGACTTTTTTTTTTTTTTTTTCCCCAATTTAATCCAGTAAATTAACTTTTCTTCCTAACTTTAATCTAGATCATAAACCAGACTACATAAATATAGTCCTTTGTACTTCAGTTGGATCAGAACACATTTTCACAATATTAAACTGTAGATGGTCTCCTAAAACTTTTTATTTGTGTTCGTTGGGTCAAATTCTCAGCTTCTGTGACATAAATCACATTCTGATCTTACGAATGTTCATATAGGTTGCTTTGCCCTGTCAATCACGTATGCTTTTCAATATACATTACACTGCGAAGTAGAAAACGTATTTTTGAGAGCCAGAGACTGCGAAAAAGATGTTTTCCAGCTGGAAAACTTCACTGTGCCTTACATGACATAAAAATATATCTGAAAACAGGGCAATAAGGACAGAAAGCTTGATGGAGACCCTTGGCTATTTTGGTGACACCTTGATTGTTTGCTATATTTGCTTTGGTTTTGTCTTTTCTTCACTGCGTATTTCATATTTTTTTAAATATTCATGTATTTATCAATGTTATTTTAAGCTTTAGTTTCCTTTGGGTTATTTGTGTGTATTTCAAACTATATTTTGTCATAGAATTACCAGTGTGTAACCTTTAAAGGCTTGTCTGGACTTCATTCTTGCTTGTTAAGTGAGGTTCTTGGGGAAATGCTTAGTTCATTTCAACCGGCATTTTTCTTTCAAGTTTTAGGATAACATTTCTAAAAATGGAGATTTAGTCTACACAGAAATTATTTGTCACTGACTTTTTGTATTACTACTCTGCCACGTTAAAAGTACTGTAAATTCATCTTTTTCTTGTTTTTTTCTTCAAGTTTTATTTGTTGCTAAGTTCACACCACCATATATGGTGTAATTGTTTCCCTTATTCTATGTATTTTTGTGTTCTGACTAAATTTAGTGGAATGATTGAAAACAGACAAGTTCTAAGCATGCCTTGTGGGATACTAAAGCAGTATTTTATTTATTGCAACACATTGTAGGTATTATCTTAACTGTGCTGCAAAAATAGAAGGAAGGAAGAAGAGAAAGGGGTAAATCTTATTCTCCCTTACATGGTGTAGCAGACTGACAAGGGTGTGGAAGAAGCAGAGAACTTCTTTTTCATAGCCTGTGTGAAGGCTTTGGTGAGACCACAGGGTAGCTGCTGTCAGTTTTCCCACCCTGACATAAACTTGTTGGAAAACAATGGAGAAGAAGTGGGAATACAGGTCACTAGCTAGTCTGGATAAATGGATATTGTACCTGTCAAAAATGTGCACCAGTTGACTTCTCTTCCTCCCTTATTGACACAGCAGCATATCTTAGGAAGATGCTGTGAGTAGCAGAATGCTTCCTCAAGAAACTCTCAAGAACCCTAGAAGGTTGAAAACTTTTTTTTTTTTTTTTTTTAGTTCCATCCTTTGCCAAAAAACAAAAACAAAAAAACCAAACATGGTTCCAAGCATGCAGATTTTTCCAAAGGTCAGCTCTAGACAACACAAAACATGGAGAAGGTTCAGGAAGACAAAGGCATGAACAGAGACTGCGTAGGTTAGTAAAGGTGCAGTGAGGTAGCGGGTTTTAAATGGGGCTTGAAAGCAAAGAAAGATGCTTGGCTGAAAATGAGTGGGAGACTTCCAAACATAGGAAGCAACATTAAAGAATGTAGAAGTTGAAAGAGGCAAGAGGATAAAGGAAACGAAGAGACAGTCCAAAGCTATGTGTAGGGAGAGAAAGGGTCACCTGAAGTTTCCCAGTTCTGTTAGGTTGTTTCCCCACCACCTCAGAATCTCCATCTCTTCAGTTGTCTACCGTTTTAGTGGCTTTCTCTTCTGCTATTTCCTTTTGGAATGAGTAACATATCAAACATCAATTTCAACATATTTGTGTTTAAAATTGCTGGGCAGTACCAATTCTTCTCCCTCTTTCCTTTATTCTGATAGTGGAAGAAAACTTAAAAACACTTTCTTCCATCTATTCATGAAGCTGAAATGAACAAGATTGAGATCTGAGACTCAGTACTGAGCACCTGAATAGCAACTCCTTTTTAGCTGGAAAAAAAAATACATTGATCTGAGACTTGGCAGGTTTTACATTTTCATTAAATATTGATACTCAAACATCATCTTTGTTTACACTGCATGCTGCTTCCTCTAGGTTTTAAACAAGCTGGGGTTCTTGCAGATAGTGTTGAAGTCAGGAGTTCATAACAACATTACCTATTGATGTGCGATAAGAGTTTAACGGTGTGTATTGAACAATCTGGATATACTTGGTATTGTGAATGAAGATTATAAGCTGTTGTTTTTGTGATATCAGACTTCTGACTCCAATCATCCTAGAGAATGCTTTTAGTTAAATCAGTCATAGTCTAACAAATAATCTGCATAAACATCACGTTAGGTTTGGTCAATGCACTAGAGTGTGAATGGTAAACTTTAAGGACGTCAACATTCAAAACTGATTTAATCTACCATCTTGTTCCAGTTGTTTATATTGTATTTGCTTTCTAGTGAAACATACTCTACTGATCTGAATGAAACAAATGATGGTGTGTATAGTAATTTAGTTTGATTTTCCTATTTTCAAGAAAATATTATCTTTTGTATTTGTCGCAAGGTTTAGGAAGAGGCAGAAGAAAGGCTGAAAACAAACAAGTTAAAACTGTTTAGAAGTAAAATGTTGAGATATTGTGAAGATAAGCAAGGCCCTGCTTATGAGTTTAAGTTTCCAAATGAGGGTCAGATACTTCCCTAAGGCCATTACAACAGGGTAAATTGTCTGCTGTTGTGTGCTGCTGCCTTGTGGATGGATGTGCAGGAATTGCACAACTGCAGAACTGACAAGTCACTTATAACATGACTGTAAGCAGATTTCACTTGGGGTATGGTCAAAAGGGGAAGAGCTGCCTCCATCTTACTTCCCCATGTCTCTTCTAATAAAATCACAAGAGGGAGAATCGAGTCAGCATTTTTTCACTTGCCTGTGATATCAGTACCCTGCAAGTTCATGGGAATGGAAAGTTCAGGATATCTGTAAAGTCAACAATTCAGGAGGTGGTTGATGTGGCATGTTGATAAATCACAGAATTACAGAATGGTTGGGGTTCGAAGGGACGTCTGGAGATCATCTAGTCCAACCTACCTGCTAAAGCAGGTTCACCTGGAGCAGATTGCACAGGAACACATCCAGGTGATGCGCAAAGTTTCCATGTTGATACATCAGCCTAGATTTAAGTGCTCCTGACTGCCACACAGAGCAGGTGAGAGCATAGAGCTGTACCACAAATACCTACTACAAGGGTAATGTAAAATGGCATCGAAAAGCATGTTAGAAGACATAGGCATAGGGTGACTCCCTTTTAAGTCTTCCCATAGCCAACTGCTCAGAGATCTTCTTGCTTCCACTCCTTGTGTACAGTAATTCTTACATACCCTGGTGTCATCTGCAGTGCCAGCCACACCTATGTTCCATTACTGTCATATCACATATACCCACCTTTTATCTATGAAAGATCCTGGCATATATCATCTGGTTGCTAAATGGAAGCTGGTTGAATCAGTCTCGAGTTACCAAGAAACATCCAGACTATACAACCATGGCCTCCCTGCCATCCTTTGTTCAGACAGCATTCAGGTTGCTGAGACCATCTTCTGCCTTCTGCGCTCTGCTGGACTGGATTCACTGGTCTTATTCCTCATGCTGGTGTTGCTGACCCTCAAAACAAATGTAAAATAAACTAACTCAAGAGGGTAAAAACAAATCTGTGTAAGATAGAGAGCTCTGAGCTGCAGATACACATCAAGCAAGCCTGATGGACTATTAGAATAATTCATCAAAGGAGACAGTGGATTATCTGTTCAATCCTTACAGACTGATTTTCTCTTTCATAGGCATTCTGTAGTTCAATCAGAAGTTATGGGCTTCATGAAGAAATTAGCTGGATTAAAACTGATGACCTAGATTATCACTGTGAATATATTTGTTTTGCAAGCAGAGTCCATGCAATAATCTGCTTATATCTAGCTGTAAAGAGTAGGTAGGCATCAACATAATTTAAAGAAAATAAATCTAAGCATAGATGCAACCTGGAAAAAACATTCCTGAAGTCAGTAGAGCTATTCAGATGTAAACTGGCATAGGTTTGCAGTGAATCACAAGCAAGTCATAAATACTGTTTCAAAAGGAAAGAAAGCATATGGAATATTTAATATCTCAAACAAAGAGTAAAGGTGAGTTACTATCACCAGCTCATTTTGTTTATCGTAGTAACGATTTGCTATGGAGGGAGGCAATTATTTCATAATTTTCCATGAGTAAGTTTTTCCATCATATCTTTTATGCCCACACATAAAAATCAAAGATGCAATGAGGAGTTGTAAAATGGCTTCTGAAATTGCATGCTACTTGCAGGCTCAGGCTGGAGGTAAATGAGTGTAATGAGTGTATCTGCCACTGCACAGGGTTGAGCTTTGCCGTCTGCCGTGAAGGGAGGCACACTGGGATGCTTTACTTTGTTCCTCCTGCCCCGAACTCCAGATTGTGCCTTGGGTTCCGTCACAAGCACCAAATCTGTCAGTGTCTGCTAAGAGGAACTTGATGTTTGAATGCTGATAGTGTCAGCAGATCTGAGAAGACAAAGTGAAAGAATGAGGATGGGCTGGGTCAACCCTAGAACTTCTGTGCCAGGAAAAATGGGCAACAAAATAATTAACCTTCACAAGAGGCACAGAAAACTGGGCATCCAAACAAAGAGGGAATTGATCGTGGAGTCAGTCTTTCCACTAGACAAAATAGCTGATACAGCTAATGTCTTGAAGAACGCCACTGTCCCTTCCACTCTTTGGTGTGTGTCTGAGAGGGAGAGGGAAAGGCAGGGTGAGGTCTGCAGTATCATGCACTGAGCTGACAGATCTAGCTTGTTTATTATCTATTTGTGCCTGGTTTGTTTGTGCATTAGCCTTTGCCCCTGGTTCACTGGTTAGGTATTTTTTTCCTTCTCTCTTTTTTTTTTTTTTTTTTTTCATTTTCTCTAACACTTCTGGGAGATATCTTGCAGCTGCTTCTTAAGCTGACTGTTTTGTGGTGAGCTAATTCTCTCTGACTGCACATAACATGCAGACTCAGCAGCTTAGATTTTCTTCTTCTCATGCTTTCCTGAAATGTCAGACAGCAGCACCCGTATGTGTGCACCGACAGGGCAGGAATCATTCTGAGAAGAGAGTTTTGGTATTGATGTAGTTCTAGTTTCTCTTCAGGTGAATGGAAAAAAATGACTATTTTTGGTTAGTTTTAGCAGTGAATTAAGTCATTTTTCTATATGTGCATGTGAATTGTGCCACCCTGACAGCAGCAAGGTATGGAAATTAATGTAGAAAGCCAGTTTGACCACTATGCTTCAACAATCCGAAACTGGTTGATTAAGCTGGGTTTACACTGCTTCGCATTGCCAAGTAAAATTAAGATAGATTTGGTAAAAACAAATGCATCAGATGTTCACTCAAAAGTTGTAGCCAGAACATGTTTTTCTGTATTATCTTATTAATTGTTCGCATATTTCCTTGTTCTCAAAAATGCATCCTAAACCATGTATTGTGATGGCAATGGAAATTTGGATTGCTATGTGCACTGCTGAAGAGATCGTATAATTTTGTTTAGACTTGAGAGAAAAAAGTGGTCAGAAAGAGGTGCCAGAGACAAGAGATTATGAAAAATATATTTGTAGCACTTATATTTGACTGGCATAAACTCTGTCTAATTGATCTATACTTCGGGGGAGCACTCCTCTTTTCTGGCATGATTTACATGTCATAATAAAAGCTACGAAGAAAGAAATGAAACTCATTCTAATACAGAATTGTAGGTTAGAGTGGATCCTTAATGTTCAATATGACTTTGTCTACAATAGTATACAATAAATCATATTTAAGCTAGTATAATTTATTGATTGTAATGACATCTGTGATCTCTACAATCCGACATAAAGTTCGTGGGTTATGACTTCTCCAGGACAGAACTGGGAAGAGGGGGCTGACTATGTATGTATGAGGAACATGATGAAAATAAGACCACAGTACATGCTTAGAAGCAAAAAAAATTAAATTTATGATGAATGCAAGAGCTCTAATGGTTTCTTTCATCCTGAGCCCTGGTGTTAGAGAGAATAGAGAAAACATGCATTGACTGAGAATTCATTTTGCAGATGTGTGAACTCTTTTCTGCAAAACGCTCTTTGATCAGTTTTGACCACACCTTTCCTGTCTTCTAAAAAAAGGTTAAAACATAAACGAGGACTTGTGGTTAGAAACTGAAAACACTTATTTGGTTGCATGGTTACAAGCTGTAAGCATATAATATATGTTAAGGCAAACAGATTTATGTTATTGTCGGCTCTGAGTGTTTTGTGAAGTTGTTTCTAGGTGCAGTCCGAGAAGCTGTTGTGTAGATCAACAGAGACTTAAATGTAATAACAATTACTGTTTTGATTAACAACTTATGAGTTTGGTCAAAAACAAAAAGGAATGACTGAAATAATAAGTAAAGTCCTATATGCTGAAAATGAGAATAATGTTTATACCTTACTGTAATTTCATTGGGGGATTAATGGGATTCAGCTCTGCATTTTTGAGGGGAAAAGGGGATGAAAGGTGCCTTACAATAGCAATTGCAGAACAGAAACTGTGCAGACCTGTCTCTGAATACTGTAAATATCTTGGAGCTTGTTTACAGGGAAGAGTTACCAAGGCTTTAGAGCATATCTGCACATTAGGCTAACCTGTTTTGGATGTATTTAGCATGCAGTATGCATGATAAAGCTGCTTTCACTTACAAGCATTTCAAAACCTGAAAATAAAGTAAGTACCTTCAAAAAATGGGCACAAAGAGCAATATCAGAAGTGGAAGCTTGACTCTTGAAATGCAGTGTAGGCTTAGGTCTCTATACTAAAGCATGCAATCTTTAAAACAGAATAAAATAAAAAATACAGAACTAGACCTGAATGACCTGAACAGGGTCCTCAGATTATTGAGGAACCCAAGTTTTCTGGCAAAAGTCCCTTTCAGGCAGTTTGGTGGTTAAGACAATATCCTGTGAGGAGGAAGGGGCTACTCAGCTTCAGCTCCTTATTGGGTATATTGCAGGAGTAAAAAGTAATGTAAAATTCAGAAAGTTTCCTGGAAACAGATGATATAGTAATCCTTCAAACAATGTGCTGTTGATTTAGAAACAAATGGGGCAGGAGCTGAAATGGAAGTGAGGCTACAGGACAAAATGTCACAGACACGTAATAGTATTCACAGATCGTCCTCACCCTCATTGCAGTCACTGATAACTTTCTTGGTTGCTCTGAGAAGGCTGAACAGAAGTGTTCTGGGTATGCGACAGATTGTATCTGTCTAGCAGAACTTTACTTCTACACTGACTTTCATTTATGGGGCTTCGGGCTACACGAAGCCTCACAAGATCTTTAAAATTTGTTTGCTAACAGGGAGAAGGTTGACTTGTTACCCTGTTGTCATGATGTCTTCAACCATACAGCTACCAGATTAGGGACAAGCACAGTAAAAGGAGCCACAACACTTTTATTGGATGGTCCAAAAAGGGCATTTTTGCAGTAGGGCATCATACTGTGAAAACTGGCATAACATTCATTGACTGAAACGGAAATAAGCTGATTTATACAAGAGGTGTTATTTGAAAAAGAAAATCTTCTTGCACTGTACTACTGCCAAAACTCTTGGGGAAAAAATGCAAGCAGCCCTATGGGAAAAAAAAAATACCCACAACATTTTAAGATTATTACATTAATTTTGCAAAGTATACATACTGATAAAATGAGTTGCAAAAGATGAACTAATGACAAAATCATGTATTAGATGATGAAATTAAAACCAGGTGCTTGCTACACTAAGAACACTTGATATTTCATCATCATCTATACATCTATCAGCACTGTGACTGAGATAGCATGTAGTTTGCTCCTGAAAGTATTGTCCTGCAGCCCTTGGGTCTTCAGAAGCCATTAAGCAAATTAGCAACAAAAATGTAGAGATCAAAGATAGGCTGTCAAATTGCTGGCTGTGGATTTTCAAACCTATAGGTATAGTAATACCAGATAAAAATCTTAATGTGTCCCTGCAGTTGTAGTGCATGGCAAACATCAGGTCTGGCAATGATTATACTGTAATTATAATTTTTTTTCCTAAAAAATATATGCCTTTAATAGGTGTTACACATTAAAGTTCAGTAAGTATACATTTTATTTGTTAAAGGGACAAAAGAGTTTGGTTTTGTTTGTTTGTTTGTTTGTTTGTTTGTTTGTTTTTAAGTCAATTCAGCTATTACTGATAGCCTTAGCAGAAAATGGACATAGTTTAGGAAAGCTTGTCTGCTGAATCTAGCTCTGATATATATATATGCACTCAGGCTTTGTGTCTGTACAATCTGCAGTGGTTGTTGAGACAAGAAAAACATTTGGCAGACAGAAGTTAACTGAAAGTGAGGTTACAGACTGCATAATTCTGGTAAAGTAAGCTCACACTGTTTATGTCCACACCATATGGCCTATGTATAAACAAAATAGTTCAATATTTGTCTCATTCTTACCCAACATTCTCTTCCTCTTATTCTCATCTTCACATCCCCCCCCTTTTTTTTTCTCCTGTTAACATCAACAGCATGGACTAGACAGGCATGAACACCAGAGTTTCATGTAAAGTTGTAATTCCCGTTACAGGCTTTTCTTTTTTTTTTTTTTTTTATTTTTTTTTTTTTTTNTTTTTCCCTTTTTCCCCCCAGTTATTATCATCTGGAACTATTCAGAAGTGTCTACAGCCCTTGAACATGTGAACATAAATTCCTCAAGCCTATTTATTTGCCAAGTTCATTGGAACTATGCTAAAAGGGAATCTGACCATCTGACCACTCATGCCTGAAGAACGAGTCCAGAGGAACAAAGAAATACTGTAATAGGTTATCACTGGACTAAGTTGACCGTGAGTGATTGGATGTCAAATGGTCAACAGGGAAGGTTAACAAAACCATTCTCCAATTCCATGCCTAGGAACAATTGATTATATTTACCAGCTCCACCCTGCCTCATATTAACTAGTTAAGATATACGAGCAGAATCTGTTTCCTATTATCTATTATGTAGTCCCGTGGGCATCCGTTGGCACTACAGATACTGACGAGAGATGCAATATTGGTTGTATAAGAAAGATGGAAACCTGTGCCTTTAAACCTATACATACATACTTGTTTTCATATTGGCATATACATTCTGGTATTTATGAGAAGACGTATCAGGCTGGCAGATGAAAACACATGTAGGAACATCAAGCCATTAAAGATTGAGCATGAGCCAGGAGTGTGCCCTGGCTGCAAGGAAGGCCAGTAGCATCCTGGGTTGTGCTAACAGGAGCACAGGCAGTAGATTGGTGGAACTGGTAATTCCCTTTTACTCGTGAGACCACATCTAGATATTGCACCCAGTGTTAGGCCTCCCAATAGAGGAAAGACATCAGTGAATTGAGCGAACTCAGCAGAGGGCCACCACGTTCATTGGGGCTGGAGCACCTGGCTTGTGAGGAGAGTCTAAAGAACCAAGGCTGGTTCAGCCTGGACAAAACAAGGTTTCAGGGAGACCTAATAGCTGCCCTCCATTCCTACAATGCCCAGTACCTACAAGATATCAAGAAGACAGAGCCAAACACTTAATGGTGGTGGATGGTGGGTAGACAAGAAACAGTGGGGAAAAATAAAAACCAGAGGAGTTCCTACCTGTATTTTTTTTTTTTTCCCATGAGAACAGTCAAGTAGTGGATGCTCTAAACTGAATTTTTCACTGTGAGGACAGTCAAACAGTGGTTGCCTACAGAGGCTGTGCAGTCTCCATCCTTAGAGGTTTCCAAGATCTGACTAGATAAGTATCTGAGTAACCTAGTCTGATCTCAAAGCTGAATCTGCTTTAAGTGAAAGTTTGGACTATAGATTTCCTGAGATCCCTTCCAACTGGAATTATTCTGTGATTTTGTGATTCTATGATTTTACATAGATGATCACATTTACTATCTTGAACATTAAATTCAGCCCTATTTAAGCAAAATGGGAGACTACTATTATTTGTGCTGTGGCTGTGATTGTGAAGCTGTCAAGATATGAAACGCAAAAATAGGGCATTTCAATCAAATTTAATTTTTGGAAACCTCTTCCTTAAAAACCAGATCTCAATTTTTCAGGAATTTCTTGAGAGTACAGCAAATGTGATATGGCAGACTCACTGCCTGTACATAGAAGACTTTATATTAGACCAGAATTATTATGTAAGCACACATAGAGAACTTCACATATTATATGTGATGTGCTGAATTTCCTGCTCTTTGTCATTATTTGGGAACCATGTAAAAGTAGAGAGCCAAAGGCTGGTATCCTGTAGAAAGACTTTGCCTTGTCTAGCTTTTCTCTAGTACCTGAGAACTATTCTGACTGTTGGGTATGACTACTTCAATCACAGATCACTCTGGAGATGGAATACGAAAGGTGTACAAGCATTCTGGATGCACCCATTTTCTCAGGAAAAAACCCTAGGCCTGCCAGCCTGTACTTACAGATTTTTTCTCTGAGGAAATTTCTTTTTCATCAAACATGTCTATTTATGTTCTACTTGTACCACTAAACAGGTAAGAGTAACACTCCACTGAAAACTATGATCTTTAGCTAAACCTGCTGTTTTAATAAAAAAGGCTTTCATTCCTTTAAAAAAACCCCAACCAAATAACAAAAAACAAAACACATAGGCTGAGTCTGCAATAGAAATTGTCCTGCTGATCAAATGATATTGTATTTTAGAGAAGGGATAACTTGTTGTGTTAAGCATTCATTTCATAATCAAAACATTGCTTGCAATTTATTCTAGTTCCAAGTGAGAATCATATTTATTTATGGTTAGTATTACAATAGTACGTGCACTCCAAACAGAATTAGTGTCTCATTCTATGTAGGTAAAAACACATAGAAAAGATTGTTCTGCCTGTGAAGAGTTTTCATCATTAACTAGATGTCTGGTTATTAGAGACACACAATATCTATATTTCAACTAAGACAGGGCTTTAAATTATTAGCTGACGTTCCTTAGATGAGGCTTTACATAGAGGAATTTGGGTTCATACACAGTAACCTCTGTTCAGTTTCAAACCTCATTGTTTATTAACTGAGACCTCTCCTATGATATGAACCACCTTTCTCTTCACTGGAACCCCAGTAATACTAAAAATGTTCTCAGTAGCTTAGTATTAACTAGTGGGGGTCCCACTTAGTCTTGTAATTTACCCGTTGTAGTATGAAGTTGTTAATTCCCTCTTTCAGCTCCCCTCACATCAAGGACTGATTACCTGACACCTATTCCTGTCCATTTTACTTTCGTCAGAGAAATAGCAGATAGTATTGACAGCACGTTGACCATTTATGTTCTTCCTTGAGTTTGTATATCCTCCTCCCCTCAAATGGCTGTCCTACTGAGATTATGTAAACCCTAGTTTGTAGTTGTTTCTTCTCATTACAGCTGATCTATAACACCTTCTATTCTGTTGTCCTATATATTGCCACAGAATGACTTTTGTTTTTTTTTCTATTTACCTCATCAGGTATTTGCTCCTATTCTTTTAAAACCTATCACAGAAGCACAGAGCTCAGAATAATCTAATTACCTTATCAAGAGGCCCATGTTCAGCCCTATGCTACCCTACTGAGGTGACTATTGGTGTCTAAGATAGGTAGTAGGTTAATGCTGGCTTAAACATACATTTTTACAAAGCAGTAGATGTGCTCTGCTAATACATGTCATCATTCGATGCCCGAAATACCTGAGGTGATCTTTCTTTTCTTTATAAATTTGAAGAATGGCTGCAACCCAAACTGAAAAGAACTGTAATATAATTACATTTGTTACAAAGCTTCATGGCTTCTGTCTTAGAAATGAATAAAATAATTATGGAGAACTATGCTAAAGAATTTTATCATGTCCCTTTAAATATGCTTTCAGTGCAAAATAAGTTCAAAACAACAATTTCATGTGCAAACTGATTGGTTATACTAACCACTCACGCAAACAGCTATTTGGGTAAAATAAAACTTGCAATTTAGAGGGTTTTTTGTGTTTAGGCACTTTTTCACAACAGGAAAGCTACTGTTGTCTTGATTTTGTTACTGAAAAACTTCCCTTGAAATTCAAATTAAAGATAACCTGTAACAGAATCATATTGTGTTTGAAGACCACTGCAAGTAGTAACAATCATAAGAATGATTCTGGAGATTATTTTCATATCTGGTGGGCTTTGTTTATATGGAATTATACACACTGAAGATGGACTCCCAATGTGATAGTATAGCAAAAAGCACTGGTGTAGCTCTTCGCTGTAGAATCAAAACCTATGAGTGTGGAAGCTCTGTAACCTCTGTGCTTGTGAAGGCAACCTCTACTGGAATAGCATATCCATTTCATGTGTCCAGAGCTCCTGAGAAGTGTTGAAAACTGAGAATGGGTGGAAGGAGGAGTTAGTGGGAGAAAAAATAATGTGATAAAAAAGCAGTATTCAGTGGATACGTTGTCTGTGTTTGAAGGCAAACATGTTCAATCTCGAATTAAGGAACAATTTTTTTTTTTTTTTTCAGAAACGATAATTAGATATCAAAATCATTTACCAAGGTGGATTCTTCATCAGAAATGCTTAAATACAACATAGTCTTTTGGGGGGATTTTTTTATTTTTAAACACATGCTGCAGTTCAAACAGGAAAAAATTGGGAAAAGTCCTGTAGCTTCATGGAGATCAGAAATATCAGTCATTACACTTAGCTGACTGATGGGCTATTTCTAGTCTGCGTACCTTCTAGTTGTACTAAAGAGACATGTGTGGGCAGAGAGGGATGTTAATCCTATTCCTAACTCTATCTGAGCTCACAGGGGTGATGAAACTGAAGAATAAGCAAGAAGAGATATCAGACAATGATTACTTTTACTATAAAAGCAATGGCAAGTGTAAATATGTCATCATAGGTCTCAGTGAAACTGGATATTTCTAATTAGAAGTGTAATTCCTGAAAACCAGTGACTGGGATTTTCAACTTTTCTTAAAAAAGCTGTGGCTTAACAAAGTAGTGTTTAACCCTGAAATCACTTAAGGTTCTTGTTTTCCTTTTAATGCCTGTGAAAGGCATTCATTTGCCGACTTTGAGTAGCGAATAACAGCAGGAGGCAGATGATGGTTGTGAATGGGAGCAACAGATTCCTTCAAGCACTGCCTGCTTCCTCCCGTCACCTCCTGCCCTTTTAACCCTATTGGTTTCATCCAGGGCTTGCAAAATAACCTTGTATACAACATTCATTAAGTTTGACGGGGGTCCAAAATTTTCCATTGCCTGTTTGCTTCTTGTGCTTCAAGCTGGACTCATAAACTAATGCAATGGCTTCCTAAGGTTATTTAGTAATTTAGTAAGAAGCAAGTTGTGTGCTTAATTAAGAACCAGGAGGAACCAATGATGAGACCTGAACTACGAGTGACTTATTTGGTGCTTTGCTATTGTTAAAGAAAAAATTCCTTATCTTAATTCATTGAGGTGACAACGCACTGAATTTTCATGCTCTATGAAGCTTAATAATAAACTTAGATGATGTTGTTTCTTTTTTTCTTTCTTTTTATTGTCTTTGGGTATTAAATAAGACATTTAAAAATTTAAAAAGGCATTTCAAATAAACATTTTAAGAAGGCATACAGATTTAATTTAATTTTAGATTTTTGAGTTGTTAATTTCTGAATGTTTTGGAGTTATTCAAATGTTTGCTTTTTGGAGTAGGTTTTTTTTTTTTATTCTTGTCTGTTGTTGGTAAGCTCTGTCTTGGTATATTCAGTTAGCTGCTCAGAGCTAACAAAAGTGGAGCAATTTAAAGATTTATTTTGAACCATTATTTATATACGTATTTTTATTAGAAAAATAATATTTATTTAGTACTTGCAAAGTAGTTTATATTCCAACTGTAAATATGTGATCCTTAAAAATAGGGCTGTTTAGCAGATAGGTGATAGCTTGGGACCTGCAAATTGACCATATAAACATGAGTTAGTCAAAGTGAGTCAATTGACTTCTGTGTAAGGTACAGTAAAATATTTAAAGAATATGTTAAATCTCAAAGTAGTTCCTTAGTTGGCCAAGCTTGTGAAACAGCTGGGAGGACAGAAGCAGTGGACTTACAGAGCAGTAATTATATGACATTCCAGCTTGCTCAAAGGTCAGGTCCCTGGCCTCATGTCCAATCACACTAAAGTTCTCAAGTAGTGCAAGGCAACAAGGAATCTGCTCTTAGTACAATCAAATCCCTGTTATTAGAGACTCCTAGTCTCTTCCCTTTACAGCCAGGCAATGTTAAATCAGGAATAGAGACAGTTTTCACATCACCCATTCAAATAATTTTGCCTAGGAGAACTATTTTAACTGGAGTTTTGTGTCATGAGGAAAGCTGAGCCTTATGGACTCATCTCATATGGTTCTCCTCAATCTGCTGTAGCCGAAAGCTCATGGAACCCTGGGCAACCTGAATTATTCCAGAGATGTTAATCACAAGGTGGTTCCAGATTGAGGAACACCAAAAAGGAGATTTAAGAGTCCATTCCTGTGTAAACTACAACCAGAGATAGCTCAAAGTTCTTCAGCAATGTGTGAAAGTTTGAGTTGTGTCCCCTGGGAATATCCAAACTTGGACAGTACTTCAATTTGAAAGCAAGATGAGGAAGGAGTGCTTTGGAGAAGTCAGTGTACCTTTTTATAATGCAAGAAGTGTTAGAAAGCGTAAGTTCTGCCAGTATCTGGTTCTGCCTGTAAAAGATGCCACTAACACTACTGCTCCCAATCACTGGTTCTCCTACTATTTCTTGGTTGCAACCATGGCTGACCAGCCTACTCTGACTCTGCCTTCTCATCTGCAGCTGCAGACCTGGCTTTCTAGGGCTTGCATAGCCACTTGCTGTCCTTGGTTCTACTACTGTGGACAACTTACTCCTTTACCTGTATCTGTAACTTGCTCCAATAGTAGTGCCTTTGAATGTCCAGTCTGGATTCTTCTAGTTCTCTAAGTATTTCTAGGCTAGTGGAGAAAGCACTCAACATCCCCACAGTACACCTTACTCCATTGCTATTGCTTTTCTAGCCTTTTCCTGGTGAGGTTCTTAGTTTAATGAAAGCAGAAATTGAGTGCTTTTGGTACTTACTGACCTTAATATCATCTCAACTAGTGTTGCTTCATGCCTCAATTTCTATGGTTTTCTCCACATAATGGAAATTAAAGGTCTGTGCTCATTATTGCTAGCAAAAAAAGATCATCCCTTCCTCTATTCGTATTGTAAAGGTTAGTCTAATGACTTCACAGGAGAGAGAGAATTTAGGTAGCTGTGTGGAAAGAATTGGTTCAGTGTGAGAAATCTCAGTATGTTGGAGACAAAAAAGATTCCTCGTATCTTATCCTGCATGAGATTCTTGTTTTAAGATGTCTCCCGAGGCAGGACCTCACTTCATCACACATTTTGTTCCCAGGAATATATGACTGACCCATATAATTATGCTCTGACTGCAAGAAATATGTTAAAAGACTATAACGAATGCCTTTGTTTAACTGTGTATGTTAACACGAAATATAGCATGAAGGAAGCTTTTTTCTATGTAGAAGACACTTGAGCTTCTATCTAGAAATGTTAGAGTTTGGTTTTGAAATATGTATTTTTTTCCTGTACTGGGGTCACTAGTGCTGGATTTGGAATTCGTACTGGCAGAATTGTTTTTGCAAATGTTTGTATGTGCAAATGAAGATATTAATATGCTTCCATGTAGTGGTGGAATTATAAAGCTTGACACAAAGGATGTTAGTGTATTTCAGTGTACTAAGTAATTATTGGAATGTTTAATTCAGAACTTAAAATTTCCAATGCTAGCCTATTTTTTAAAATTAGGTCCTTTATGCCCTTCTTGGCCAGTCAACTACATGGAGTTAAAGTACTAAAGAAACAAAAAGACTTTAAAAAATGGAAGAATGATGCTGTTTATATTGAGGTGACTAATTTCAGTTCCCTAAATAGA
Organism: Pampusana beccarii; assembly: GCA_013399365.1. NCBI lineage: Eukaryota > Metazoa > Chordata > Aves > Columbiformes > Columbidae > Pampusana > Pampusana beccarii. The sequence goes on from VWYH01011234.1 coordinate 674,127, forward strand.
CCTGTTTTCTTTGAGAGTAGATCTCCATCACTTTATGGAAAAGTAACATCTGTAAAATGTCTTAGTGTGGATATCAAAACACTGAGCTATCTCAAAGCATCAGTTTCTGCTTAATTAGAGCAAGTTCCCAGAATATTATTGCAAATATGACGGTACAACAATTTTGCTTATGTACCATTGTAGGTTGTAGTGACAACAAACATTTCTAAAGCATATTATTTACGTTCTACTTTTTAACAGGCTTTTTATTTGATTTTTTGGTAAAATTTTGTATCGATCCTAATCTGTCAACTGGATCTAAATCGCTTTATTCTTATACATTTGTTATGAAGTGTATCAATATTCACAAAGAGGTAAAGCTATATCTAGACTGAAATATTTGCAGAACACTTGAGGGGACTAATTGTCCCACCACATTGAACTCAGTTGACTAAGGTGAAGTAAATGGAAAACTTCTACATTTGGAATGTTTAAAGAAACAGAAATTTAACTCCTGGGTTTATTTGCATTTGACCCATGCTTAGAATCTGCCACTGTAATTGAATGTGTAATAGCCATGAAGTGTGCTAACAGACTTCTATGTGTTGGTGCTATAATAAGCACTGTTCCATTTCATGGCCAAATTCTCTTCATCACAGAACATTTTAAAAGTTTCAACTGTAAAATTATAACAACTTTCATGTTGGAAAAATTTTAGTAAGATGCTGGTTATAGAAAGCTTCATATTTCCTGGCAAGTAAGTAAAGCAGGTTGAAATATTTTTACATGAAAAGTTTTCTTGTTGGAAAATGTGGTTTTACTGAAATAAGAACTTGATGTGAGAAAATGTCGATTTCAATGCATATTTTTTATTTTACAATTGGGGTAATCAAAACAAAGCCCCCTACATGTCAAGGTGACAGTTTGAAATTAAGACGCTTTTCAGTTCCAAACAATGTTTTGAATTAAACCAACCAACCAACAACAAAAACCCCAACCAACCAACAACGAAAAACCCCTGAACGAAAGCAAAACCAACAAACAAAACCAAAAGCAGATCAAGTTATGCAGGAACTTTTGTTCCAATCACAGGTGTGCTAATTTTTCACTTTTGCAATTTTAATGTTGAAACTTCTCATAGTTTTTTGTCCTACTTTTTTGATGCTCCAATTTTTCATTCTGCTTTGATGTATCAAATTTCCCACGGAATTTTTTTTTTCCCAACCAGGTCTATGAGAGACCAATCAGTGAAGATTTTTAATAGAAATAAGGGAGAAATGCTTTATGAATCAGTTATCAGTTACAGTTACCTGTCTGATCTCCCAAGCTGTTTTTGAACAACTCAGGAGAAAACAATGTCTGTATCAGATGTAGAGCTTCTCGGAGCTTACATTTATAAGCAACATTACACATGTGAAGCTGTTTTAGATCTTCCTTTGGCTGGGTTACCCACAAGTACTTCAGAAACCACCTTTTTTTGAATCACTTCAGAAACCTCCCTCAGATCTGTCCCTAAAGTTCATGAGAACTGGGGACAATTTTTCTACATGAGAAGGATGTAAAGATCTCACCAACACTTTATGTTCCCCAAAGGACATCATCCTGAATGATCAGTGCCCTTCTGTCTAACTGCTTTTTCATATCTCATGAAATTATAGGTGTTATAGTAGCATGTGTAGTCAAGTATGTAACAATCTGTAAAATTACATCTGAGGAATCACCTCCCTTTGATTTCCACTCCACTCAGTAAATATCTTCTTTTGTTCACCACAAGACCTTCCCAACTACGATCTCTGTACCCTTCTATGAATAATGTTCTACTGAACAAATACTATGTAAACCACGCCTGAAGAACATTGCAGATGATAATTTAAATTATTATTATAACTAGAGATGATCAAGTATTCTGCAATAAATAAATTATTCTCTAAACATAGCTTTTACTTTGCCTGGTTGCTCGTAGCTATACTTCACTGTCTGGCTCTTGGAAATACAGAATTATTTTTTGCTTAAATTTTAGTCTCTGATGTTTTGACATCTAGCTATGCTGAAAAACATACCTCCAAAAATATTATATCCATCTCACATATTTTGGGAAGATTAGCCATAAAAACTTAAGAATTCCACTAATTATGTTATTGTTTATGATTTGACTGTGGCAGTAGAAGATCAGCACCAGTGCCATTGTGTCTAGGAAATAACATCTAACAAATATCTCTTCCAGCAGAGAAGTGATGCTGGGAACAGTAACAGTAAACCTGGAATATACACAGTGAGGTGGAGTGCTGAATGTTATTGAGGAAGAAAATAAATCTGCCTTTGTTTCTGGAGGCCATATAGCAAAAAAAGAAGTATAATACTATAAACAGATTGTTTCAGAACAAGAATTTTCATTGCAGAAGATATATGCTATTTTCCTCATTTTTTCCTGATTCATTCTGAGGGTAGTCTTTACAATATCATCTAAAAAGACTGCTATTAGGCATAAATAACAAGGAACTGCTTCCTTAATCGTATTATGAAATCAACAGTTTGATTAGCCAACATGTATTTAACAGAATGAATCAGAGAGCAAGATGGTCCCTTGGAGCTAGAACATGCTCTTAAGAAAGGACTTTGGGAACAGCGTGTGGGACTAACATTAAGTGTCTTACATGCACATACATGCCCAAGTATCATGGATATATCTCAAGACTGAGGATATAACCTCTGGAAAACAGTCAGCTTTCCCAAAGTGTTATAGAATGGAAGTAGATAAACCCAGCTGCCTAATGGGCAAGGGAAGGAAGCCTTGCATAGGCTTAACAGTTTACAGCACTGTATCTATCAGTGCATGGCTGGGCAATAATTAGTGTAGCTGACTCTCAGTGATAGCATTTGTACCTGGACCTAACTCTTCACAGAGATCATGGATGTTTTGTTTCAGTCTCATCACAGTTGATGTCAGTCACGTGTTTCAGTTTGTTGTCTCAGACTGGGATTGGCAAAAGACTGCCTGAGCAGAGATCTTTAAGAAACATGGGATCTACAGGAAATGAGGTACAGAACAAACTTCTTTCTGAGACCTTACTACTAAACCATATATCTGCTATGATTCTGCGAAGATTTTTATGTTACTGCTGACCTTATACCATTGGAACCCTTGGATCTGCTCCAATTCATCAGCACTGCTTGAGAGGAGGAAACTGAAGCTCAGGTTTTACTTTATTTGAATGCTCACTTCCATGGTTTTCAAGAGGTGCTAAAAGTTCAAAGAGGAGAAGTTAGCTAATTTTCTTTTCCGTAAATCTTAAAAAGAAATTATCTATATGTAGTAAATCTCACCTGTCAGATAGGAGCTCTAAAGACAAGCACGTTGTTGACATTTCTTTTTCCATCTCAGGGGTGACACTATTCAACAAGCAGTTAAACCCATTTGGGAAGGAAAAAAAGACATAGTTCCCTGCCATAATGCAGTAGGCTATTATCCAATTAAAAACAGTCTGATAAAAACACTTTTTAACATTTGTCACATTTTTTTGCCTGTTTGTGATCCAGCCAAAGAATTTCTATCATTTTCTGAATGCAACCAAGATGTAACTAACTGTTGCCATACCGATAACTAGGAAGAAAAAGAACCTCCTCCACATGGACTACCCACACAGATCTGATGGGCACAGTTTGTGAAATGCCTTGGTAATAAAATGGTGTGGTGACTGATGGTGTGCACACGGCTGCTGCAGTCGGATCTGGCCTTAGATTTACATGCTCTGTGTGTGTATGCGCATATGGTATTAGTGTGAATCACAGAGGCATTGTATCTGCTCATATTCCCAATCACATCTCCTGTTTAAGTCACTGGTTACTCTTTCTTTCCTCGGTCTGTCAAAGTGTACTTTGTCAGAGGAGCTGTGGGCCTGAGTCTGGCTGTAGCTCTCTGACAACACAACTCACACAATCCTCACAGCAGTAAAATAAATGAGATTTTTCTTATTTTTCTTCTATAACTTGAGAACAGTTTTGCCCATGTACTATCTTGCAGGTGGTCCTGAAGAGGGCCACAAAAACGATCA
>VWYH01011236.1:0-26877 GCA_013399365.1 Pampusana beccarii
ATAAAAAAAGGGGGAAAAAAATCTTCATCTTAATTCAAAATCCTATTTGATGTGTCGTGGCATGAAAATGTTTTTCACTGCATTTTTTCAGTGTGATCTCATGCACCCCGCAAACGGGGTACGCCCAAAACACCAGGTATTTTATGGGACACAAACAGAGCGCAAACATACACAATTAAAAAAAAAAATGGGATTGGTAAATATTTAAATTAATCAGAGCTGGCATCTGTGCAGCCTCCCCTCCCAGAGAGAGGGATGTTTGCAGCTTTGAAAAAATAAAAGCGAATAACATGACCTTTTCCTTCATGTTTGCTAGCTCGCTGCAGCCCGGTGGGTTGGAGCAGCCCTGGCACCTCCCAAAACCAAGGCCAGCAAGTGCAGCCAGGGCTCCTGTGCCCCCGGCGGGCATGGGGGCTCGGGGCCGGCACGGCGGCCGCCGGGGACCGCGCTGGCGGGGAGAGCTGCTCCAACCTGTCTGCTGCCTCACTCCGTCATGCACGGGGTTTGTTGTGTTGTTGTTTGGGTGGTTTGGTTTGGTTTTGTTTTGTTTTCAGTTTAATTGTTGGAGGAGTTTATGAAGCTGTTTGCCAAAAAAACAATCGACTCCAGGGAGCCAGCTTACACAAAAAGGGTGTGTCGCGCGCGAGAGGCCGCGGAGCCATGGAAACCACCACCTTCTGCATTTGCCCAGGTGAAGCCAAAGCTTTGTGGATGGCTTGTGAAATCAGCAGAGATCTGCAAGGAAGTGAAACGTGTACATGCAGTTGTGCATTAAGCACCCAGAAAGGCGGCCCCGTCCACCGGCACCAAAATCTCTCACTAGCAAGGGTGATCGCTCACACGTTAGCAACGCCGTTTTTATTCGAAAGGGCACGCGAACACACCGGGGAATGCAGGAGGTGTTCTGCACACAGCCTGTGCTCCTCCAAGTCGGAACTGCAGGTAACAGCACGGGCAGCGAGAGTTCTGCCCCTGCAGCAGCCACGCCAGCTGGCAAAACTCCGGCCAAACGGCTGCGTGACCAGACAAACGGGGATCTGCGCACATGTGTGAACACAAGGCACCACCAAAACCACCGCCCAACGGCTCAAAAGCAGAGATCACACCTTGGGTGCTCACTCCAACCTGCAGAAGGGAAGCTGGCGGTGGTGGGAGGCAATGGGACAGGGGACGGGGAGGGGCGAGGGGGCATCGCAGCGGGTGCGGACGATGCCGGTGAATATTCGGGGAGGATGTTTGTCTTGCGAGCTGGCATGTGAAGGCGGGTGGCTGGAGAGGGACCCTGACTGCATTCTTCTCAATCTTAGAAAAGAAAACACAGAATTCCTCAGAAGCACTGGCTGCTGGCCTCACCAACAGAAAACTACCCAGGCACAAAGTACAGAGAAGGGATTTTAAATTCACCCAGCTCCTCTGAGTGTCTGCTCCAGGACTATCCTGCTCCCACCAGGAAAGCGGAGAGTGCTCTGAACTGCAGCTCTTTCGAAAGACATAGCATCAATTATTCCCCACTTTCAGCTGCTGAAAGCGTGCTGATGACATTTCGGGTTACAGGATTTCACCCACTCTGGAATACGGTCAGAGAAGGGAGCAGACGATAAAGCTTGACCAGGCCATCTCCTGCGGATGAGCACAGAGCATGTGCAGCATCCACCACAACCTGGGAAAGCTGAATGGGCATGGAGAGTCCACAGGAACAAAGTTCCAGGATCATCCTCAAGATCAGAGCTGGCCAGAGCCAGCAAGAGGCCAGATCTCCCTCCCTCTGGTTTGACTCCAGTGTGCCACATTAACAGGATGACTTGATCCTGGCACTTCTCTTACCTGGAGTCAAAGGTCCCTGACCACAAACCACATCAAGAATCAGCTCCTGCCCTCAATGACCCCTGCAGGGAGGAGCACAGACCCCCCAGTGCAGGAGAGGGGAGAGCAGCGATGCTTCTCTGGATGCAGGGAAGGAGGGAAACCTTTAAAAGCCCATCACTACTTCGGTGATTCACTCTTGGCTTCCATACATGTACTTACACCAGATCCGAACGTGTCTCCGAATGCAATGACCTGGCATTTTCCCATTCACAGCCTCGTTTTCCCCTTTCATTAGCGAACCTGCCAGCCAGACTCCGCTGAGCACTGTTGAACTACAAGGTCCCCAGGGCCACCCCCCAGCGACGGCAGAGCATGTGGCATCAGGCAGGGCTTGGGAGCAGCACCGCGGTGCTCCAGCCCCAGCTCGGTGCCAGGGCTGTCCCGGGGGTGCCCCACAGCCAGCGCACAGCCCGCTGCTCCCCAGGGCTGGCAGGGACCAGGGAGCTCCCCCAACGGGGACCCCAGGAAGGGCCCATGAAGCAGACAAGTGCCGGTAAGGCTTGGTGCGTCAGCCTTTCTGGCATCGACCTCCCAAACTCATTCAAATATTTCCCCTTTTTTTTTTTTTTTTTTAATTTAATGTTCCCTATAATTCATCTGTCCCAAAAGATAATCAATAGAGGCCGTAATGAAAATTTGAGCCATATTTTATGATCCGCTGCAGGAGAAAGGGCCACATCAGCAGGACTAGCCTTGGCTTCCAGCATCATTTCTGTGTGCGCTCGCCTGTTCTCTGGCCACATTCCCCCCTCCAGCCGCCCGAGACGGCTGACGGGGGCAGCCCCTCCAGGAGAAGCTCCTGCCCTTCCCTCCTACTTCAAACAGCAGCTGCTGGAGCCACAATTGAAGACACAAGTGTGGGGAAAAGCGAAGTTAACTACAGAGTGCGAAGGGCCCTGACCCAGCCGCCTCGGAGAACAGAACCTCCCGAGCATCCCTCAACTTCTCAGCTCTCAAACAAATCCTGTGGCCCTCAACCAGACCCTGGGGGAAATACGGTGATCATGTTGCAGGATCTGAAGAGTTATTTCTACCCTGCACAGTAATTCCCTAATCCTTGGCGCTGCCTCTCATTCAAGCTGGGCTTCACGCTCCTCCCAAACACCATGAAAGAGCAAGGCCAGGCATTGATGGGGGAAGAAGAGGGATTCCCCAGGAACTGCACCAGTCCAGAGCCTTTCAGGGCTTCTGTCACTGACAGCAGAGACCAAAGAAGCACTTTTGGGCTCCCAGGTGGGCTCAGTACTCTCCATTTCCAAACACTGAACATTAGTAGTCATAGGAAGAATCTCCACAGCTCCAACTCAGACTCCAACAAAACGCTCATCTCCCTCCTGTGCGCCAGGGACTGTCAGCTGGCTCTCAGTCCTACAGGTACATTCGAGCTTTTGAACAGTCTGAAAACGGGGATCTGGAATCCCAATTTCATTTGGCAGCACTGGAAAACCAAGATGGGGGGGAAGCTACAGAAGCCTAAAGCACATTCTCACTTCCAGCTTAAATATCCATGTCCAGTCACCAGCACTGTGCTCCTCCACGTCTTCTCCAAGGGGAATCGGGCAATCCCACCTACCTCTCTTTATTCCTTTTTAGGCACAAATATTCCAACTGCTCCCCAATTCATCCATTTTACTCTAGTATTTATTGATTTTGGAGCTGTGCTGACCTTCCTTCCCCAGGTGTGTGTAGTGGCAAGGAGGAGCAAGCCCGTCTCGGTGCCAGCCTCCACACGCTGCTGTGTGTTTTTCATTCCACATTATAAATCCCACAGCACTTGCAAGCACCTCCATCTATTCTCCTGGCACTCAACTAGCAGGTTTGTTGTTTTTGCACATGCACACGGATGCAGCCGGGGCTGAACCGAAGGCAAAAGCCTCGGTCCTGTTCCCGGAACCCTTCTCCAGCTCAGATTCCCAGCAGCGGGTCCCTTGTCCTCCCTTCGAAAGGCTGGAGCATATTTCACTGCCTGAAGCTGCCGCGTCCGCAGGGAGCCGGAGGTAACAAAACCGTCTTTTGATTTGGCCGAGGGAAAAATATCAGAAGTGAAAGGCCAGAGTGAGGAATTTATAACAGCAGCTAAGGCAGCAAAAATACAAGTGCCTGCCCAGAAGCTGCCCTTCTGCTCAGCAAGTCACGCTGCTCAGCTTCCCGAGTCTCGCAGGGCCGGGATGTCGCAGAGAGCACAGCCAGAAACCACCAATTTTCTACAGACACGAGTGTAGCGACACCCTCCCGAGACCCCTGCGGAACAGCACTCAGCCCTGAGGCGTACGCCGGAAAGCCAGGAAGCCTCTGCTCACCCAGAGGTGCAGGTGGTGATCTCATGTTATCTTATTGCTTGACGCCAGTGCCTTTCCTTTACAAAACCCATGTAGCAGCACTGTGCAGGTACACTGGTGATGCTCTGCCTCCCAAGGGAAGCTAGAAAACACTCTGATCCGGACTGGCAGCCTGAAGCCTGTAACCAGTGGTCAGCAAGAGCAACAGCCAAATATTCCCATGTTTCCTTCCTCTTGGAAACTCAGAAATAAACCAGCTTTGTTTAAAAAATACAACACAATATTCAAATTTACTGTTGCTTCCCACACGTGAAAAAGGTGACAGATTTGCAAGAGGTGTGACAGAAGGACTGTGAACCCAGGGGACGTGGGTGAGCAGCTCTGTGCTTTAGCCTTACACAAAAAGGGGACTGAAATCCCAAGCAGAACTGGGAAGGCGCGGTGGTCTCTGAAGCCCCGTGTCAGCGCCACACGGAGCCATCCTCCTTTTTAACCCAGCTCTGTACCCATACAGACACCCGCCTACCAGACACTCAGGGAAGGCGTGTGGGGATGCACCAGGGCTGCTCCAGTCACTAACTTGCCCCAGATTTGAACTGGTGACCCTTACTAATTTCATCCAGTCCCTTGATATCCTCAGGGAGCAATCAGTACATTTTATTAACCCAGCCAATTTTAGAAGTGCATACGCAGTATTCTAGTTACTTGTTACAATTATGCATTATAGGTCCATTTCATACATATGCTTATGCTGGAGCGACGTGCAGCACTTTCAGACCGTTATTACGCCGTCAGAGCAACTGCACGAGGATCGCCGGGCTGAACCAGCCCCAGCTCCCTCCGAGCCCAGAGCATACCCAGCGTCCACAGACACCACTGCAGGAGAAATATTCTACCCTAATACAAAGCCTCAGAGATCCCCACAACCAAATCCATTTTTTAAAATGACATGTTTCCACCTATTGGTCCCCGGAGTGAACTAATTGCTTTTGCTAGTTCTAAAAGCCAGAGTTATTTCACTGAAAATAATGAGCAAGTGCATGGGAACTGAGAGAGATCCTCAGACTTCCAACGTAAAATCATCATGTCTGCAGTATATTTGCTGTCCAAACAGACAAACTTGCAGCTTTACTGCATGACACACCACAGGGGAATTCCTCACTTCACAGCGAAGGTGGGAAAACAAGGAGTTAAAGTAACCTGACCAAACTCGAATAGCAATTTAGTCAGAGCTAGGAGAATATAAGATTTCTGTCTGTGCTCTAACCACTAGGTTATCCCCTTCTTTGCTACATGAACTTCCCAGTCTAAGGGGAGGCTGCTAATTCCACTTAAAGGCTGGTATTTTGTCTCGTGTTTTCTGAAATTGCTGCTGGTTTGGTTTGTTTTCCATTTTATTCAGTTCTTTAAAGATAACACCCTACACAGGGAAGCTGCTCAGCAGGGGATCGGTCCAGGACCATGCTCAGGTTATTATCTGGTTCAGAGAAAGATTCACTAGAAAGATGGTCAGCAAGCACAGAAATATTTTTTTGCATCCTGAAACAGCAAGAGAAGTCTGAATCTCCCACCCCTGCAAATACAGCCCCACGAGTTAAGACGCCCTGCAAAGTCCAGCTCTAGACCTACCTGCTCTGGTGTATGGGCTGGAAAGTCATTTACGGTCCAGAACAAATTACAGACAATACAAATACATCAATTATGCATAGTAACAAAATCTGCAAAAAATCCCAGATAAAATTGGAGGGACAAACTTTTCAGGGATGAGCACCAGAGGAAAGAAGTATCTCTCTTGTTAGGGACTTGTACTTACCTGCAGCAGGAGGAACCACACGTGGGGGTGCAGCAGCACAAACGGGGACGTGCTCCTCACACGGCTCCTGTGGAAACCGGTCCTTGAGCTGAAACCCACTGGGAAGCACGAAATCCCCACTTCTTTCTAGGGAAAAGCAGTTCGGCCCCACCGTTTGCTGGCAAAATTTTAGGTGAGGTTCCTTCTCCCAACTCTGAGTTAACTGAAGTTTGATGAAGCTCAGCTGTGTTTCAAAAGAACCACAGCTGAAGGCGATAATTGCTCATTTTTTAGCAACCTTTTATGAACGTGTTAACCCTAATTTTACAGAGTGAATTTCCTTACATTTAGTTTTTCGTATTTGATTAACTGTATTTCAAAAACATGGTTTTTTTTAAAATATATAGAAAAAGCTACCTCATACAAACTTGTACTGCCTTAATACAGCACCACCTTTCTTATTTTTATTTGGACTTTGTAGAAATTTGTTACTAATTAATTAGAACTGAGCCAAAATAATTGTTTCCACGCAGGCTATCAGTTTAACTACCACATCTCAAGTTAAGCAGGTATAAATGTTTTATACATAAAAGGCTTTAGATTATATAATACAAGCACATCTTCTAAATTCTCCCTTTTTCAGCACTTACGTTCCCGATTTTCTTTGGGAATTGATGTCTTGGACAGGGGGAAAAAAGGCAGTTCCACGTGTGCACTTGGAGGTTTCTTTGCTCTCATGTATACAATGCATATGAAGTCTGGAAAACTTGCTTAAAGTAAGGACCTTCTCTCTCAGTTCACGGATTAATGGATGTTTTCCTTTCAAGATTTTTATTTATAAAGATACTCTTTTGTTTTTCAAAACCAAGGGCTTATGGGGAAAACATTCTGCCCTCAAATCATCATCTCCAGGCACAGGCAAGCTCCTTAAGATGTTACCCACTCATTGTGCACACACTCCTCTACACGGAGATTCTTAATCTTCACCCACCCAAGATTAAGGCAACGCAAATTATGAAACCGATACCAATACAGACAGCAACATCTATCACAGTTTCAGTGTTTTTGTTATATTTTTTTTCTAAACTATTAAAGCCGTATGATTTTAATGTGATTGTTGTTGTTTATGCAATACAAATTCTCTGTTGTTTGATGCTGTGGGTACTTATGCAAATGCCGTATTTTCCTTATAGAAACCCTTCCTTTGACACCTCAGTTCGTAAAGAAAATATTTGAGTGTTTACAAGATGAGGATCCATTGATATTTAAGGCTCCATTACTGATCAGGAGGCAAAGAGTGTCCTTAGGTGGATATAAATTATAGTGATACTAATTTTCAGGCCCTTAATCTCTGTCCTAGTGATGTAGCAGAAGAGCTTTCGAATAAAGGAGATTCTTCTCTCACAGCAGTTTCAGTTCTTTTCTTTCATTAATCAAAACCTATCCTATATATATATATGTGTGTTTTCTCTATAGATGCATGTCTGAATACCTCTTGGAGGTTTAACACTCCTGCACCTAAGATTCAAACATAACAAATCAAAAATCATTTTGCAAGCAACTACAACAAGCATTTCCAGAAGTTACATCACATAACAAGTCACGCAATTAAACTTTAATGAAAAAAATAAAAACAAAAACACCAAGCAGCCCCTAGTGCTTGCTTTGTTTTTCAAACAATCTATCATAAAAAAGCAGGGCGTTAAAATGGAAGAACCCCTGACTACAGCTGCGCCGTAAACAATTTTTTTCCTAATGAATTCCACCTCTTTACTCCACTGAATCAGCAGAGCCGGATGGAATTTCTCTCCTCTCTTCCTTCTCTCTGCATAAAAGGATGCGGTGCTGATAAAACTAGTAACCCATGAAGATCACGTCCCCGAGCCGAGATGCCTCCTGCCAGCCCTCCTGCTCCTCCCCGAGCCGGCCCCGCGGAACCAGCGGGACCCTCGGTACCGAACGTGAGAGCTGGGGCAGGCAGGAACAACAGACACCAGAAACGTTCACGGACATGCATATTCCTCTTCAAAAAAGCATACACTTAGTTCTTCCAAATTTCTAAGCACCTGCAGCTCGGAAGGCTCCAGCTGGAGCCGTGAGCCTTAAATACCTCTGCAAAACGGGTGCCTGAACCTCCATGTCCTGCTCCTCCTTTTCAACCTCCCCCTCAGCTTTTATTTTTCCACACCTGCAGATGATATACCTCTTTAAAATCAAACCTTTCATTTCACGTCTGCTGAGATTGGATCATTTGATGAAAGGTAACCGTGGTTTACACGAGGACAAGAGAACAGAAAGGGGTTGTCATTTCCGAAATACTGCTGGGAAAGGCGAGAGGGAAGCAGAAGGGTTCCAGTTGGACCATGAAAACCACTAAGGCCCTGGACTGGAAGAGACACACACACAATCACCAACCCCTGAGCAGTTCCACTGGCTCCAGTTCATTCACGGCTGCACAAACAGGACTTAGCACAGTGAGAAGTAAATTCGGGCTCATACAAAATGCAATAACTCCAGCCTTCCTGTACCTGTTACCATTTTTTCCGAATGGTTGTTTTTTTGTATTTTCTACAGAGTGTAACAAAACCAAATCTGAAATTAAGATAAATTTTAGAATGCCTGACGTAATTTATTTCTCACCATTTATTTTTTCCACTGTAGCTCTTTTGGACAGTGACATAACCAGTTTGTTTAAGGCTTTGGTTTTCTTGAACTAGCCCACTAAATCATTATATCTGGACTCCATAGATACTGCAGAGGGAGCCTGAAATAAATTTAAAATTAAAGTCAGTAAAATGCAAAAGAACAAAAATAAATTGGGGAAGTGTCTCGGTCATATTTTTGTCTTTAAGAATTTTTTCCCTGTTTTTGTAATAAAGAAAAGTTTGGTCTAATCAGTAACATTATTCCTTCTCATACCTGTTAAAAGGGATTTCAGTTTTTAACTAAGGCTGAGTTTCCTTAATGTAGGCTGCAACCCGGCAGAGTCTCACCCTGTATGGATTTGCCACTATCCAGGGTTTGGAAAGCCAACTGTTCTTTTCCTGTTCTTCCTCCGGACCACACAAGAACCTCTTGCCTCCCCCACAGCACCAAATGGATTCAGGTTTCTCTTCTATGCACCACACTGTGGCTCCCAGCTCTGAACCTGCCACAGGTAAAAAACGGGCAATAAATGTGGTCAGGCTGCAGCAGATTGCCATAACGGCAAAGCACCGAGCAGGGCACTTCTGCAGCTTAAATGAAGATCTAGCTCCGGCACGTCATCTCACCCATTCGGCGTGAACAGAGAAAAAGAGATCCCATCAAACAGGAACTGGGCTGGGCTACGAAATCTGGGATTAGGCATCTGGAAAACCATCTGAGAAAGCAGGCTTGGGAAGGCAGCGAGGGACTGAATACGTTCTCCTCCCTGGTAAACACTCGCAGCCGTCCCAGCAGGCTCACCACGCATCCTCCCAGCCTCAGGTGTGCGACAGGCGTGGAGACACAACCTGCCACGCCAGGGAGACACGGGAGGGACTGGGAGAGCAGGACGGCCGAAATGAGGCCGACCAAGACCAGGAGGCAGGCGATGGTACAGCAGAAGCGGCAAATTGTAATCACCACAGTATCTCCAAGCACTGCAAGAAGCCACGTTCCACCTTGAACCAGAGAGCAAAGCTGGGAGAGCCGAACTCTGGGGGAAGGACCGGCTGTGAGCTGCACCGAGCAAAACAGCCTCGTGCAGAGACCCAACACAGCCTGCTGGAAACACCAACCCAGCTCTCCAGGTTAGAAAGCATTTCCTGTTTGTGGTCCAGAGCTCTTCTTTGAGAATGAACAGGGATGAGTCCAAAACACCGGTCTGATAAGGAAAAAGACAGAAAACTCATGGGCCTGGGGGTTCCCATGACTGCCTTAGCTGAGCAGTTTTTCCTGCCTGGAGCCAGGAAGAGTTGCACATGGAGATCAAACCTGTCCTGCAAAGTCCCAAATCCAAGTCATGCAAATTCCAGCCTTCCTCCAAGCACTGATACCAACACAGGGACTCTGACTTCATCAGATGGATGAAAGAAATGGAAAAAGGAGGGGGGGCCTCACTGCCTACACACACATACACACACCCCACCTCGGGCAATAGAGGGGGTGTGAATAATGGAGCAGGTTCAGCAGCCAACAGCGTTCAGGGTCGGGTAGTAATCCTCTTTTTCCATTTCCGTTTGCTATTTGATGTAATTATAGTTTTTGATTGAAATCCACCCAGAGTGTAACCCCTCTGCTTAATGCACTGCTTAAATCCTTGGGTACACAACCACGCTGCTCCCCAGACTCGCCTGGAATAGGAAACCATTTCAATGCCAAAAATAAGTCCTTGCTTTCTTTGGTAACGCCCTCGGTCTTGGCTCAGCCTCTGCTACACCCACCAAAGGAGAAGGGCTGGCAGTTCCAGAGGGCCGCCTGATCCCACCCGTGGGCCAGTGGCTTTGTGCCCCAAGTTGAACCTGCAAGAGGGTCTCAAAACTTTTCAGGCTTTCTTGACTACATAGATGGTAGGAGAGGGTGCGCAGCGGTAAAAACACAGGACTTGGAGCTTGGGCTCGACCTCCCCAGTGGATTTGCTGCTATCTGAACCAGAAATAGCAACAACCCGAAGCTCTGCTCTGCCTTCGCGTGGGGTAAACGGTGGTTTCTGTCCTGAAAGGCCTCTTGAGGATAAAACAAATAGATGATATTCCTAATCCAAAGGAGAGCTGGGAGATCCACCTCTCTGTAAAATCAGATTGCCGGAGCTGGTTTTTCCTCTCCAGCTCACTCTGTACCACTTGGCCAAGAATGCAGGGCAAGAGCTAGACCAGGAGGCCAGACACCAAACGAGTACATTAGCAATTACAAGCCCAGCAGTGTGACTGGGCCGGCAGCAAAATCACTACTACTTGTGGACAGAAACTGCCTAGGAATGAGCAATGTTTCAGGTGCCCATTAGTCGGCTGCATATCAGAAGGAAAAGGGTTCTCTGAGGGCCTCACAGCCAAACCAGTACCCCAGTCACTGTACCAAAACCTATGTGGGCTGGGAGGCACGTAATACATAGACTTGCTCCAAAAAAGCAGCTCAGGACAACGAACGAAGGTACAATTTCACTCAAGATTCAGAAAAAACATTAATTCTCCCATATAGGAGAATTTCAGCATGGTTCCCTTCACGCTAGTATTGCTTGAAGACCGAGGTATGTGCAAGGTGAACATGACTAGAAAACAGCAACTCAAAGGCCTCTCCAGCAGGAGAATGGGACCTCTGGGACTTGAAAAAAGTGATGTTACATCTCCTGTTCCACACTTCCGTTTGCACAAGGAGAACAAAGCCCTCAGAGTTACCCTGGGAGACTGCCAGACCTGCTGCAGAAACTCAGAAATGTCCAAGCAAGCTGCTAAGCTTTGGATGCTTCTGCACCCTGAGACACCTGCCCGCAAGAGGCACGTGGCCAACTCAGCGCGGGACCTTTGGAACCAAACATGGCTCTCTGGACCCGATTCTGCGCGGCTCAGCCTTTACAGCATCATTTACGTCAAGGCCAAGCAGTGGCAAAAGCGTGACCAGAACAGCACTGTTATAAACAACTTTACAGAGGTGAAAGGGACCAGATAATCCGCCCATCCCTTTCCATTTCATGCCGAAGAGGAGTCCCGAGTGAGGGAGGAGGTCGCTGAACCAGCCTCTTGGGCTGGAGGCACCTTTGCTGGCAGCACCGTGACTCAATGGTGAATCAGAGGCACCGTCCCCGGCTGCTGGATGGGACGCGCTACGGCAGGAGGATGAAGATAGCAAAGCAAGAGAGAAGTACACGCAACACGGGAAGTGGGTTCCACTGGGGCAGAAAGCAAAACCTGCCCAAAGCTTCCACACTTGTAGGAACTCTCTATCATTGACAGCGCCTGTTAATCAGCTGAGCCCCAGTTAGTGGTGTCTCCTCCACCAGCAGGAGCCGTACAGCCGGCACGGGGCACAAGGCACCGAGCCCGCTGGCACATCTGTCCTTTCTGCCTCTTCTCGATGTTCAGGACGGCGGAAGCAGCTCAGCAGCCGAAACCTGCGGCTCTCCCCAGCCCTTCTCCCAGTGGCCCAGGCAGGCAGTGCTTTCTCTCTCCTCATCAGATATCTCCGTCTCTCTGAAATATTCAGATGATTTGGTTTTGTTCTCTTCTCCCCCACATCAAATCCTCCCCCTGCTTGTGGAAGCAGTGGATTTCACCCAGGCACAGGAGGCTAATTTACACCCTTCAGGGTTTAAAATAGCAGTAGCGTAAATGAAAAGTCCAATTTCTTCAAATTTGCATTGTAAAACCATCCTTCAACTTCCTTGAAATAAATTTTACTATTTTATTAGTGCAAACAAAATGGTAATAAAACACTAATACAGCGCCTTGTATCCAGGGGAAGAGCTAAAATTAACATAGACCGAGCAGTGTTTGCTATTACATTCAATTACCTTTTTACTTGAGATTTACATTCTCATCCCCTTAATCTCCATAGTGGTGGCTTTGAAATCGTTCCCCACAGTCACTCCTGCATTCGGAATGGACGGCAGCTCGCTCGCCAGCGCCGCTGCTGCTGCCAGCACCTCGGTGCGAGCATCTTCCCTCGAGACCCCGCGCAAGCTTCCCCAGAGCCTCTCCAAAAAGCCTCAGCACTGAGTGCATCCACCTTCCTCTCTCAGCCTCAACTCAGGCCTTAATTTCTAAACTCCAGACAAATACACTAGCAGCAAAAATACAGCCCGTGTTCCACAGTCGCCTTCCACCTGGCTCTGGAAACCGTTCCTTCATTCTCAGCAACAAGCCGTGTTGCAGGAAAGTTTTATTATCTCTGTTGTACAGAGTCAAAAACTAAGGCAAAGACTGAGAACCGAAGTCTGAATGCGGCAGCTCCCAGTGTAAATCTGGAATGCTGTATTTTGTAGTGGAAGTATTCCAGCTTTTGCCTGGGACTCACCGAATTCAGACTCTGCTCTGAAGTTATTTAACTGGGACCGTGTCCTGCAACCCAGGGGTCCCAGAGAGAACCTGCACTAAAAAGAAAGGATGCTAAGGATACAGGTCCCAGTAAATGCAATACAGGGAATCCACTTCCCCAGTATTGGGGGAAAAGTTTTAATTGGCAGCTTCTTTTAATACACCAGGCATGTCAGTGAGTTTGACCATTATCAGAAGAATGGCAAGCCCTCGATAACACACCGCAGGACAGTGCTGCGCTGCTCCAGCTCCACGCAGTGACTTAGATTCTCTGCTCTTCTTTCTTCCTTTTCATGGGCTGAATGTTGGACACCTCCCCTCTTACACACCAAGTCAAAACACGTAACCTTTCTGTGGAGAGCATGGCCAGCACCTGCCTTACAGGTGATATCCACAACTTCGTTCACTCATTTTGATATGACACTTCGTGACGCCCAAATGAGATAACAGATTAACTAAGCACTGTGTGCCATCTTTCTAGCCTGACCAAGAAAAGACTCAACAGCCTTTCATCCCAGCCTGCTCACTGCCCAGCTATTCCAAGGTTAAAGGACCAACTACAGCGCTGAACAGAGTCAATAGCTAAGGGTAATTTGGGAAGGTACCAGCCAATGTCCTAGGGAAGAGCATCTCCTGAAAAACAGAGCCCTGGAGTGTTTGGATGGGAAAACACTTCTCCCTGCTCTAACCAGGCTCCAGGCAGCACAGGGCACTGCACGGCCCTGCTCGGACCTAGAGAAAGCACCAAGGAATAAAGCATCAGCCTATAAGATACCCCTGGAATGAATGATAAATCCTCTCTGTCCAAATAACAAATGTGTCCCCAGGAAACTTCTCATATGTCCACCTTCTAGAAGGCAGCACACAGAGGCCCCAGTGCAAACGAAATTATTATGAGACACCTGAGCAAAACAAAAAACCCCAAACAATAAAGAACTGGAAGAAGAAACCTGACCAAGAGCACAGGGCTGAGGTTGGTTTCAGCTGGTCTTCTGCCCCTTTTTTCTATTGTCTTTCCCCTGCTCCCCTGAACAAAAGGAAGTTTGTTGTCAGGCTCAAACATTTCCTGGGCCTTGTCCGAGTTCCACCTTGTTTTCTTTTTCTCTTCTCCCCACCCTGTACAAATAAAGCAAAAACCAACCGGCACCACCTGTGATGAAAGGACAACTAAACGCCGAATTTTATCTTTTCTTTCTTTTCTTCCTCCTCCTTTTTCCCTTTTTCTTGGCCAGAAGTTTTGGGCAAAGGACAAAAGGTATTGTTGGGTAAGCATAATTCCAGTGGCTGAGTCACACTAAGACACTAAAGCGCTGGCTGCTGCTGGGGTACAGTAAGCCAAGCTGCTGCCTCGCGAAATGCAATGAAAACGCCAGCAGCACCACCGCGAGCTCTGCCAGCCCCAAAGCACAAGGGGCAAGAGAAGATACTCATAGTAAGAAAAGGTGCAAAGAAATCAAATAAAATCCTGGTCCAAATGTCTCCACCTAAGGAACCCCAGGAGGAAAGACTGTCACACGGCAGAGGCTGGATGGGCTCCTCCCTGAAGACTGTAAAGCTTGTAAAGGTCATAATAAATACAGTTATGATCCTTACTTAGGGTAAGGGAAGGCTAAGATGCCTTCTTCAGCTCTCCATCTAGGTCTACTGGGTTTGATTTCCTGACACCCACAGCTGGGCAGCCTCTTCCCCCCAACTGGAAGCTCCCATGGCTCTTGCAGCCCCTCACACAACCAAACGGGCAGGGGCTTCCAGGCACTGCCAGCTAATCACCAACCCACTTCTGGCTGCAAATTAAATGGTGCCCCAAGCGGGCACTTGCTCGGAGCACATTCAAAAGCACACTGTGGACCCTGCAACCAAATGGTGCATTTGGGGGAGCTGGAGCACTGCCTGTTTATTTTATGATGCACTTTGGTCTCTCTCAGTTGCACTGTTATCCTACACCTGTTCGCTCCCCTTTCTCCAGCCTGATAACAGACAGCACGTTGTGCAGAGTGGGGGCCTGGCCTGGATCTTTTTGTTTTTAATGAGACACATGTATTTGGTTCCAGACTATCAATACTCAGGCTCAGGGAAGAGGCAGAAAATATCCCTCAACAGGCATAATCAGTTCAGCAGAACGATGTGGAGCAAGGTCCTCGAATGGATCCAGAGGACAAACACCTTTGCTGATCAACCTTCCCTAGGGCAAATCCTGCTTCCCCCTTCTCCTTTTGGAACTCGTGTTCACACGGGGCGCTAACACGGCCGCGAAGTTTCTTTAACGTAGACATGGGCCTGGCCTCTTTCAACAGCTCTGGCGTCTTTTCATGGCAGACCCCATGACACAGAGAGGTGGCTGAGAACACGGAATCATGCTTTTCCAGGAACGGGGAATCCAGATTTTCTGGTTTATAAATTTTCCCATCTGGATTTGTTTTGCTGTTCATAGGGTAGATCACCAGAGATAAGGAAAGAAAAGAACTATCAGAGCAGTGGCAGCCCCGACGGGCTCAGATGAATTTCTTGCATGTCACAGTCTCCTGTTTGGGCAGAAATTTGAATGTGTTTTCCAGAAGCAACACAGATAAACTGGCATCTCCCCCAGGGGCTGTTTCGGTTCTGCTGCTGCCTGAGGGTTCTGTAACGTAGGAACTGAGCCTGGACATGCCCGCTCTCAAGACTGTCTCCATACGGACATGGTAACTTCTCTGCCACTTGCATGGCAAAAATTAAAATCGGCTGAGGTGAAGCCCATTAGAAGAGCCAATAGATGAGCAGGTTATTACTTGAAACAGCCGCAATGAAAGATTGTGTTGGGAAAATCCTACACAAGCTCCCAAACGGCATAGGAAGGAATGAGGAGGTTGTCTCCGTGCACCAGAACCAGCAGCTTCACCTCTCCTCCATGGCACAGGGCCTGCCTGAGCCTGCTCGCTGGGGTAGAATCCCCCGGGATCGCAGCCGCATGGTCTGGGAACAGATTTGCCAAGCCCTGCCAAGCCATCCCGCTGCTCCCGGGTGAGACCAGGCCCGACGGGACACAAAGGCACCTGCAGAGCAGAGCAGACGTGGGCCTGGACCCCACAGATTGCCGTGGGTCAGAGCAGCCTGAGGAGCGGAATGAAGGGGCCGGGGGCTGCGACGCGTGTACGTTTGTCCTCCCCGCCACCCCTCAGCCAGGCTGCTGAATTTACACAGCAAGGGCAACGCAGCGGCTGTCAGCTGGGAGCCTCTGCACGCTAAGCTCCTGGTTAAATGTTTTCATCAAAACCAGAGCGAGAAAGTGCAGAGCAAACATCACCAATTAGAGGCTGGGATGAAGCGTTCCTGCAGCAGATCTGGTGAGAGGGGCATGAGTCACCTTAACCCTTTGGGAGCCAGAGCCAGCACAATTCCCCAGGGGAGAGGAGGACGATGGGAGCGGAAACTCTCGCAAACCTTTCATTTGCATGCACCCGTTTTCATTTGTTCGTATGAAGTTGAATTCAGGAGTGAACACTCGCCGTGGTTGGAGCCATATTATCCCCATACCCTCTGCCCTCGCCATTCTCATACCTGGAGGAGCCTGGACCAGTGCAGATGGCCAGGAGCTGGTTCGGAGATGGAGAGCAGCCCAGGGCAGAGGCTGCGTGTGTGGGGTGAGGAGCTCTGGGGCTGACCACCCCTCAAGCCATCTCTACCTTCCAAGTTCATTCCAGCAAACAGAAAACAGCACATCAGTTTTGCTGAAAGCTAAGGTGCCAATGAGAGGAAGGTGGCAGTATTCCATGCTTTATTCCATGATAGAAGGGTTTGTCTCGGACAAAATGTTTTCCCATTAGAAACACAAGGAAATGTAAGGAAGAGCTGGGGTCAGCATCAGGCAGGTCCCCTCCTCCCCACCCAGCCTCTGCCTGGCCACTGCTAACCATCCAATTTCTGAACATCTAAGAGGCGATCAAAATTTAACTGCATACTTGGGCTAAATTCCCTTTCAGTGCAAATAACACACTCCTATTTGCGGCAGGATTCAGTGCCGACCAGCCGAAAGTTCAACTTTCCAGGAGTACCAAACGTTGCAACATTACAGGTGCTCTGAGAGATCGGTCCCTTCCGCAGCAACAAACCCCAAGGTCAGAACCTTGCTTTTGCTCTCAGTCGCTCAAGCAAACACCCACTGACTCCACCTCAGCACGGGACTGAGCAGACGCTGCAGAAAGGGCCCCAGAGTGCGAAGGGACCGAATCCTGCCCACCTGCCACACAACCCAGCAGAGGCAGCATTGCGTTCTGGAAGCTTTCTGCAAAGGGATCGCCCCCAGACAAGCTCCCGGTCTTGAGGTGAGGGACAGAAAGAGGGGCAGTGGACTGGCTGCTGTGGCGGCATTCACCCCGGGCAGGGAAGCTAAAGGGATAAATTAAGGATAAATTAACACAGCAGCTTCTATCGGTGAGATCCCTTTCAACAAGGGGCACAGCAGGGCCACGCGTGGTGCGGTCCAGGATCTGCCCCTCCGCAGTTACATGTGTCCGAAGCCCAGGCCCCCAGAAGTTATGAATTTCAAGCATACCACGACCACTGGAGCAGACGGTTTCAGATCCTGCTGAGCCAGCTTGTGGCTGTATTCAAAATTGAGTAAATTTACAGCTGTAAGCTGGGAGTTTATACAACCCGTAACTTGTTAGGGATGGCTGACCAAGCCAGAACGATTGCTCCCCAGCCGACAGGGCTCTTATTGGTTAGACCTTTGAGCGCCTGGTAGATTTTATTATTTTTCTTTCTCTTTTTCTTTTGCATCGGTGGGGGGGGTAGGAAAGGAAACATCTATTTTTGTTCCCTTCCTCACCGAAGACAAACTGAAATGAAATCTCAGGTCCACTCCACCATGGATTCCTCAGCGTATCAGCTGGGGACTGCAGCACACCCAGTGACCATCTACTTGGACAGGCTGCCGTATTTTTCTCACTGTGCAGAGTCTTGCAACGTGAACAGCTCCACAGGATTCAATATATTATCTATCACGTCAGTGAGGCTGCTCTCACGCTGGCCTTTTTTGCGTGGACACTTCCCTCCCCATTCATACCAGACCCCACAAATGTTACTCTGCTCCAGCCTGGGCTGCAAGAAAACGTGGCCTGAGTTTGGTGCAGCAAATACAGTGCCCTGCAAAGACCTTCCTTCCATCTCCTTTGCAAGGATAAACAGCTGGAGCAGTATCAGACCTGAAGTGATCTGAACCTGGCTTCACAAACAGCAACACAAGGCGTCTGCCAAGTAACGGGCAGGCAGCAGGCAGCGAGCGTAAAACAGGACTCCAGGAGCCCTCTGATGGGAACAAAATCAGCATCATTCGCTGTGCCTGCAAGTGTGAAATCTCTCCAGTCCGAGGAACGCACAGGGCTCGCCTGCATGTAGCAGCCTCAGCCTAAACCCCTCTATTTTTATTACAGCATAGTCCCAGTCCTCATCTGAAAGGCATTTTCAGCAGGAAACCCAAACACGAAGAGCACGGGGGCTCCCCCGGGACTCTCTTTTCTGTAGGACCACAGACAAGGCAAGGACAGTCCAGTCCCAAGGATGCACACATTGATGAGAGGGACGTGCACCTGCCTCGGTCGTCACCCAGCTGCGGGCACCCCCCTCCCGGCCCTGCGAGGACGCAGTTTTCCTAGGACATGCCTAAGGAGCATTAAGAGGTCTCCCCTTCACTCCCCGCTCTGTCCTGAATACGTTACAGCCAAGAACATCAACACTTTACATGAGTTAGAGAGTCAGCTGAGGCTTTAGGGACTCGCTCAGGCAGGATAAAATACTCTTCAGCATCCGGCCGCCACGTAAGAAAATTAAGTAAATGCGGATCTTTGGAGAAGTCTTAAACAGGAGACTGAAAGGGGGGAAATTTCCTCTCTGCCTGCTCTGTGAGCAGGGATCACAACGCCTGCTGCCGCTCCCAGTTTAAAACACTTAAGTCCTCCAAGGTGCAGCTTAATTTTCTTTTTTAAAAAAGAAAAGTGTCAGTCTAATTAGATAAATCCTCCAAGCACGTGGCCCGGAGTTCGTCATGGAAATTAACCTCCTTGAAAGATCACAGTGACTGAAATAAGAAACTGTGTGTTTTGGCATAGAGCAGTGAAATGGGAGATGCAGGCTGCATTTCATACACCTTCCCTTTCATAAACCTGCCGCGTTTCATATCTGCCCTACTGGCCCTTAGCTCGGCACCAAGACTTTATCTCTGAATGCCTGTTTGCAAATCGCTGCTGAGAGGTTACAATAACCCCTGGGAGAGATTTTGCTGGCTCACCAGTGTGAAAGGACACTGCTCGCTGGGCACAAAGCTGGGCCGGCCCCAGGCACTGGTGGCGGGAGGGGCTGGTCACCAGCAGCCCTGCCGAGAGGATGCTCCGCAGACACGGCCACGGTGGGGACACAGCCAGGCCAGGAGCTGTTTGCCAGCCCCGAGCTGTTTTGCCAGCCCCATCACGCAACACGCAGCCAAGCAGGATTCCGTGCAGCCCTCGCTCCCACCGGGATGGGGATGGACCGAGCGGGGCAGGAGGGAGATACCTTGAAGAAGAGGGAGATGCCTCGACGCCACAGGCTGCGACCACAAAGCTCAGGTTGCATTTGTGCCACCTACATTAATGTCTTGTTATTTAGAGGGCTCTACCTTGCCACACTGGGAAAGGTGCAGGGCTGGGAGTCATACTGCTCACAAATAAAAAGCCCTGGTCCCTTTGCTATTGGAAGCAGAAGCAAAACCGGGAACGAAAAGGAACAGTTTACAAGCAAGAGTCAACTGCCATCCCCACCCTCAAGATGAATTTGGAAGCAGAACCAGACTGTTTTGTACTTTCAGGAAACATTGCCCAGCCAACTTTTCTCCCAGGCCACCAGACAAACCTGTCCCAGGGTCACACTCGGAATGCTTGTTCCACAAGGACCACCGCAGGCCTCTCCTGAGTGATGTTACACAACGCATTTTAGTACATAACTGAAATGAGACCCCTTTCCCGGCTCCAAAGAGTCCTTCCCCACCAAGGGGGTGTCAGGATTCTCTTTCTAAGCTGTCCTTTCAAAGGCTAGTATGCAAAACTAAAAAGCCCCTGAAAAAATGCATAGAGTTCATCTCCCTCCTTCCCTCCCAAGTCTGAGGGATGCTGGTACAGGCGGTGCTGTGCTGCCCTCCCAGCACCGGGACCAGCCGCGCCAGCTCACTTTGCACGCAGAAGGATCAGGACCAGCCTCAGAGACCAACTCTGAGGTGACTTGTTGTATTGTCATCGACATGACAAGCCCTATGGCTCAGAATTTGGAAACAACCTCTTTTGTTTCAAAACAGCATCACCGGTGGCAGAACAAAACTAGGATACCTTCTGGAGGGAAAACCACCCCAAAATGCCACGGCAGGCAAGGAGCCAAAGGCCCCAAACAACTGACAGTTCTGCAAACGCAGCCCCTTTTCCTACAGCGCTTATTCCACACGAGGCCTCCGCAGCTGCAGGGCTCTAGAGCTCGCCCCGGGAGAACAGACTCTTGTACCTCCGGGTCCTATTCTAGACCAGCTCAATCACGCGTGAAAGGTATTAGCTGACACCCCATCAACACTGGACAGAGCGAGCGGGAGGGGTTGCAGGCAGATCCCTCACTCCAAGAGCCCGTGCTCCTTGCTACAACTCATTAGCCGTCTCAGGAAAGAGTTCAAAACACAGATGATGCACAGAAACTGCATTCGTGTTTTCTCCTGCTCCCTCCAGCTCAGGGCTGAGGCATGCTGGAAGGACACTACCAGAGAAACCAGGATGAACTCAGCCCTAATAGTTTCTTAGCGGTTCACTGCCAAGTACAGGCAAGCCCCACAGTTCCATTACTAATAACTTAATACCTAATAATATTACCAATGTAACACTTCACCTTGAAGCCAAGCACCTGGACCCAGAAAAGTCAGCATTTAGCAAGACTTCCACCTCGTCGGATTGGGCTTCTCCTGCCAACTGATCAAAACACAGCACCCACAACTCCTTCCCACCTACTCCAAGGTACATGGAGCCATTTAAAAACAGGTAAAGCTCCAACTTCAGCCAGAAGCTATGGGCTGAATCAGAGAGACAACACAGACTGCAGGAGGAAAAAAAAAATAATAAAAATTCAAGTGCTGTTCTACCTCCCTGTTTAGGCTTTGGATGCACTAGGCAAATTCCCAACTACAGTGGTACCTCCTAGCTGCAACTGGACTTGAGATAAGAGCCCACAAAGAAAGGCCAGTGGGCACCACGGAAGGCTCAGCATCTTCCATTACACATGAGCACAGCAAGAAGGGCTCTGCCAACCCCGGCATGGTTTTTTTCCAAAAGGAACACGCACACCCTTTCAAATGAGTATGGTGAAATCTGCCTAGAGAGGGAAGGAGCCAGCGACGCGTGCAGGTTCCTGACTCCTTATCATCAGAGCAAGCAGCCCAGCCCCTGAATTCACTTCATCAGTGTCCTCTTTCTTACTGCTACACAGGCTCAGATCCTCCAACACAACTGCAAACACGCTGCCAAGGAGGTACCCTGGAGCCTACAAGGTGTTCAAAGATACGTCCGTGTTTTGCTGTCAGCCTGAAGTTTGAATAACGGAGCCCACCAAAAGGAGCCAAGGAGGACGGGGCAGCCGCCCCCACGCTCCCAGCCCCTGGTGCCCACGGCAGGAGGGAGCGGGGAGGCAGCTGCTTTCAGGAATTCAGGCAAAGAGAAGGAGATGTGCCATCCAACGAGACTCAAACGGAAAGGAGCTAAGGACGGGGTGCGCAGGTCGAGAAGGGAGCGAGGAAGCAGGTGCCGAAGGGAGGCAAAGAGCCCTCGGGGTGCGAGACCCTTCAGCAGGGGTGGAAGAAGGGAGGAGAACAGACTTGTTCCTCAAGCCCAAGACGGTCAGAGGAGAACACCACCATTAGAGGCTAATATTTCAGCCCCAAGGTCCAGCTGGGTCGCTCACCATCTTTGGGATGCAAACTTGGAGCCAACTTTCCCTGGTGCGGGCCTGTGGAACAAAACCAAAGCGCCCTGGAGCCACAAGCCCCACTGGCCCATGCCCACTCCCTCAAAACCCACTTTCATCCACATCTCCTCTCCTGCCCCCGCAGGAGCCCCCTCCTCGCTCTCTTCCTCTGTGTCCTCGAGACTCCTCTCACCTTGAGGAGTGTTAGGATTACCCAGCATTTACACTCAATGCTCCTCTTTATTCCTTAAGACTTATTAAGAATGATAATGAGCTCCAAAGCAGTGACACGTCTCTCTCTCTCCCCCTCTGTCGCGCTCGCTCGCTCTCTCTCTCTACGTGCCTTTTCCGTCAAAGGCACACAGGACAAATCCGACCAAAAAAAAAAAAAAACCCTGACAATATGGATCAAGGACACATGAGGATTTATATTCTACAAATCCAGCCTTTTTTGTTTTTATTATTTCCACTCAAATTCCACCCCTTCTTCTCCTTACTCCTATTCTCCCCCCTCTACCCCAACCCTCTCGGACTTTGAATGAGAAAGAAGAAGAAGAAGAGGAGAAGAAAGCTGCTTGCCTGGAAAACCTCGTTAATGTGGAGCTCTTAAACGGTTGATTAATTTTAGCAAAATTTACGATGTGCTCTTGCTTTTCTTTGAAGCTGCAGTCTTATATACCAAAAGCAAGTTAACTTTAAGATCTCTCTTGTGAGCCCACTGCCCCCTGAATCCTTGGATGCCCTATTTAGGTAAATAAATATATAGGAGAGAAATACGGTAGCAGAGCACGGAAGCAGTCGCCTTGCTGGGTGCTCAAACTGGTTCGATGCAAATCCCTTTAGCACAGCCTAATAATCACAACCTGAAAACTCCCAACTTCTGGCGTTTAACTTCCCATAAAAATAAAATAAAATAAAATAAAAAAACCATCACCAGTCGGACCTTCAAAACCAAAAGGAAACAGGGAAACATAAACACCAATTCCAAGAGAAGTCTCTCCAAGTTGCATCTGCTCACGCCACAGAAACACCAGGCTCTCGGCTGCATTAGAAACATCAGGTTCTCCCAAAGCCACCTTTAAACCAGCTACGTTTCACCAGAGGGAAAAACTGAACCTAAGGAAATGTGATATACACATTTATACACATCCTGAACTATCCTTCAATATTTCAGTTGCCACCCCAGCTTCCTCCCACCCAGTATTTGCTTTATTCTTTGTCTCCCTCTGCTAGATTCTGTTTTTCTGATATAGACATCAGGAGGTTAAGGGCTCAATTAGCAAGTCTGTTGAATCCTCAGCTTCACGTTACTTAGGGGGTTCTCTGTCGCTCTTTGGAAACTACACCACAAAACCTCCTTCGTCCTCAGCTTTTCTTTTTCCTCACTCGTACCATCTATTTCCGACACACCCCTGTGCCTGAACCCACAAATCTATGTGGGGTAAACGGAGAGAAACCGTGAATTGCTTTGGGAGACAGAAACATTAATAAAAATAACCCTAAGAGTGCCTAGCCAGACTGAACCCGAAGCATTCGCGATCTTGAAACCTAAAGTAACATCCACATGGAATTTACAAAATATGATTCGAGTGGTTCTAATTAGCCCCAGTCTGTGGAAAAATTGGAAGGAAGCGGCTCTTTGATTAATGTTACAAACCAGAAAGGAAACAGATTTTAAAAGTTAAAGTAGCAGCATTGTGGAATACAGAATCATTACCAGCATACATTTACAATACCTTCAATCAGATGGCTTGGGGTTTTGTTTTTAGGGTTGGTTTTTTTTTTTCTTTTTATTTTAAGAAAAAAAGGAAGACAGGATGCAAGTAAAAGCTTTTGTTTATGGAAGTCTGCAATGCTTTTATCTCCCAAGAAATTTATATAGCTGGACTGTGTATAAATCCTTCTGAAAATGAAATTAGCAAAACCAAAATAGGGGTGAAGGTGCTGGGGGGGGGGGAAAGAAAATCCCCACCTCAGTAAATCAGAGCGGATAGCCAGCCCCTGGCTCGGACAGATAGCAAATTCAGCTTTAATGGGAACAGAGTTGGCAAGGGAAAGGACAAGATTCATACCTGCAGCAAACTCCTTGCAAAAATGGGGGGCTATTTTTAATAAGCTGTTGAAAGTCACTGTACAAGTTTGCTTGGGCTTGAAAAGAAAAAGGAAATAAGTTTTTTTTTTTTTCCAGCTAGCTTGATTGTTTTGGGTGGAGCTCAAGCGTGTGTGTATATATGCTGTATATAATAATGAATTACTAATTCTTTCCTGGAAACTGTTTGAATTACAATCTGTAAGATACAAAAACACACCTTTATTTTAACACTGATTTTAATACAGACAGAAAGGCGGGGGGGGGGGGGATGAAATAGTGAGGGAAATGTTGTGTGGTTTTTTTCCCAGTACACAGCAAACCCCTTAAGCAAGAATAAAACCTCCCCACACATGGACACACGCACACACTTCGCTCAGCTGTACAACCACCAACTGAACTCCAGCTTTCGGTGGCTTTTCCCTGCACCAAGGGCTGCGCTCGGAACCGCGAGAATGACAACGTCATGTGTGTGGAAAGCTGACACTTGGAGCTTTTAAAAAGAAATGAGGAAAAATAAGCTGTTGACTTCTTGGTTAAAGTATTTTCTTGTTCTAACTCATGTTCTTATGTCACTGGGCTAAAAAAAAAAAAGGAGAGAGAGAGGGAGAGAGAGATATGACTTTCCTTGAATGATCTGTTTAACCTAAGCCAGAGGAAAAAAAAAGAAGTCATTAATTACTTATGTGAGCTATTGCTTCTGAAAGACAATAAACCTGCCTGGTCGCCATGGATATGACATATTTGCTCTGAAAACAACACAATAATTAGCAAAGGGGAAAGATACAAGGAGAATATGCAAACTCCTGAGTTTAAAGCCATAGTGTTTCCTTTTTTTCCCCCCCTCCTCTTTTTACTTGGCAGAGTCAATTCTGTTTGCAATTCAAATCAAACAAATAAACAGAATATTTAGCAAAAAATTTTAAATTAGCCACCACACTCTGAATCACCCCAAAAAAAAAAAAAAAAAAAAAAAAAAGAGAGAGAAATTGAGAAGGAAAAAAGAAAAAGGGCCAGTATGGACAGATCATAAACCACCTAGGTGTTTTCCATATGCATGTGTATATATCTGTGAAATATAAATGTATACAGACACACAAACATATACGAGTTGTAAGGGTTACATGCACTATTTCCTCAGAGATTATTATTTTATTTTTAAGATGAGTACAGAAGCAAACCAAGAGGAAAAACGTCTCTGTTTCAGGGAGTGGAAACATTTTGAAGACACACTAAGAGAAAGTACAAGAGGCATTTTACTGTGCTAAACATGCATTGTGCTGGTAGTATTTTCTTTGCAAACCTTTTAACTTTTTTTCCAGCAGATGAGCAAAAAACCACAATTGGTGAGCCCGGTGCATCAGCCTGATCGACACACCAGCTCACCACGACTTCTCCAATTTTAAGCATTAAAAAAATACTTCTCTCACCTCAATTACTTTTTATAAAGTGATATTACACAGAATCACATGTAATAATGCAATGGATAAGTTAAGAAATAATGAAAACTGAGTTACATGCAGAGAGACTTATTTGAAATAATTTATAAATGTTGCGGAGAAAATGTTTTTTAGATTTCTCTCTCATTAAGACGAGACAAAGACTATTAAAACCTTCACTAATGCGGTAGCTTTCTGGATTCTGACCTTCCACATTTAGAAACCAAGTAATAAAAACACCCTAACAAGCACTTTATCTTTAGAGATATTTGACTTTGAACTTATTTTAACATTAAAAAGACTTGGGAGGTATAAAAATAACAACGTAGTTGCCACAAGTTTCTGTTGTTGTTGTTGTTTTCACTGCTAAAAAAAATATATCTTTAGAACAAAATAAGCAGATTAAGGAAACATCCCCATAATTTAACTGGCTCTTTTTCTATTTTTTTTAAACAATAGTTTTTAGCTGGACTCTTTGATCTTGAAAGGGTTCTGCTATCTTGTGTGATGAGGGGGGAAAAATGATCTGTTTTAAATGATGATGCAAAAAAAGGATCAAAGCCCTGACTTTCTGTTAGCCATAATAGGCTCTGTCTTGCACAAAGCTTCAACTTCAGGCTTTAATACATAAAATATACAGGAGCCCAATAAAAACACTGAAAAGGTACAAAGTCTGAAAACAAAAGGGGACGCTGCTCCTTTAAACGTTTTAGTGCATATGGAGTTTGATTTCTGAAAGAGATCAGTTTAACATCTCCATAGAAACCAGCAACAGATTATCATCAACAGAATAAATAACTAGTCTAATAAATTAAACAGGAGGCATAAGATCTGGAAACTTGATTACTGAAGTTCAACAATATTCCCCCATAAACTCTTCCAAACCACCTTTAGGGTAGCTAACGAGGTGGCAACGACACGTTAATAAAGGGTAGGTGGGAAGCGGGCAGGACTTGTGGAAACAAGAAGTCCAAAACCCTCGCAAGAAATTATTTTACCCTAAGAGTCAGCAAATCAATAGAGGAAATAAATTCATCAATGAAGTTTTGGGAGAGGCAGCCGGTGCAGCAGGGACCGGCCCCGCTGTGCAGCGCGGGGCGGACAGGAGGGGGCACACGGAAGGTGGACGAGCAGCTCCTCAAAGTTTCACCTTTCCAGCCCCAAAGGGCAGGAGGGTTCGGGTCGATCGATCAAACCCGCCGTGATTCAGAGCAGCCTCCGGCGGCGAACCACCCTTAAAAGTTTGCCGAAGAAGTTGCCCGCCGCGAAACCGAGCGGCCCCGGCGTTGGCACCGGCGCTGGCAGCGCGGAGAGCGACCGCGCCAGCCCCACGCCCGCCCGCGCCTCTTGACAGCTCGCTGGCCGGCCCGCCGAGCCCCGCTCCTCCTCTGCCCCCCGCCGAGCCCCGCTCCGCCGCCACCGGCGCTCGGGGTCCCGGCCCGGGACCGCCCCTCGCCTTCTCCGCCCGCGCCCCCCG
>VWYH01011236.1:27608-237376 GCA_013399365.1 Pampusana beccarii
CAGCGCCCCGGCCCCGGCGCCACCGAGCCTGGGCTGCCGGCGGCGGGGCCGTGGCCGGTGCCGGGCGGGAGCGGACGGGCTTACCTGCACTTGGGGCTGCTTTGGGTGACTTTCCAAGTCAAGGGAAATGTGTGTGTGTTTGGGATGGAGGCTGCAGCGCGCATGCGCCATCAAACTTGCCCTGATCCCGGATTTTTCCTCCTCGCGCTCCCCTTTGCTTTGATTATTGAATTTTCCTATTTCTAACAGGAGGGCGGGCGGCGCGCAAAACCCGGCCTGGAGTCCGCCGCCGCCTGCCCCGGCCCGCCCGGGGAGGGGAAGGGGGGGCGGCGGGGAGGGAGCGGGCACGGAGCGGACTCGGTCTCCAGGCAGGCAGGGCAGGCAGGCAAGGGAGCGGCGCCTGCAAAACCCGGACCGGACTGCCCTCCCCTGGCAAGCGAAAAGACAAGTGTCCCCATTTCCCCCACCTCCTGCCCTGTCCCCGCACCAGGCGGTTCCTCTACCCCATCGGTCCTCCTCCCCAGCGAGGCACTAGAAGTTTTCTAAAATTTTCTAGTTTGTAGCCTGGCAATCTCTGCCCGCCTTAGTTCCCTAAGACTCAGCTCCACGGAGATCACAAATAACTAGGCTTCGTCTATTTCTTCATTCTCCAGCTGCTTTTCCTAAGAATAATATTCAGTTCCTATTTCACAAACTTCTAAACTTCGGTACTTTTCTTTTGCTTATGTTCTTAGTCTGGATTACACTCAAGTTTAATACTAACCACTGTCTCATTGCATCTACGACTACCCTATTTCTGGGTTTGGTGGTCTGCAGTCTCGCTTTGCTGGCATTTATGCACAGGACTCACTTTTGCAGAAAAAGTCAAGGAACAGCCGTGCAAGCCATGGGCAGCCTGGGCTGGTTTGAGGGGATGTCTCTGCAGGATCAGAGCCGAGGGTTTCCCCTGCATTTGCATCTGAAATTCCACCAGGCAGGCATCACATTTTTATGTTAAGAAACAACTTTCTTCAGCTCTAACTTTTCTTTCTCGGCTCTATCTTCTTACTGAGGCAGTTAGTGTACATTATAGCTATCTGTGCACATGGTGGTGGTTCTGCAAAATAATCCAAGACCCTTTCCTTCATCCCCTGGTTCCCTCTCTGGGAACCAAGAGCCTCGGCTCACGGGCACCCCAGCCCTCCGCATCGGGGTGTGCAGTTGTACACTACACCTGCCTGCCCATCCCTGCCCGAATTCAGTCTGCGGGACCACGTGCAGGTGAACGTACCTGCCTCCATCCCAGGGCTCGCAGGATTTGGGCTCTAGGCCCAAGCTGTGCAAACCTGGAAGCTCCCAAATAACTAATTCATTGGGAGCGGGGAGCTCTGCATCAGCACACCCACACAGAACCCCTTGCAGGAGCGTCTCACGCTCCCTGTGCGCCTCCCTGTCTGTGTCTGTCTCCACCTGTTGCCTCTTGTCCGATGCTTACACTGTAAGGTCTTTGGGGCAGAAACCACGGTTTTGCTCTGGATTTGTCGGTGCCTTGCACAATGGGGCCCTGCTCCGTGATCACGGCTCCTACGTGCTATTGCCACACACATAAATAATAACAATAATTAATAATAATAGACTAATTCCTCTGATTTCGATGTGACTACTCATGTGAGTAAAAGTGACTCACGTACATGAGTGCCTGCAGGACTGCTGCCAGCTCTTGAGCTTTTATTGTGAGTCTTCCAATATTTGGTGTTCTCCTTTGATCCCCAGCTCCTGGAATGACATGTTTCTAGCACTTGTGTTTACACAAGGAAGCTTGGAAATGTGGCCTAATGCTCCCAAAAGCCAGAGGACAAATAAGAAACTTCCAAAGAAATGGATTTTTAATAGCTTTTGAGAAAATCCTGTAATTTGGCAGCTCAGGGAAGGGGGGAGTCTGACTCATGAATTTTAAACAGACAAGTTTAGCAATGTACATCTATTGAGTTAAATATTTAGGTCCCTGTAAAGACCAGACTTTTACTAACCAGGCTGAATTTACAGTAGCGAGATGTATTTCTGTGGAAATACTCATAGTGTTTAAAGTGTCTGCGTCTTTACAGAATCTGGGCTTTTGTTTATTTGAATATTGCTTGGTATTTGTCATTCTGTAGTTATTTATTTTCACCTGCTCACAATAAGAAAGCAGGAAAATGGGGATGAGAATGGGATAATTAAAGTAAATACGACTGTGTGAGACTGTTATAATAACTGTGACAAGTATTTATAAATTGCTGAAAATAAAAAGACCAAACTTCTTGAATTTGTATGCTGGAGAGACACTGACAGGTTAAAAACCATGCGCTTCTAAAAGTAAATGTCCCAACTTCTGGTATAAAAGCATAAAAGAGCATGTCCTAAGCGATGAATTCTTTCTTATGAGGCATCCCTGAAGAATGAAGGGTTGGGAGAACAGGGCTCTTTAATTAAATCTGCATCGTTACTTTTAATTGCATTTACTTATTATTTTCTCTTGTTCACTTTTTTGCATTTCTCTCATCTGGGGTGCCGAACGCAGACTGAATGGTCTTCCTTCTGCTTGGAAGCCGGCTAATTTTGGAGTGCTGTGGAGTTGTCCTAGTTAGGAGGAGAACCTGGGGACAGACAAGTGTTTCAGAGGCGGCCGCGTTTATCGCCCAAGAGCCCTCAGGTCTGCGCTCCCCTGCACGCGGCGGGAGGCTCAGGCGCCCTACAAACTGTCCCGCTGACAACAGCTTCAGGCCTCCTTCCAAACCACACCTTGCCCAAAAGCTCTCTTTGCGTGTGTTTTAGAGCCCCACTCCACATGCTTAACCTGTGTCTTTCGACCTTTTAGTTCTTAATTCCTGAAATTTGCTGGTGCAAAGCCCCATTCGGCCCATCTGATGTTTGCCACGCCAGGAAAGGCCCCGGTGCGCAGGGCTCCGCAGTCAGACAGAACACGAGGTAATGACACCTTACACAGCCCGTTCTAGATAGAAAGAAAATAATTTAGCAAATTGCAAATGATGCATACTTAACTATTTATGCAGCATCTTCCTGTCATCAACCCAAAGCAATTTTACTTCCGTGTTGAACAGTGGATGAAAATGCTGTATAGATTTAACCATTGCGGGAGTTCCTTTTAAGTGGTACAGTAATCTCTCTCCAGCTAATTTAGTGTTGTAATAAGGCACCACCCTCACAAGTCCTTTGTGTTCTTGTGTCAATACTGCCCCCAAACCATAAGTGCTGGCATCTGCATCTATCATAAAAGTGGGTCTGAAACACAGAAAGACTAAGAAAGAAGCAACATGGCCATTGGCAGAGGAATCTCAGGAGCCTTTTACCAATCCTATACGTACCCAATTTCATTCCGATTTCCTCTAAAATACTATTTGCTTTCTCAAAAAATCTGTGCTACAGCTTGACAGCGCTGGCAAATTCAACAATAACCTTCTCTAACAGCAGCAGAGTGAGATGTAGGTGGGGAGCAGGACAGTTCCCTGCACGCAGTTTTCTTCTTGCCCATGCGGGTTCCTTGCCCACTGCTCAGGATTTGGCTTGAACCAGACCACCTCTCTCTTCTTGGGATTAAATACCTTTAACCAAAGACCTCTAACCCAAAACGTCACTTTTTTTTTCTCTTTTCTTTTTTATATGTATAACGCAACAGCGGAAAAAATCCAAAAGCAGTCTCAGACATCACTATCGTTGCCTTTTCCCTTTATGGTTTCCTTTATCAGCACTTACTAAAACCAGTGAGACCTTACACAGTTCTGGTTCCTATCTTCACCATTTCCTGCTCGCCTGAACATTTAAGAAACAAACAGCCCAGTTGCACAAGATCCCTGGCAGCTCAGATCCATGTGCACCTCCATCACCAAACAGGTTTCATCCGTTCCCAGTCTCTCTTCAGCTGCCGTACCATGTAGCTACAGCACTAGCTGCTGCCCTTGGGGAGAGGACATCCCGCTCGCTGCAAGCCCACAAGACATTGGTTGTATTGAGCTACATATTTCAAATAAATTTCCACGGACTGAAATTGTAGGACACCTTTCATGCTATTTATCATTCAGCAATTAGCAATAACAGCATCCAAACTCATTATTAGGCCATCCTCTATGTCTGCTGTCCACAACTCTTGGTTAGATCCAGAAATTTATCTCTTATGCCCAACTTTGCGAATGGTTCCTCCCTTTGCTCAGGGTCCTCTGATTTCCACACTGGGGTGGTGTGAGTGCAGCTTGTGTAGGCAAGCTGCAATTATCTGTGTGGTGCAAGGACACAGAGAGCAAATATCTATCACGTTCCTTCCTGCGCTGCTGGGCAGGAGCGAGAGATGAGCATGATGAGGTAGTACCAGCCATACACAAGTGAACAGAATATTTAGAATGATGACAGGACAGCTGTTGGTAAAGCGTATAGGCTACACCTTTACTGTAGACTAGACGTTAATGTATTTTATTCACCCCCAGTACGTACCCCAGAACACACTCCATCTGGCTAAGCCGTGCAAGTGCAGCCTCAGAAAACTTTGTGTACCCTTAAAAAATTACTCACACAAGAAAAATGATGCTAAACCAACACGAGAAGGGTCTGGATTAAAATGACAAAAGCACAGAAACACATGACGAGGGCTCCGACTCTGTCCTCAGCTCACCCTGCCGTGACCTGGCCACTGCATTTTCAGAGGGGAAGATGAAGGACTATGAAACGGGTTCCTGTTGCTCTGAGGTGTGTGGCGACAGGGAATCGGGTTTAGACGCCTTGTTCCCGATCACTGTACACAGGCCTACAAGCCACATTAATTCCTCGAAGAGGCACTGAATCTCTTAGAAGTGAGAAGGAGGCTGAGGTCCAGGCTGACCAGTTTACCAACCTGGACCGAAACAGTTCTCTAGTTCACACAGACCGCCCAGTGGCCATCGGCTGTGAGTGAGCTTTACCAAACCCAGCACCAACCGAGGTCCTGCCCAGGACCTCTCAGCCCGCTTCACAACTCACTGCATGAGTGAAGAAATCACTCAGACTTGCACTAGAAAAATCCGGCGGATTTACTCAGTTTCGTAATGGAAAACGAGGATTGCAAAGAAGGAGGCGGCTTTTTCAGTTGCTGGTTTAATATTATCTGCTCTCATTTTTTATATGAGCGGCACAAGTAATCAGAGAATAGCACATGGTCAGTGTTTGTCAAGTGCCACTTTCTCACAGTCAACTATTTCTCTGCATATGCACACTTCAGAAAAGAAAGAAATGTATTTGATCCCCGTTGTACCCTGGTCCAAATCCTCCAAGCAGAGCATGCATTGCTTCACCAGCAACAGTGGGGCAACCTTGTTTATATCGAAGAGGATCAGGCCCTGTGTTTTGAAACTTCCAACTTTTGTTTAGAAAGATATATAATGAATATCAATGTGTAAGTACGTAATAAAAATATTGAAACTGTGTGGGACAAATTATAGGTGTACAGACTGATACTGATGTTCGGCTGGTAGAAATAAGGGCAGACAAGAATTTACTCAGCTCAGAATCTGTCCTTATCTGTTTTATTTGCCTCAAAACTATAAAGGTTCAAGCAAAAGATTTGGCATTTAATAAGAAATATCTGGCATTTAAGCCCAGTTCTGGCCCAAACTTTCCCAGTGACTTGACTATTCTGTGTGTCTGGGTAATATCCAGTACTTCGGGGCTTAGCCCTAAAGGAGGCTAAGGAGCCCTAAAGGCAATAAATAAATGCAGAAGAAAATAATAAACAAGCAACAACAATAACAAAACTGGAATTCAAGTGTGAAGTTGTATGTTTGCAATCGCCTGCCCGCATTAGAAAATAATCAACTAAATAGCAATAAATAATAAAAATTTATATTAACAATTCATTTGTGCTGATACAGACCTTCAAGTTGGAGTTCACTATATTAATTTACTAATTAATTAAGCACTACATCACCTGGCACCTACGTAGGTTTTATTACACTTTATAGATGGAAAACTTAAGAGTCTTGCCTAGGGACACAGTGAATCAGTGGCAGAGCCGGACACAGAACTGGAATATCCTCCACAGCTCTACGTCTGTTTACGGCATAAAGCTGCCCTGATTTTCTGACTAATTTAGTTCAACAGATGCAATTCTCAGTGTGGAGACTCCAATTTGGGTGCAAGAGGGAGTTATTTTGTTTGAGCTTAAATCAGTTCTTAATTATATCAAGCTAGTTATATAAATGCAGTTTTAAAAATATCCTTGTAGGCATCTACATTTGAGGCCATTGACTTAAAAACACACCTTTAGTTTAAATGCTGCTGTTTTCCAGATAGGTCCCAAGTCACGACAGCCCTTCGGGTCCCTCCCATCCGCATTTCACCAGGAAACCTCATCTACTGAACTGAGATGTGCAATTTTGAGTGTCTTTCACTAAACAGCGCAAACACTGGTGAGTGCCCTGATTTTGGTTAAAGACAGAGTTACTGCAATTTAGTTTAGCCTTTTAATAAACGGTTTAAACTTGTTCAAAGCCAGGCTTTGCAACCAAGTTTCAATCGCTTAAGGAGCTGCTCCTAAGCAGCGGAGCTGCTCTGTTCTAAGTGTGCAAAGCTGAGTTACCTAAAAGACGATAACCCTTCTACGCTCCATCTCTCAGGTATCACAGAACGCTGTTATCAAGGCCCGTTTATCTATGGACTTTTCTGAAATCCGATCCCTTCCAACATGTGTCCTGGGCTGACAGTTGCTCCCTTTTGGTCCCCCCGCACCGCGCCCCGGGCAGGAGCCGCGTTATCTCTGCCCTGCTCGGTGTCGGTGGCCACGCTGGCCCTGGACACGGGCACACGGAGCTGCTTGGCCCTCTCTTTTTTCCCTGCAGTGTGTACCAGCCGGATGGGACAGCATGGGGGGCTTCACGGGCTGGCCGAGCGACACGGAAGCAAACCAAGGGCTGCGTAGGAACACGTGAGAACGGCACGGGATAATGGGAAACATTATTTATAGCCTGAATGCAGAAAACCTCCCCTTCCTCCCCCCTCGCCAACAGACAAACCCATGTCCAGTAATGACAAAGTCATTACCTTTTTATTATTTTTCAATAGGGTTCAGATGTAGCGTGTGTATTCCTGATGGCTCTGGGCTCCCGTCTCTCTGAGAACACTCAGCGAAACGCACTGAGTGGGTGTGGAGCCACCAGCCCTGCTTTAGAAAATTTGGGCCTTACCCTCCCAGCAGCCTGTTATCTCACTTATTAAGGGAGAATTATAATGTTTCCCTTCCTCCCAAGAGGCATTTGGGACTACAATAAAGGCCTTGTGAGAACTGCTGCAAGATCAAAGCAGGGATCCCATTGGAGAAGTTCAGCATAGTGCTGTTCCTGATAAGATACCGTTTTGGGGGCTCTTAATAGAAACTATGGGCTTTTCAATATTTTTTCTAGCACGAATGCTATCCAAATCGCATTGAAATCCTAAAATTATGTGATCCTCAGATACTGAAAAGGTTGAAACTCTTTTGGATTGGGTGGTTTTTCAAGCTTTCCATCTCAGTGTCTTGTGGTCCACGAGAAGTCCCTATTCTGACATGCTTTTGCTCACTGATTGTTTCACCACTGATCGTTCTCCAAAAGCTTCTTCTTCCTTCACCTGCTGCCCCTCTGTAACTCAAACCCTCCTTTTTTTCTTGCATTTAATGCCCTATCTATGCTTTGTCTTTGTCTCCTGCTTTTTAAACGTCCTTCCCCCACTTTGTATCTCCGGCAAGACCCCTGTGTGCGGGTCTGATAACCCACGTAGCACCCATGGCTCTGGGATTTATTTTGAGATCTGCTGCTTGTTTATTTATTTCCCTTTTAGCACACCCAGCGAGGCCTGTGTGGCAGGAGATGTGAAGGGAGGTGATTATGGGAGACTATTTCCCCTCGCCGCTCATTCACGACAAACAAAGAGCAATGATTGATGATTAAAAATGCATTCTCTGGGCTTGTTTTCTTTTGTTTTACCATTATGGAGATATTATAAATACTGAATACTAATCAATCCAGACCTGGCGGGACCTCACAGACCTTCTGCAATCCCAGGGCTCTGCTCTTCCTTACAACCTCTGCAGCCTTCCCTTCCCTCCTTTGTTTCTAAATTAAACACCTAGAGTCCTCCATCCCAACCAAAACGGATTAGGTTCACTTTGGATGAATTCACAGTGTCTTTTTGGAGCGGAGGAGATCAGGAAGGCTCCTCCAAAAACCTCTCATTCCTGCTAGCATAAGGCTGGATTTCTCCCTGGGCATTTCTGTGCAAAAGCCAGAGAGCCACATCTGATTCCGCAACATTACACAATGTCCAGATAAACAGCAAACTCAGTGGTGCTTGCATTCTTTTGTCTTTATTCAGTCAAATCAACTGCTTTCTCTTTCTCTTCCCACACCCCCCCTTGCCTCATTCTCCCTCAGCCATATAAAAGAGAGACACAGCACTCTGGCCACTGCAAAATTTGATCGAAACCGTCTATCCTAACTGAATGAGAAGATTCCTCTTCACTTTGGCCTAAACTACCACTTTTCTCTAATCAGCTGTTTCCTGTGAGATTTTTCCAGCGTTCCGCTCCCTGCTGAAGTCAACATTAAATGGCCCACACAGCAAAGCTCTGCCTGACTCCAGTGAGGGCACAGTTAGGCTGAGGTGAAGCTTTCACTGAAGTCCCCTGCAGAGAGCAGATCCAGGTCCCTCTTCTGCTCTTCACTGCCCCTGGGCAGACCCCAGGGCACAGAGACCCCAGCAGAGCGGAACAGCAGCGCAAGGGGTTGCCCGTGTAGCTCAGATTACCGAAAATAAACTACACTGGGCACTGACACACATTTTTCTTAATATGCTTAGAACCAGCTCAGGAATAGCTGAGCTCAGCTCGAACATATCAGGAAGGAGAAGGAAGAGAATCTAAGCTGGGCTAGCAAGAAATTTTAGTCTGAAGCATATGGCAAGAAACTGCAGTGTGTTCTTATCTTGAAGCCTGAGGATTTATTTTATGCACATAATTCCCTGATCATCTTGATGTAGCATCTCTTAGGAGGTTGGTGTTACACTATCTAACCACCGCTGCTGGAACTTGACAATCTCTCTACCATCTTAACTTTCTTAAATAATTTTAAATATATATCTGTGTTTATAAAATATCAAGGGCCCGATCCTATTGAAGTCTGGGGAAGGAGTGTAATAGTTTCAGTAGGCATTTGGATCAAGCCCATAGATGTTCCCTACTCTTCTCTTTTTAAATATTGTATCTCTGCCTTACAT
This sequence comes from Pampusana beccarii, assembly GCA_013399365.1. NCBI lineage: Eukaryota > Metazoa > Chordata > Aves > Columbiformes > Columbidae > Pampusana > Pampusana beccarii. The sequence goes on from VWYH01011236.1 coordinate 36,858, forward strand.
CTTTGCGTGCTGCTCCTCCCTAGCACACACAGGATCTTCCTCTCCCTTTGAAATCCGTGGAAATTTTCTGTGAGAACAGCATTTCTTTGTAATCTGAGTTCAAAAATGGAAGCCACCACTCCCAAGTAACAAGGGAGCCTAAAACGCTGCTTCTTAGCCGCTTTAGCCCTCTGTGGCTCCAAATTTACCTCTTCCCCCCTTCCCAGAGCAGTGTGAAACCAACTCATAGCGAAAGGGGCTTTGCAGCAGGTAATGTTAATTAATATGCTTCAGATTTCTTAGTTTAGCCTTGAGTCTGCAAGCAACCTTCAGTTGCAATGTAATTATCACCAGTCCACCAACAAATGCTGGTTTGTAGACTTGTTTCACCAGATTCAGCACATGGATTGATCCAAGCTCGTCTTTGGTGAGCCTCTGCAATGGAATTCTATCTTTACACAGTGGTCTGTTCAAAGGAAATGTTGTTATTGCTATATTTTCAAACCTATACACTTTCACCCAAAGATCTTAATTCTGATGGCAGTTTATTTCGATGATACCACTTAGCATAAGCTTGGCAGCAAAAGAAATGCGTGTATATGCATGTCTGTATGTATATGTATGCACAAGTACTACACCCACCCACACAAGTTACTAATCCATTGGTTGATGTATTTATGGCTATTTTGCTTATAAACCACTGCCCTCTAAGAAGCTTAGAGCCTTCTCCTGCAACCGCGGGAGATACTTGCTTGCCTCAACAGTAAAAGCCTGCACTTCAGAAAGAGAAAGACTCGGTTGGTAACTTGGCTGAGGATGGTGACCTTCGTGCACACAAAGATTCAGTCTAACTGCCCAGTCCAGACCAGAACCGCCTCATGGAGACATTACCTTTAAGCCTGGCTTTCCTTGCTGCCTGGTTAATGCATCACCCACCCATTTTCCCTCAGATTTAGTGACCCCCAGAGGCCAGACCCCAGGAACAGGGGCAAACACCCTCCCTCTGCCTTCAGCTGGCAGCCCCTCCTTTCATAGAATCATAGAATAATTTTGGTTGGAAGAGACCCTTAAGATCATTGAGTCTCAACTCTCATGAAATACAGACCGTGTTTCGTTTTAGGCGGCACAGTAAAGCCAAAAAGCATCAGTCAGAAGCTAGATTAGAGAATAAGTCCAGAATGTTTTCTCCAGAAAAATGAACGTAGAACCTAAAAGTGAAGAGATGGGAAACACTGCCAAGTCCCACCTGGATTCATTGCTAAAGCCAGGGCAGGACCGCGTTCTGCGGTGTGCTCACCGGCGTCAAGAACAGAGGCCGGGGCAATTGTTCAGCCCATGACACGAAAGAGATCAGACAGCAAATCACACTGATCCCAGGAATATGTGAATCCGATTACAAGGTATGACGGCACTGCACAGCACAATGCTGGCTAAAGATACCCAAGCTACAGCTGAATAAGTACAGCAAGCAGTGGAAAATTATACCAGACAGATCAGTGTACTAATAGAGCTGTACTCCTGCGATATCGAGCGAGCTCAGGTATCTCTAAAAGGCACTGTGCTGTGCAGTGGGCGTATATACCAAATACTGCAACTGGTACTTCTACTGTTTTGTCACTCTGTACCTCACCATTGCCATCTGTGCAATGGGGGGAAAGATCACTACCACATTCAGAAGGAGATATGAGGCTTTTTTGATGTTTTTAAGAGCCCTGAAACCTCAGAGAAGGGCAATTTATTGTTCTTATTTTCCTGTGATCACACTATTCCCACAGGGATTGTTTATTTCTCAGCTCTGGGTTTCAATTTATTTGTTTCTCATTGTGTCCTGGGTTTCCATACAGAGCAATTTCCACTAGCAAAGACTGAAGGGACTATTTTCCCTTTCCGGCTTCAACTTAACAAACGTACAGGCTGATAAATCCTCTTGTGAAAATCCTACAGGGTGAAACAGGCTACAGATCAAAGGGAAGGAACATTTGTCCTCTAGTATGATACCAATACCAGCAGAGCCTCCTCACCTTCAGAAAATGATCCTTCAGAAAAACTCATGTCCCACCCTCCCACTCGCTGTTCCCAGACCCAGACTTCTGACTTTGTCACACATTCCTGCCTCCCAGATCGGCCAGCGGAACCTGGCTCTGCTGGCATTAAAAGTTCCATTTCCTTGTGAAAGGCGCCTCTGAAGACAGCAGGAAACAATCCAGCAGAGAGAGCAAGGCTGGACCCCGGGCTCTGCTTGGTATTTGGAGCTATAGGTCACTCGTGAGCGTGGGGAGAAAACCCGAGCCGCTCTGTGCGAGCAGCCCGAGGTGCGCAGACCTGCGCGGGCCCTGCTGGGCTTTGCTTTGGTCTGGCGCCAGGCCGCTCTCCCTCCTGTTCCACCAGCGCAGACGTGCTGTACCTGAGACACCTATGGAAACACAAAGGTCACTGCACCGCGGCGTGCGAGCCTTCGCCAGAGCTTGTTCTCAAGCAGGAGAAGGGACGCTCGGCACACGCGAGGACCTGCTTGGTGTGATCTGCATGCGGTGCCCTCAGCCCTGAAAGCAGAGGCCCAGGTAACCCCAGCTCAGTCTTGCTCCTTCCATGGGCTGGAACAGTTACTACAAAAGCCTCACAAATGGTCTCGGGCCCGGTCCCAAAGCCCTTGCTCTAATTCAGGTACCAGGGAAAGAGCCGAAGTTGAATTTGTACAAAACCCAGGCACGGGAATCACGGTACAGACCTTGGATGTAACATGGCTGGGCCATTAATACAGCCACAACCAGACAAAATATCTGTCTGACATCTTTATGTTTTACTTGACTCTAATACACATGGCAGCCACAGACTAGAAGAGCAGCTGAGCACTCGCTTAACCAGAAGTACTGGAAAGGTCCCAAGGGATATCAAAGAGTTTTGAGCAACTATGGAAGCAGCTACTTTCGGGGGTGTATCTTACATTCTCAAGTTCTGGATCACGATTCACTAATACAACTATTCTCTTCAGTGGACTTAGGGGAAAACTCTGAGTTTTGGTTTCGCTTACCTGTTCTGTTATTAAACTGTTTCTCTCTGAGACCATTACAAAGTAATCTGGATGTCCACAATCGGTTTGTGCATTTGAAAAAGTAGACACTGTAGTTATGTCGTGAACCTTTGTAGGAAAAGTTTGGGGCTTGCCTGTACACTAAGGGTATGTACAAATTACCTCAAATGACTGAATTATTACAGCTTAGTGTCCCACTCTCCCCAGCTGAGATGCAGTACCTGACCATACTCCTGACCAGCTGCAATGGTAAAGTAAATATATTTTTCTGAACCAAAAAAAATGCCAACATGGTTCAACCAGACAAATTTTACTCTGGAACTGCACCAATAATTACTGTAGCGACTTTGCTGGTAGCCTATTAAGCTGAGGTTTAACTTGAATCATACCCTAACACCAGTAAATTAGGCTTGGTGCTGTCCGTAGATTGAAAAAGTTTATCAGTTTCAATGGTTTAGAACGATAAACTGGTTTATATAATGGTGCATATCACACTGTCCTCGGCAGACTTGCACCCATTCATATAGCCAGGTTTTAAAATCCTGTCTTTAGTTGAACAGCTCTAAATGTTAAACCTCACTCTCCCTAAGAGTTAAACCACACTTAGTGAATGTGCAAACCAGAGCAAGTTGGGGTAACTTTCTACAGGTGAATGGAAATCCAGCACAAACTAAAGTAGCCTTTACTTCTTGTTATTAAAATTAAACTCTGATAATCAACACGTAGGGCGAGTGTCTCAAACCTGTCTGTGTCATTTCAGGAGTTCAGTGGGAAAAGTGATTGGAAATCCCTGTAGGCACTTTTATAAAAACACCCTCTCCGAGTGTAGCTAAAATGGAGAAAACAATTCAGGTGAAAAATTAAAAGGAACACTCTAGAAAGCTTAGGTGAGACACGGCTGCTATCAGTCCAAAAGGGTGGGGAAGATAATTTATTGCTATAAAGTGGACTTATGTTCCCTTTCCTGTGAATGTTATCATCTTTGATAAGCCAGATACATGCATATTTTATATTTCTATGTTAAAAAGCAAAGTACAATCTTACAATAAAAAAAAAAAAAAAGCCCAGTAACTGCAAGGCCAGGTTGCCCATGGAGGCAGGTGTGCGTGTTAATGAAAAGCTCCTTCCTCCCTGCCCCAAAGAGCCTTTATAGCCTGGTCACGAGCTGAAGTTACTGTAAACACGGCCTTCTAAAGTCACCAAAAAAGTTCAGCACCCCTTGCAGGAAGGATCAGTTTACACCATCTAATTTTTCTGTCTGACTAATACATTAAGTCAGATATCGTTTCCTGCTCACAGGCCGTTTATCCATTCAACCAAGCTTTCCCCTGTCCTCTTCTGGATTACTTCTTGAATCTTTTTGCCCCTTTTCTGTTCCCTGTTTTCCAACTTGCTCATTATTTTTCCCACAAGCCATTTCCCCGGAGGTTTTTCCAATATAAAGCTGAATAACTTTATGAGTATCTGCAATTCCCTCTGGCCCAAATCCTGAGAGACCCATTGAGCTTATATTCCAGAAAATTTCTATCATAGCCACCGGGAACACTGAGATTCCAGCACACCTCAGGATCTGACCAGAAGATAAAGCTCAGTTATCCCATCTGCACAGAGAGGAGTAAATGAGTGGCCAGACTCTGGAGATGGACATAAGCTCACTGTCCATCGGTGATGAACACACCAAATCTCCACTACCCCAGCGAGGAACACGAGTGCCCTGTGGTGGGCACGAGTTGTCTGTCCCTCGGCAAAGAAGGACAAAATGCTTCCTGCTCCACTCCTGAGCTCGTATAGTACAGAACAATTTCTGGGCAGAGAGTGGCGGGCGCTGCTCCCAGAGGTGTTAGCCAAAACACTGCGGGTTAGGGGAAGGCAAGGAAGAAGGGGGTAGCTTTTAAAAAGCGGAGGTTGTGGCTGTGGTGGGAGAACAGTATCATCAAGTGCTGCCCTGCTGGGAGGACAGCTGGGAAACAGGCTGGTCGGCCTTCTCCAGAAGTGGAGAAAACTCCGTACGTGCTGCCCACACAGCCAAACTGCCCACAGGGGGCAACAGTACTCAAAATATTTGAAGATGGGCAAAATTTAATCAACCCCAGCCCCCAACAAGGGGTGGCTCCAATCCAGACACCTGTCCACTCACCAAGGCTGAATTTGGCTTATTCTCCATGGGCCAACTTGGAGAGGCTTAGGGCAGGAGATCTGCCACTGGTTTCAGCTGGATTTTCCAGCCCCCGTGGCCCAGAGCTGAGCAGCTTTGCAGGGGACTGTGGTGGGTGTCTGCTCCTCTCCGGCTGTGTCACGGGGCCTGAAGGAGAGGGTGTCCTCTCAGCTCATGTGCTGCGAGCCTGCAGCCCCTTGGATGATCCTGGCTGGAATTTCACTAGTCCCAGTAAAGCTCCCTGCAGACAGAAAGGGGAAATAGCTCTGCACTCTGTTCCTCTCCTGCACCCAAACATGGTATCTGCGTCCAGGGAACAATGACTTAAAAAGGACTTCAAAAACAGGCATTATTTGTCATCTGGAAGAGCTATAAAAAGAAACACTTCTCAAGTAGTGAGTGTGAATACCATTACTTTACAGATTCGAGGGAAAAAAAGCAGATAACCTTGGGGAGACCCGACCTTCAAACAGGTTCAAATAACTTTACCATGCTTTCCCTTCCTCTCTCCCACACAAGCACAAAATTACATACATGCACATGTTCCCACACGTATATACTCCCACATAAACACAAGTTTGTAGACAGGCATATGCCCTCTTTCATATACACAGAAAAAGGCTTTTGCTTGTATTCTCATACACAGGCACTTGCCTACACTCACGTTTCCACATGTTTTTCTGCACTTGCAACAGCACTCTCATGAGCACACACACGCAGAGCACATAATATGCAAACACAGTATGATAACTGCAGAATAAAGATCAGACTTCTCAATGCTGAGTGTGTTAGAATTTACTTTGGAAAGGAATTCCAGTGGCTGTTCCATACCCAGAGTGTTAGGATCATCAGAATATAATCCCATGAATTTACATAGTTAAAAATCAGACTACCTAAAAAATAAAAGCCCTTACTTTTGCAGTTTCCTGTCCCTTCAAATCCAGCTTTCTAGGCAGTCTGGATCAGCAGCAGATCCTAACAATACTTGCAGAGAGAGGTGCACGCCTGTCTGAGGAGACTCGCCAACCGTGCAGTAAAGCAGTGGCACAGCAGGCTGAGGAACTCAGAAATCCTGTTTCCTAGATCCTGCTATAATCATTAGATAATATCCAATGTCCCTCCTTGCTAGGGAAAAAAAATGATTTCATCCTTTCCTTAGATGGCGAGCTGGGTGGAAGGCAGAGGTATAGCTGCGTTTGCTTCTGCTGCAAAATCAGGTGTGCCACTGCATATCTCACCTGGAACTCAGCTTAATGTCAAAAGACTGAATAACACCCATGCTGAACTTTTCCTTTTTGTGGTTTAACTCTGATCTGCGTTATTCTCTGTGAAAATGCAGTGAGGCCAGTACAATTACTCTCTATTTTACCTATTGTCACAAGGCCTAAAAGTCAGTGCTGTGTGAATTTGGGGGGCATTTAGTAAAAATTTCGCATCAGCTAGTAAAGGTAGCCTCATTCTGGCAAAAGAATCTAGGAAATTAAAGTAGCGTATGGCCACAGTTCTCAGAACTGCACCGAGGAGGAGAAGCACTGGAGGTGATGTCCTGCTGAGATCCTTGTTCAGGAGGCAGTGAGCCTGGGCAGTACTACACCAGCTTATACCACCCCATGTGTCTTTTTGAGGTTTGTCTGGTAAAAGTAAAAGGCATTTGTGAGGCTGAGAGCTATCCAGCTGCCTCTGCCTGCAGCCATTGACATCTGGGAAAATTCCTGCTTGAATGTGAAAGGCACGAGGTGCTACTGTGGCCACAGCAAAGATTCTTTCTCATGCCGTTGCACTTAGCAGAGGGGACGTGTCAGCGTTTATTGCGTGGCTCCATGCAAAAGGGGACGGTTGCAAGGCAGAGAGAACAAAGGGCAGGATCAGGTGCTCAACTGCTTGTTCCTGCTGCCTTCTGCAAGAAGAAGGGAAAAGGCCTTTGCAGGGTCAGACAGCAACTGCAAAACTCGGGATGCAAACCCACAGCCCAGCTCCATCTGCCCCCACACACACCCAGAAACCTCAGCTGCTGACTCCCCGCAGCTGCTGCTGAGGCTTCGAGGAGTCACAGAGCAAAAATCTGTTTGTGGAGCACTCACAGCACAGGCTGGCTCGGGGCTGGGGTGGCAGCCACGGCAGGGACAGCCACCAAAGCGGTCCTGCTCTGTCACACCGGGCTCTGCAAATCCACAGGGGCTCCAAGGCCCGGGTTTTAAACCGCCCTGGTTCTCCTGGAGAGGCGGGCTGACCGTGCTCCAGCACCGCGCTGTGTCTGGCCGGCAGGATGCCGTGTGCTCTCCAGTTCACAGCTGAAACCGGCCAAGCCACACAAAACCTGGTAAAAACTTTTTGCACTCCTGCTTTCTGTGGCAACAGTACAAGTGTCCTTGCGGAACAGATTTACCTGCTCTTCAGTGGGTTGGGCAAAGGGAGTGATCGTGCTTTTTGTATTTTGATTGCCCACTGCAAGGGGAGCAGTTAGGAAAAGCAGGAGGTTGCAAGGGAAGAGGAGACAGATCGCAAGGCTCGCCTGTTGGTATCAGAGTTTCTGCTGCTGGTCTAAAGGTTGTGTCTTACCATAAACTTTGACCAGAGAGAACTGAGATGCTGCAAAAACAAGCAGCAGTGTCAACTGTCACATGAAATACATCAAGAAGCAGAGTTGCCTGGACTTTGGGAAGCTCTTTGGGTCAGAAAGCAATGCCAGGCCAGTGAAAATGTTCCTGCTGGCCCAGACTTCAATGGAAATGTCTTTACTGACTTTGAGAGAGAGCAAGAACACTCCATGGCCTGGACAACTGCTATAAACACCTGTCTTGGTTAACTACTACAAAGGTTGTTCCAACTTGTAAAACAATGGGAAGATCTCTCTTCTGCCTGAGCAGTGAGCCCCTTTTGGCTGGACAGGCAGCTGGAAAGGCCTGTGCCTTGCTCAGTCTCAGAGTATTTCCAGCTTTAGAACAGAAATGATGTTGAGATCTTCACAGTTTGCTCCAGAGGATGTGACAAAAGGTCTCCAGAAATCTTGTGAATGGCCAGTTGTGTCACTGAGCACTGCCTGCCTCTGCTGGCATCATGGATGTGATAAAAATCTTGCAGCGGAATGGCAGTGAAGCAGAAATTTCAAAAAAAAAATACACTCTAGTGCCTGACATTCTTTTTAGGATGCCAATAAAAGATAATGTTAACTGTAAAATGTGCAAGCTGCTTCTCGCACTGCACCTCCCTCCTCTCCTACGCCCTTCTGAATTTGTACTACCCCTGCGGTGGACGGGAACTCAGGAGAAAAGAGCACCAGACAAGAATGTCACAGATGGACCCTCAAGATAAATCAACAGTGAAAGGCAACACTCAGTGAGAGAGGTGCTGAGAATCCGACAGCTTTGCCTCCTGCACCATTTACAGCCTTGGTGGTTCCAGGGAAGCTTTTGCACTTTCTGATTGAGTTTTGGATCAAGCTTTATCTTGGTGGATTTTCTAACATCCATGTCAAATATGGGACAGGTATGAGAAAAGATAGGGGAGATCGGGCTGGGAGAAATAACACACCGTCAGCGTAGCAGAGCAGATCCACTGTGTCAAACTCGGCTCTGAGAGAGCTCCGGTGGGTTGTGTTAGTCCCAGCATGAGCCATTTCAGCTGCCTCACACTCTTGCACAGTGAGAAGTTCAAGGGCAAATGCTTCGATTTCGGAAAAATTTTCCTGTTTGCCAGAGATCTAAACTATTCAGTGGTGTCCTCAGAAAGTCAGGCTGCACCTCTTTCCTTCAGTTTTCCTATGCATTTGGGATGCTCCTGCTATTGGGATCACCATATGTAATATAGATTAAATACGACTTTGTGCTGATGCAGTGAATTTCATCAGAGGATCTCACGGCGTTTGCAAATTAATTAATTAAACTCTCATGGCACCCTACTGCTAGCATCACCATCTTATTTAGATGGCAACAGAGGCACTGAGAAAGAGCTGCCTTATTCTGGACCACCCAGAAGGTCTGCAGAAAAGCTGGAAAACAGCTCTGCAGGCCTGATGCTGAGTCCCTTCTCCCACCGACCCGACCAAGTCCCTCCCTGCCCATTATCACACGGGCTAAGGATCCCTGTTGCGGTCTAACATCACTGAAATAGTTCAGCAGAGGAGATTTTTGTGGGAGGGTACAGAATTGCTTTTGGGCAGCTAAGTGTGATAATTAGGAGGGGTCCATGGGGAAAAAGCAGAGGTTTATTCCTTGGTCTGAACTGAACTGCACAGATAATGCCTACAAGACTTTTCTAACTCTGGCAGAGGACACCTTGGACTTGAGCTTTGCTGCTTTCATCTGCCTTGCAGCGCCTCCAGTGAACAGGATTTATCTGAAAAAGACATTTTCCCTATGGGAAGCTGCTGTGGTGCCTTTAAGATTTGGAGTGATGCCCTCTGAAAGGGAAGCAAGAATATTTCAGAGGGCCTCTATCCTTCAGGAAAAAAGCCCAAACCATGTCTTTCCAAGATGGGGTCAACTCCTCAGCCCTTTATCTGGAAGCACTTACTACACACTTAATGGAAGGAACTCTCATCAAATGAGGGACAAATCATAAAATTAGGGAGATGGAAATTAGGCATGGACAAATGATCCAGGTGCAGGAGAGATTTATGGGGGAGGTTGTATTATAGCTAATGATTTCTGCTAATGATCCTCCAAAGTATAAAGTGGCAGAGAGCCCACTCTCAATGGGACGAGAGGAAACCCTGTGTGTGGAGTGAAGGGCATTCCTCTCGGGAGGGGAAGCCGGACCCGCAGCACGGCAGGAGCGTCAGACACTCTCTCCATCCCCTAACGCAGATATGCTGGCTGTGGAACGCGCCAGCCAGAGCGGCTGCCACAGCAGGGGGGGCCTCTCTGTCGTGGTGAAAGTCACCCAAAAAGCAGCACCTTGTCCTGGGCCTCTCCCTCAGCAGCTTCCACAAATATCCTATCCCAACTCTCCAAACCGTCTTCTTTTTCTCAAGAGTAGTTTCTGACACAGCACTCAATCAGATGGAGGTTCCCCTGCCATCACCACCAAACCAAGCTGGAATCTCACTGCTAAAAAAGCTCTCCTTCCCCCTGCAGCCTACCTGCCCCACTCACACCAACAACGGCAACAAAACAAGGTGGGTCAAGTTAAGCTCCCGTGTTCGCCAGAAAGGGTCTGCCTCAAGTGGTTGGATGTTTCATTAACTCTTTCTATTTGGGAATCTCTGCTACCGACAGTTATTTCACCTCGCCCTGCAGAGCAGCAGAGCTCCATCGTAACCCTGCTGCTTTGGCTGTAGCAGAGATGAGCTGAGCCGCGTGTTCTTCACCAAGACCTGTGGCTGGCACAGAGCAGATCTTTGCTTCCCAGCTCTACATCCCTCCTCGTTCCATTCCTCACTGGGAAGACGCTGAGCCCCAGCCTGCAGCAGCTACAAGCTTTGCACACAACCAGAGCTCCCTGTGGCATCTGCACCAGCGTGGGCTTGTTAAACCAGCATTTCTCTGTTGTTCCTTGTACCAAAGCTCCACCAGTGCCCTCTGCTATGTCAGCCTATAACTCCTGCTAAAACCTGGGTCTAGAAGGGTTGGGAAGACCCTTTGCCATCTTTTGTGATGGGGAGTGTGGTCCCAAGAAATGAGGCTCTTGAAAGCTGGGCTTTGCCCCTAGGCACAACATCCCACCTCTTAGTGCCTCTGTGAAAATAATAATCATTGTGAAATGAAAATAATCATCCTGACCTGCTTCACACAAAGCTTTGAGATCTAGGGAGAACAACAACAAGGTGTTATTACTAGCTAATCCGAGTGGAGGATGTTATTAATGATTTGTAACAATCAGACTCTCAGCAAGCAATTCAGCAACTATTTTCAGCCGCAAAACCAGCCCTATTCCAAAACTTCAGAATGCTTTTCACAGGAAATAGAAATTATAGCATCTGAGTATTCAGAAGAAAATATAGGATGGGCGAGTTGGGAGGCGGCTGGGGCTCCTTTCCCACTGTCAGGGAAAGGGGAAAAAAGAAAAGGACAATTAAAGCTGTGCTGCCCTGTGCTCCCCCGGGAGCCCCGTCCTGCCAGCTCCTGTGATTGGTAGTTCAGACTATTACTTCACTGTTCTTGGAGTAATAAAAATTCCTGGTGAGTTTCATTTGGAGCTCTGATCACGAATGGCACAACGATTCACAGAAATACGGGTGGGACTGGATGCCAAAACAGTACCAAGTAAAATCTGCTGAGCTGGTGGGTTCATGCATTGTGGGTTGTGTTCCATGACCCCCATCCACCCGACAGAACTGGATTTATCTGCTACAGGGGGAAGCTGAAAAAATCAGGGAACAAGAGGAAAATCTGAGAGAGAGGGAAAGATTAGAGACTATGAAAGACATGGAGGTAATGGGAGTAGAGAGCTGCACTGAACACTGCAGGAGGAAACCGCAGTGGTTTGAATCAGTAGGTCAGTAGACATCTGGGTCATTGATGGATGTTAGCAACTGATATTGAGAAGTGATACATGCAGAAAAGACACAAAGGGTATATTCTGGGTCTTAAGGCAGAGAGCAGGCCAGGAGGGCCAGGGACAGGAGGAGATAGTTAATCCTGTCTGCCCAGCCTCACTGGGCCCCTCCGATCTCTACATGCACAGGAGACTCCTCTTCAGGGCTTGTTTCTGGTCGTGCCTTGCTGGATGGATCCTGAACTAGGACCATCTACCAAGAAGTATCTCCCTCTCTCAGCATTGTCATTAATTACAGTCAGGGTCCTAGTCTAGTCTGTAATTTGGTACACAGTTTGCATCAAAAGCCCCTTTGTACCCACAGCCTTTGAAGGAACAGAGTTTTTACAGAGACCAAAGCTGACTGCCTTTCTCAGTCTACCCCGCTTTTTTCGAAATCCCAGCCCCAATATCTACTGGGTCCTCTCTAACAGAAGTGGAAATTCTGAAGCCGAGAGGGATCAATGAGACCATGTAACCAACCCAGACGAGCTGTGCAGGGATCACCATGCTGTGTGCAGAGGATGAGTTCATGGGCCGGGGGGATCTGAAGTCCTGTTGTTGCTGACCCCCCCTCTCTTGGGCCATCTCCTTTAACATGTTCTAGGAAGGTTCATATTTCAGTCATCACTTGATTTTGCCTCAGGGTAGAGGATGGACTACATATTTTCCTCCCTCCCAGGAGACTTCCCTGTCCATTTCTATGATTGTCACGCTGGAAAGGATCCCCTTAGGTCAAGCTCACAACCACCTTGAGTTTCTTTCAGAGAAGAATCGTGGACACATTAGCCCACTCATTATGCATTTTTCTTACTGCATCTCCACGTTTTATTCCCTCAAGGGTATTACAAGTTTTGACCATAGGAGCCTACTACCCACACAGAAACCTTCTGAAATAAACAGCAGCGTAACAGCCTGAGTCTGCCTGCCGAGACCTCCCAGCCGCGGGTTACAGGACTATATATATTGTGCAATTTGTATGTCCATAGTGGTATTGATCACAGCATTTGTAATGTTTCTCCATACACAAAGAGCAAACGGATGCTGTCAGTCAGACTAACATACGTTTCAGATTGCATGAACAAACCAACTATAAGCAAAATCTCCACGAGACAGCTCTGCGTGTGAGCCTGTATCTCTCTTGTTCTTCCTCTTTCCTCTGGCATGCTGGCAAGGAAATTAACACAAAATAGTCCTTAAGAGCTAACAAAGTGCAAATAACACTTAGCTCTCAAGTAATGCTTTTCATTTGCGAATCTCATGGCAAACTTCATTACCCGTATTGCACAGGCAGGGTAGCTGGGCACGGAGGGGCACGGCGCTACGCCAAGGGATGCAGAAGTGAGCGGCAGAGCTGGAAATTGCCCCCCACGACCTTCCGCTCCCAGACCAGGAAGTCAAAGCCCACCAGTCGTACAGGACTCCACTCCCAGACCAGCCCCTCAAAGCCCACGCTCGTCCAGCCATGCACCCAGCAGACAGACAGACAGACGTGCAGTAAGACCTGCTGTCGGAGCAGCCGAAAGGCCCTTCTCTGTGCAGGCCTGCTCTTTAACTTCTTTGTCCTCTTGTCAGATTTTATCCCTGAACCCAGATGGACCCGATTATCGTGATTACTCACACATCACTGTAAGGTGAACTATACAGCTTCACCCCACCGACTGAGAAAAATAAATAGGACTCTCTCCCCACCACCCACACCCACTCCCACACTTCCCTCCGAACTTGAAATAAAAAACCTGCAAAAAGATTCCCGATGGCTTTGTCAGGGAGGGGGATGGTGAGGATTGGTACAGTATATAACATCTCAGCTCTCCCGGATCAGTCACGCTTCCTAATTCAATAAGGTGAGAAGGAGCATAATTTGATCATATTTGTTTTGCATCACTGCAAAAACAGAAAATGAGGGGCTGCAGAGCCGCACCAATTTACTTCATCCGACCTTGATTAAAAGAAAATTAATTGCCGCATCTCTCAGGATATCTCAGGCAACAGCCAATGGCTCTCCAGAATGGCACCAAAGAAAAAAAAAAAGGAAAAAAGAAAAAAAGAAGGAAAAAACCAGGGAGCGAGGCACAGAGAATCTTTGCCCTTTCATCTCGTAGCACAACTGTCTTATTAGAAGCACTGGCAAGCTGAAGGAAAAAACCAAGTGCTCATGGGGAAGTCAACACAGGTTTGCCGGGGTTTTCAGCCTAAATTTCCCTTCTGTGTTCACCACCGTATTCCCAGCTGTTGGGGATGGTACCAGGCTCACAAGGTCTGTCTTGCGAGGCTGCAGGAGCGAAGCTGGAGGATCTCAAGGCAAGACTTGGCTTAGGGCAGCTGGTAATAGGACACAGAGGCTTTTCTTGCTATCCTTCCCCATTCACTCTGAGCCGGGTCTATGCTAGAAATTATTTATGGTAATGTCAATTAGGGCCATGATTTTTTAACTGTGTTTCTACACTGTGAAAAGCTGTAGTGTAGCTGCAGTGATACAGGAACCAAAGTGCTTTTACCAAGATAGCTGATTTCCCTCAAGAAACTAATTTAAGCCATGCCAAGCCAACAAAAGCACTCTTTGGCTGATCCAAGCTCTGTCTCACTAGTAGGATGCACTGACAGCAACGCCAGCCAACATGTTCTAGTGTCAATTAGGAAAGAGAGTAAGATGGTGTAATGAGTCTGGGACAGTCTTAAAGAAAGGAAGGGGAATACATTTCAAGTATTATTCCAATACCCTTTCAAGGGGTGTTCCCAGCTTGCACAGGGAACAGGGAGATGAACCTCCAGAGGCTGCAGACAACCCCGCAAACAGTCCCCGTATGGACTCCACACAGAGGGAAGAACCTTTCAGAGACTCACTTGCGCTGTAAAGTGACTCCCCAAACAGCAGCTCCTGCAATACTTATACTTTTGAAAGCGAAATACAACGGAAAAAAGTGTCTGTGTTCTAAACAACGTACCTATGTCTTTTTCTTGCTTAGTCCTTTGGATTCAGCCATCTGAGTCACAGTTTAGTGGAGAGGGGTTGGACATTAGTTCCTATTAGCTGGCTGTGCTCCATGCTGTAGGTGCTACAGCTCTTTTGGCAATTTCGGCAGGGGCCATTGACTGAATAAACAGCGAGGATGTTCCTGACCTTGCTTCTATTGCAAAGGGATGAGAATGGGCAGCTGGAGGCTGCCCATGACCTTGCGTGTCCTGCCCACAGCGCTGCCCCAGCGGCCCGGTCATGGTTACCTGCAGACCCCGCAGGTTCCCTCAGCTGGGAACGTTCACCAACTCCAAACTCTCACAAAACATTTCTGAGGGGGAAAAAAAGATGACGACTGTGGCTGATCCAGTGCAATTATCAGATCAGAAGCGCCTGCTGCAATCCCACTCAAATCTGTATTAAAAATTCATTTCAAGTGTTCTTTTTTTTTTTTCTTTCTTTTCTTTAGCTGCAAGTAGAAGAATTTACCCAGCTGTTTTATTAGGAAATTAAAGGGCACATTTTTCTAAGCAATGCACTGGAATTTAGATGGACCATAACCACGACTAGTGTTAATGTGAGAAAGGATATATCTGTCCTCAACATCCAGCTATCCATCCATCCCACTGCACACATTGCTGTATTAGCTATAACCCAAGCAATGCTAAATCTTAGCCTCTTAATATCATAGGAATATAGGATTAGAAGGGAGCTCTAGAGGTCACTTATTCTGGCCACTTCTATGCAGGACCATCTATAGCTACATCATTCTTGTTTGCCTGGCCTGTTCTTAAAATCCGCCTTGGATGGAGGTTGTACAACCTACCTAGACAATCCATTCCAATGTTTAACTGTCCTTATCGTAAGAAAGTTTTTCCTAATGGCTAACCTAAATCTTTCTTGCTGCAATTTAAGCCCATTATTTCTTGCAATTTAATTCCTACTTCCTAGGCCTCGTTCTTTACACAAGAACATTTCTGCCCAAGTCTCAAAGTTTTCATAATTTAACATTTCCAAATTCCATCCTGATAAAGGTCAATCCATTGTACGCAGAAACAGGAGAGACATCCCGTCCCTTTGGAGGTGAAAAGGAAAGCAAACGGGTCACTCCACAGGGTCTTCCTGCGCCAGAACTCAACCTGTCTGTGAGTACGTGAAGAATCAGAGACCAACGGAACAGTTTGGGGAAACAAACACACTTCATACATGAAATCAAATTAACACTCTTATGGTCATGCAGACAGTAGAGTCAACCAACCATGAGAGTTACAGTAGAATCAACTTAATTAGCGCTCCTGTTTTTAACTGAGCAGTGCGTCTCCTCCAGAAAAACACTCTAGGCTTTAATGGAAATGGAGTTCCACAGGAATTTTCCTCAAACCCTCCAGTCAAAAGCAGAATGAGGTCTAATTCAGCCTTTGAATCGTTCTACAGATGACTATAAAACAGAATTCGGTACTGAGTGGACACAGGCCACCAACAGAATAGATGCAAACACACACAGTGCATGCAAGTATGTGCAGATACACTGGAAAAGTTTGTAAACTAAGAACTTGCAAGTTACTGTAGATCTCAATATGGGGTCACACAGGAATTTGCACAGGACTTCTGCTCAGCATGTACAATTTGCACAAATATTTGTGTAAAAATAGTACGAACTTTTGATTACAATTTGGGGATGCACGTGAAACCGAGATTACTTTAATAAAATATTTGTGCATCTATAAATGAGTCTGCAGAAGTATTTTGAGTGGTGTAAGCACGGTGGGAACAGGCTATATTTATCCCATGTTACTCCATGTGCAACATTTAAGTGTACTATTCCAGCTATTTGCGTGATACATACCAGGTCCGACTGCTCTTTTTCTGAGTGTGTATGGAGCTTTGTATATAAAAGATAACAAGCATGCACATGCATATAGGTACTGGGCACGTGTAGCAAGAATATTTACAGCCCCTGGTGTATGTGCATGAATGAATGCACATATGTGCACACAAGCATGTGTTTGCAGTGTGTGAGATGCAGTGGGGGCCTTGATATCATTGCAACCACATGTGCTCTTATATAGAACATGTGTCCCAGAAAAAATCATCCTGATGTTCTTTCTCTGCTCTCCAAGGTTAACTTAAATAAAACAAAGAAAGCAGTTTCCCTTCTCAATAATTCATGGCTTGCTTTAATAGCCCATCTTAAAAACATACATAATTTCCCCCAATTTTCTGATACACTAATTACCTGGCTCTAAAGCCAATGGTGTTCTGTATTTGACCTAAGTGATACATTATCTGGAAACCCCTTCTAGCCCAGACACAGAACCATTTGCTTTCATCATCCATCACTTGTGATTTTCTTGGTGTTTGTCACCACCTATCACTTGAGCTTCCAGCTCCTGATCCAGCTGAGACTGGAGTCAACACCACCGTTCCAGTGGACTGGAGGAGCATCCAGCTTTCCCTTTCTTCAACTCTATTCCTTTATTTTTCCTTGCTGTCTAAAGTAGCTGGTAAGAGCAATGTATCACCCTGATACACTCAGGAGTCCCTCAAAGATCTCAAAGCACTCTAGTAGACTACCCAGACGAGTATTTGCTAGCTCAGTAAATCTCAAATCACTTTCCAAAAGAAGTTCATGTTACTAGCCTCATTTTACAGATGATGAAGCTGAGGCAACTGACATAAAATGACCTGAGTTCTTCCACCGGGCGACAGCCAGAACCGAGGCAAAGCCGCAGCGAGGCTCCAGCCGCTTGGCCCCGCTGCCAGGCAGCTGTCTGTGCCCCAGCACAACTGTGCTCAACAGCCCCAGCGACAGTTAGGCCTGGAATAAGAATCGAAGGAGTAACCTCTTTGTAGCTGCAAGTGCTGGGAAATTTTAATGAGAATGAACGCAGCTTCTCACCCTGAAATTTGCCCACAACTCCCAGGCTAAGACTATTATTATTGTGAGAAGTGCTACTAGATCTTCCCTGTCGAACAGCAGGAAAGTCTTCGGAAGAGAAGGAAAGACCCCCCAGCCGTGATCCAGATCCCACCTGAAGGAGCAGCACCATCTCCCTGGCTCATTGGGTGGGGTCTGAATGGGAGCTCCATTGTGGGTGCAGAGTATTTGAAAATCTAGCCTTAGAAGAGCAGAGGTTTCAAGGGTTACGGTGAGGGCCTTTGTACACTTCTTGTATCAGAGCAAAGTGTGTAAACAGAAGCTGTGAATACAGTAAATAAGTCACGTGTATGTAAGGTGCTCTCCGCAGGTGAGGGAGGATGTGGTGACCGCAGTGTGGGTATAGCGCTGTACAGCGTGACTCTTTCTATTGCCACCCTAACTGAAAAGAGGCAGGGACTGAACATGGGATATTCAGCACCAGAAGACAAAAACCAAGTTTATATTTCCTGGTGGGCAGCTGTAGCCAATTCTTCTTCTTTTACAGACTGGCCACAAGGAAGGGACAAAAAAGCCAGTTCTGACTTTTGCATTTCTGTAACTGGGTGTGTGGCTCTGGAGGAGGAGAACGTGCTATAAGTGCAGTGCACACACGGACCTTCCACGTCCAATGGCCAAAACGTGTTGGTGCAACGCAACGTGAATCCTCTACTTCCAAAACACAATCTGTGTGCAACGTGGATTAAATAAGTGTGTGTCGCAGAGTGTAGTAGGTGTGACTGTGTGTGCATGAGTATTGTATGTGCTTGTGAGTACAGTAGGTGTGGTGCATATGTACAGTACAGCATGTGTTTGGATTCTGGGAGTAGGGGATGTTTAGTAATTAAATCCCTTTTCATCCTTCTGCACCTGTCTCCTTCTGAAAACTGAGAGAACAGACGTCAACCGGGACAAGGGCTGGATTGAATACAGCCAATTCTGAAATATTTATTAGCTTGTGACACCACTCAATGGAGGAGAAGGAATGCTGGCTAATCCGCCCAGCAAGTGCTCGCTTGGTGGAGGGGCATTTTTCTACAGTGCCTCATTATATTTCAACTACTGTCTACTTTGTCAAAAATGGTATCATTTTAATTTGTGTCTATATTTATTGTCAAATGCTTTCGCTAGTAACCAGAGATTTCAGAACACTGGGTTCTGAATCTAGGCGTACCTCCTGGACACTCATGGCTTTCTGGCTGTACTACAGAGCTGTTCTAGAGCGACAGTTTTGTGGGTGTATTTTCTTCGCATTGCGCTCTTTTACCTGACATTCACACCAGGGAGGACCACAGAAAGTTCGCTGAACGCAGACATCTTAAATTTCCTGGTTTTGCATTCATACACCTGCACATCTCTCAATTTGTAACGCAACATGAAGTTCCCCGCAGCACTACAGACAGGACTCGAAACCCAGACGTGAGCAATCCCTCGCTCTCACCAGCCCTCAGATTTCACATAAATAGAAGTTACACACTTTTTCTTCAGGCTATTGCAGGACTCTTTGTATCTACACCAGCGAGACTCCCCCCACCAGGGTATACATTATGTTTGAAACTGTTCAAACTACCGCTGGCTGAGTTTGTATAGATCTATTTCCCTTCCTATATATGTACAAAGAATGAATAGCTATCCATTCCCGCATATATGGAAGCATACATGTGTGCAGGCAGGCTTCCATGTGTGTCCCTACAGCCGTATACCTGCATGCAAGCTTGCCATTATCTCTGTTTCTGTAAATGGCCACACCCTAAGCCCTGCGAAATTATGATAACTTTTGAAGGTAAAATTACACCGGGGGGAGGATGACAACCAGAGCTTATAGCGTCAGAAGGAGGGTTCGGGTAGAGCAAAGGTTAAGGTCAGCTCTTGTAGCAGCAAACAGAAATATTAGTTTGCTTTTAAACAGAGCTTGTATCTGTGGTTGGACACCTCAAAGACACTCGCACAGCAGAGAGCTTGTCCCTTCCTGGTAATGGGAATTCAGCGCCCGTGGAGGTAACTTCAGTCCAGAGGCTGGCTTGACTCGAAAGGGAGCACCGGACTTCGATTTCTAGCAAAAGCCTCTGTGTGCAGAGACTTTCTGGGAAGCAACTTTGTCTTCACCACAGTAGAAAATATCCAGAGATCCTCATGGAGCTCAGGAGTCACCTTCTCCTTAGGATCTCGGGGGGATTTGACAGATGCCAGCCAGATGCAGGTGCTGCAGAACCCTGAATGCCTATTCAAGGGGGTTAAAAAGTTTTCTTACCAGCACTGTGTAAAAAAAGATAAATTTTTTTAAAAAGGCAAGACCGACAACACATCCCACTGTGTGAAGCTTATTCTGGATGGTTTTGGCATGATGCATCGTTGCAACTACTGTGTTTGAGCAGTAATTAGAGGTGGCCCTGGGGGACTGCAAGTGCATTAGAAGGGACGAGGCTCACCATGAGCCAAATGGCTGCTCTTATTGTTCTCCGCAGGGTACTTAGGATGTTCCTAGAACCAAATCCTTCCATAATGCTGCAGAAAAGGGACTGCAGCATGAGACCTGCAGCACCACCTCTCTTCAAGACCTTGGTTTCCCTCTAACGTTTTGAAAGGAGGAGTAGACATAATGCATGCAGTATACCAGAAATTAGGAGAACAGTCTCCTTTTAAGCAAAACCAGACGAGTACGAGACTGGCCACTTTGCAGCTCCCAACAGGACCTGTCCTTTCCTTCTCCACTCAATGTTGCCAACGTAGCACTGACATACCAGCAGGAACCCCATTGAAAGTGAAGAGATTCTGGTTGTGCATCTTCGGCTTATGACAAAAGCCTCCTACAAATCTCAAGTCTCAGTCAGGCAGACCCAGCACCCAGAACCTACCAGAATCCATTGCAGTGGGAATTGAACCAGCGTGTGGACAGCCCGGGATTGCAGTGCTGATGTAGACCATGGTGAACACGGTTCCACTCTGTCCCTCACTCTTGCTTAAAGGGTCACCTAAAAGAGACAGGAGTCACCAGGCTATGGCCACACGATCGCTTTTTGCAGATGGGCCAGGCCTTCTGTAGAGAGTATCTGGGCCTATATACTGCTTTCCAGAGTGCTTCCCCTTTAAGACAGGACTGTGCAGTCTTTATTTGCTTGTTGAAACTGTTCAGTTTTAGGACAGGGGGGGAGGTCACACCTGTTGTGGAACTTGATAGAAGGCTTATTTATAAACTTTCAGAGCTTGGGATTCTTGCAGAGCTGAATGCGCTGATGTCCGGAGGGGAAGGTCACTGAAATGCTTGTTTATAAAAGCAGCAGCAACTGGAAAAACCATAAAAGTCTGAAATGATGAAATTAATAAGCTATTTGATCAGGCGCATGGGCTATGTGCTCTGTGGTCAGCCAGAAAAACCTCGCACGTAAGAGTCTACCCTGCTGGCTGCTGCCCTGAAATTCTCCTTCAGAGAGGCGAATGCATTGCACCCGAAGAGGGCACAAAATAATCAGCTGCTTAGTATGGTCTACTTTTGGGTTGCTGGCTGGTCCAGTCTTAATTTGACCTTGCATGGAAAGGGGAAAGCCTACTCTGAAGTTGGTATCACAGCTAATCCGCTCTTTAGTTTCGCAACTTCAAAGAGCTACACCACTTGTTAACATGCAGAGTGTTCTTTTAGCAAGGAGCCAGTCACAGCCCCAAAATCTGCAGCTCCTGGGGGGGAGAGGTGGCGGCTTCTGTCTTCGGGAACACTGCTGGATTTCTGTAAAAACGCTGTGTGAAAGATGTTGGGGTTTTTGATTGTTTGTTTGTGTTGCTGTTTGAAAAAGCACTTGTAATATTATAGTTTAGAGAGAAGGGAAAATAAAAACCTTCCCTTGGGTTTTAGCTTCAGTTGCTATTCTCGTTTCACAGTAGAGCAAATTCAGAAGAATTCCCTTTTTTCCTCTTTTTTTTTTTCTCTTTTTAGTTTGCCGTATATGTCAGAATCTGGGTTTAAGGAAAGCTTCATTTTCACTTGGTGACTGATGGCTGAACAGGTGGCTTCTGAGTTTGCAAGTGTCAGATGAACAAGCAGTTTAGAAATGGACAATTTGCAGCTCACTTTCTCTTGCTGACGGCCCTTTTTCTGCTGACAGATTCTTGCCCCTACCAGCCAAATCATGCACATGGTATCTGCCCTCCACCCCAGGAAAAAAATATCTCCAGGAGAAAAAAAAATATAAGAAGAAGATGGTCTCTTGGGAACTCATAGCCATAAAATGGAAAGAACTTCACACTTCAAGGCGTTCTTGCCAGCTCAGCCTACTTGGACATAATTTATAAGAGGGGCAGGATTTTCAGCTTCATTTTCTTTCCTGGAAAGCTTGCTTGGTTGATGGGATGTTTCTACAGAATCCTGTGTAAAGTGGTGGGATGCCAGAACCAGCATCAGTGACTGTCCTCTGAATTTGTCCAAATACCGGAGCCACCAACCCCTCTGCACAAACCCTCTCCTCGGCCAGGATCCCACCTAGCGACGCTGCCAACCAGGGGCTTCAGACAGTTCGCCTGTCAGTGATGAAGTCTCTCGACGGTTGTAACAAATAGGGTTGTACATAACCTTCGTACCCAGCACAGGCATCCCATGCCCACCACAATCCTGTCCCCAGCACCCCGATGTGAGGGAGCAGAGCTCTCGCCACCGCTGGCTTGTCCTGCTGAGAACCAGGGAGAGCCCAGGAAACGCGGGCAGGACCCGCACGGGTCTGTTACTGCTGCCCGAGCTGACGAGAGGTTCTCATGCTGTACCTTTACATGGTCATGGGATCACCAAATGCTGTATTTCATTAACTAAAGCAGATGCCAGAGTAACCTTCTTCATAAACTGCGTCATTAAAGCACGGATTTACCTAAGACAGCACTCACTTTTCTGGTGTTTGGCTATGGGCGAGTAACTTAAGAGCTGTTTTTTAAAGGATCTCAGAGGCTCTTGGTACCAATTTTTCAAAAGGATTTAGATGCCTTTGAAAGATAAGTGCCCAGAGGCATCTTAAAATTTTCAAGGCAGGCTACATTAAAATCATTTGGATTTATGTGCCTATCTTAAACAGTTTTGATAATCTACAAGGTGCCTATCTGAATCTTTAGATAAAGAGAGCACTTTGAAAATATGACACTTATGGACTTGAGGAATTGTAATCTGGAGAACACATCTCGCTGACTTTCAGGGACATTTAAACTCCTAAGCCCCTCTCAGAAATGAAACTTGGGATCCTAAGTCACTTAAGTGCTTAAAAACCGTTGCTATGTGTCTGCACAAGCTGGATGAGGACAGATGAGCAGGGAAGGATTAGATGCACGCATCTGTCTTTCCGTGTAGCTCTCATAACACTTGAGTGTCTCTGCATATGGATAAAGGTGGATTGATGAGTGCATGACCATATGCATGAGCATATAATATGGCCGATTGGATGGGACAGGGAGGAACAAAAATTGGGTGGAAGTGACAGGCGATTACATGGATAAATAACATCAGCTTGCTGAACATTTATTTAGTGCTTTTCATCCATAGGTACCCTTAAGTGCTTTACAAACTGTTATGGATATAAGAATGACTCTACCAGCCACAGCAGCTCTTTAAGAGTACACAGCCAAATTATATGATCAAGTTATGACCAGAAATGAAGAGTATCAAGTCCCACTGAAATTACTGAGAATTTTTGGCCATCAGCCATTTAGGATTCAGTCAATACACCCGGGTTAGAGCTGTTACACAGGGAGAAAGTGCTCTGGAGATCTAACAACGACAGATGGGAAGGACCCAGTTTTCAACACCATTCAAAAAGCAGCACTGCCAACAGCACATGAGCTGGGGAAAGTGGTTCAGCATTAATGCAGAGCGGGGAGGGAACTACTGGCCTCTCCATGGGTGGTACAAGGGAAGACATGGAAGGAGATGAATAAGCGGTTACATGGCGTTTTAATGGGGAACATAGTTACAGGAGTTTGTTTGAAATAAACCTGCATAAAGAGAAAAGGAGCAGAATGGCAAGTGGATGAGAAAGCCAAGGAAAAGAGGGGTGGTTCAGAGCTGGGAAGCTTTCAACACTATCTGAAGCTCCAAGCCCACATTCTCACTGGGAGGAGACCCCGTCTCTCCCACACCAGCTAACCTGGGCTGTCTTTCTCCAGGCAGCACACGCACTCCAAAGAAGGCAAGGGGTGCCAGCTGCTCTCTTGCCAAACAGTGGAGTTAAGAGCTGTACAGAGTCACAGACAGTAAACAATGAAACAGAAACGACAGCAGCAGTTTCTCCTGCTGCCTCCACCTCTGTGCCTCGCTCCTTCCCTCTTTCGCACTCTTTCTCCTCCTCTATCTGCCAAAAGGATGAAAACATGATTGTGACACAGCCTGGGGAAAAGCAGCCGCCTAGTACATATATTTATTTAAATACAGCAGAAGAATCAAGACTACTATTACAGTACAACCTAGTACTTCTGGGCACTGAACGAACAGGGAAAAATGTGTTCATCTTCTCTACTCTCCTAGCTGCCTACCCACAGCATCAAAATAGCCAGTATCTCTGACAAATGTAATGCTAGTGAGGCAGGTACAGGAAAAGATGTACCATTTTTGTACAGTTAACCTGTACAGAAGCCTTTTCCCACCATGAGGAGGATTTTTGGAAATGCTGCCATCGCAACATATAGTTTCCTCATCACCCTGAGGAGATAGTGACCCAGTGAACAGAGCAAGCGAGGGGCCAGCTCTGTCCCGCAGCTGTCATGAAGAATATCCTGCTGTCCTTACTGTGTCTTCCCCTCCTCTGCCATCACACGTTTAGCTCTAAAACTGTTCATACTTAGTACTGTTTCCATTGGGTCTCATCGCTGGATCACACAAATACTAAACGAACAGTAGCATGTGCAAAGGTATATTTAAATCAGGACGGGAGGCTGATCTCATTTCTGAAGCAATGGCCTGTGAATCAGGAGATCCAGCTCTGCCAAGACCCTGTCAGCCTGGACAAGTCGCTTCCTCGGGGCCTCGTGGTAAATGAGAGATCCTCCCGCTTCCTTTTTCTGCTCCTCTACCTGCAACGCAAGCTCTTCAGGACAAGGACTGTTCTAGCAATGCAGTGATATGGAACAAAGCATGGTGGGCCTTAGAGGTGGTTGAGGCTTTTGTACTAAAATATGAATCTTAGTTATAGCAGGGAAAATAAACAAACCAACAAAAATGAAATATGGTTATACTTTTGGTGAATGCTCAGGTTGCAGTTTTGTACACCAAAAGGAAACCAAATTTTTTTAAATAAGATTTTTTTTTTTGCTTTAGTCAAAAACGCTATATTTGGGGGGGAAACTGATTATAAAAACAAGTATCAATTCTCTTGTTCTGCGCCACACATTTTTGCCCACTTACAAATACTCCATACTTTCTTGCCTGTATTCAGTGACACTGACACTACGGAAGCAGAGACTCCGAGCAGAGCAGCTATATCGACTATCAGCTGCCAGACTACACAGGATAGAGTCTTGGAAACAGCTAAGAAACCACATTTTACCCTTCTCGTCTATTTGATTATTTGCTATATCTGCCTGGAAAGTACCAACTTTCTTTTACTTAAGTTTCTCGGGGCGCTGGTGAGCGTCCTGTGATGCCCAGTTGAGTTCCTGTGTGGTTGTGGTCTTGTCTACACTGTCACAGATGTTTTATTCTTCGGGATGCTTACATAAACAGGGATGGGGCCTTCTGCTCTTTGAGTTCTGTTTCTCAGTAGATACTTCCTTCGTGCAAATGGCATTTAGTATGTTCACACAGGAGTGGTTTTGCTACAGCCCGGGCTGCTAATGCTTGCGACCAGACTTCACTCTCCTTGTGAGTAAACAGATCTCCCCGTGCCTTTGAATGTCTGTCCGTAAGAGAAACCGCCTTGCTGCTCTTGCTCTGCCCTGAACAACTGGGCTGACTGAGTGGAGGACTTTCTCAGGCATGTTTTACTCATAACTGAGTCTATTTCTTGCTCTATTATTCCACTAACTTTGCGTCGTGCGTACCGAGGAGGAGAGGAGCCCGTAATGCCAAATGCAAGACGTGTCTGCGTTTGTGTGTGTGCCATGACATGTTTACAATTGTGTATCACTGTGTTTGTCAGCATGTATCAATATGTGCACCTGTTTAACTGTATTCGTGCTTGCGCCTTTTTTTGGCTGGCTGTGAGAAGCCGTGAACGCATTCTTTTCCTTTCTTTTTCACCCCAGAAGTGCCCCTTTTTTCCTGGGTAGGTGTGCATATATATATATATATAAGAAGTGTCCTTTTTATATCTGTTTCGCTCCTCTGTTCCCCCGCACCGTGTTGGAGTGTTCGTGCAGGCACATTTCAGTGTAGTTGTGCGCTGATATTTGTTCCGAGTCGCATGTCTTTTCCCGTGTGTGTAATTCAGTGGCTCTGTCTGTGTGCTTCCCTGTATTTGCTTTCCATTTCCCCGTCTATGCTGTGTGCGGTTACCTGGGTTTGTGCATGTATGTATCTCCCCGGTTTTATTGTCTGGGGGTTGTTTTTTTGATGAGGTGGGTGGTGGTGAAATTGTTTGTCATTTTGCTTTGTATTTATCTTGCGATGTTTTCCCTATGTTTGCATAAAGTAGATGCAGCCTACAATTTGGTGATGAATTCTATGAATACTAATCTTAGGCTACCCTTGACCCTGAGGTCAGCTAAAGATCAAAACCAAACCATTTAATATTTTCCTTTTGCAGATCAATAGAAGCATAAATTCACTCTCAATGACAACTATAATTTCAAACAGATCTATAGGAGGCATGCATGCATTTCCAGGACGAGCCGCTCTTGTGCCTGTTGGGGAGCACAAGAAAGAGAGTTTCTCTGTTGTTGTGGGTTTTGGTTTGGTTGGTTTCTGTTGTTTGTTTTTTTTTTTTACCATTGAATCTCTTTTGCCTTTTTTTTTATTGCTCTGAAATGCTATTTTCAGCAGCTGCTGTCATATAAATATCTCTTGTTTTTCTTCTCCTCTTTCCCTCCTGGTGAAAAGGGCAGGGGACCTATTGAAAATTCTGCTTTATCTCTTTCAGGAGAGTTCAAGTGCGGGTCGAACAATCGATTCCTCCTCCTTTTCTTTTTTAAGTTTCCTGTCGTTCTTTTGCCCAGATCAGCATTGAAGGAAAATAGGAAGGGCAGCCTGGAGTATGTACATCTATACACCCAGAGACAGAAAGAGAGAGCACGCGAGTGCGCATATGTGAGCACATATAAAGATGTTATTATATATACACGTACATACACACATGTGCAAACACATACGTGCATGTTTTTTTCCTGTGGCTACCTGTATGTTGCAAACCCAGGAGATGTTCTGACAGTAAAACTATTTCAAAGATAGGAAAAAAAGCTGGGAAGTGAGAAAAGTTTGGAAGTACAGTTTGGTTCTAAATGAGAATATTAACCCTTCCAAAATTCTCCTCCAGGAATTGCAAAAGCTTTTAAGGAAATGCTGTCAGATCCCAGACAGTTCCTACAATTTTCCATGGAGGGGGATAGAAGGGGTTTGCTGCAAGCAGCATTGTTTCAACAAAATAAATTCATCTAATAATCCACAAATCTTCAAAGCTGTATTTAGTCTTAAAAAAAGGTACTTTTCAAACATTTTCACCAAACCAAAGTCAGAGGGGGGAGACAGAAATATAAAAAAAGCAAAACAAATGACACCATTAATCTGCCTGGATTTTCCACCTCATAGAACAATCTGTTTAGGAATGACTGAAATAAAGTGGAATGTGGTTTAGATTTTTTTTTTTCCTCTGCATTCTCTGTCTGCAAATTCCTTGTTTATGGAGAAACATTGAAAACAGGAGTTAGTCCCACCACCCCCTTCGGAAAAAAAAAAAGGCACCATAAGCACAAGGGAAAGAAGGAGGGGGGGTTTGCTTTGTGTAGGAAATAAAGACCGTAAAGTGAGGACTTTTATTGCTGGCAATCAGAGTATTGCTGCTGGCAGTGGCTAAAGGTGGAAAGCAAAGATGATTTAATTTATAGAAAGGACAAAGATGTCATGTAGCAGATTTAATCACTGAAAAGAAAAAAAGAAAAAACCTAGCTAACGTCATAATTTACATTTTGGGATAATAAAGAAGAGTGAAGGAAAGAAACAACTGAAAACCCCTGAATGGGTGAAAAAAATAAATGAAGGAAGATAAATAGATTTGCCTGTAAAACTAATAAATTTAAAAACAAAACCAGAAAGCAAAACACAGCCCCTTGAAAGTGCTGGTAAAATGGACCATCGATTTTGGAATTCATCTGCATTTTGTATTTTAATAATGCTTACTCTCTCTCTCTCCCTCTCTCTCTTTTGCAAAATATAAAAGCTGATCTGATAAATATTAATTTGAACCATCATAATGTATTTGAAAATTCCAGCTAAAATGTCACCACATGGAACATTAATGTAATATTTCAAGGCCCTGAGAGCAATACTCATATTGATTGCATTTATTTCACTCTAGGGAGGAGAAATAATTCTTCAATGTGGGACACATCTGGTAGCCAAAGATGCAAAAGGCTGAGGGTAGAAATGCAAAATTACACGGAAAAAACCCCATAACCGAACCCCCCAAAACAAAACAGAAATGCCCGTGAAGCTGACAAATGCAACTCATTCAATCTCATGTTTCAGTTGCAGAATTTTTTTTTTTCCAGAATACTTCTCTTTCAATTTTTAGTTTCAGGGAAAAAAAAAATAAAAACAGAAAACAACAAAAATTCCCATCGTGTTTTTATGAATCTTTTGGCAGGAAAACCAACAGTATCATCACAACTCTAAAGAAAGAATGTGTGTAATTGGATTGCTTATTGGAAACACAGAAGCCAGGCTGAAAAGACAGCACAGCACTTAATTCTGCAAAACTTTGACAGAGGTTTCCAAGAAAGATGCACTTATCTGGGGAGCTTCCTCTGAGGTTGGGGTTTGAACTTGGGAACCGTGGCAACCCAAATGCGGGTGAGATCGGGGCTATTTTCCTGTGATTCTGCAGAAGGAGCACGGAGACGCTGCCTGTCTGGAGTCCCATAAAACAGATCTTTTCCTTGTCATTAAGAATATTGATGTTCATTAGGCCCGGGCGTCAATGAGTCTTTGTGCAAATGAAACGAAATCTGAGTCAAATTGTGACCCTGAGTCCAACACATAACCGCAGATTGGCTGCAACCGGGGGGCTGAGGACGAGAGGTTCCCCCAGCACCAAAAATTCACCATCCCTACCCTGAGACAGAAAAAAAAATAAAAAATCTCTGCAAACACAGTCGAAGAGCCTAAGGAAATGCTCCTGCTCTCCCCAGTCACTCCTTCACGTAACACAGTTTCTGATAAAGGTGGAACAGATCAGGGCTACTTTTAGTACTCTGTCAGAGCAAGATCTCCCTACGTAAGATAAAGGTTGCTCTCTGCCCCAGCTCTCAGCGGGTATTATCGCTTTTGCAGGTAAAGCTCTTTCCTTTTAATTTGCTACTAGAGCTTTTTCCCTCTGCTGTGGGTCTGAGGTTGACGTTTCTGCTGTACAAACTCTAGGCTAATAAAGCAAGCTCGAGTCCCGTAATTCACAGCCAGCTGCTTTGACGGAGCACTTTTAGTGTTAACAGTGTGACGGGTGCTTTTCGGAGCTAATGTCTCACTGATATTAACGGCCCTGCCCATAGAGCAAAATCTGCAATGTAAAAGCGAGTGGCTTGCTAAATATTTACAGGCTTGCACATCTCGCTGTCCCATTCATTTCCTTGACCTTTCGTAAGAGTGGATGGGGAAGGAGAAGGAGATGCCAAGGAATGGTCCCTTCTGAGGTACAAACGCGCTACAGCCAAATTGGCTCCTTAGCCTCTGATAGTGAGACCTTGAGCTGAGGTCCCAGTCCTTCCTCACCAGCAGTTCATAAAATCAAGTCAAGAAAAGCCACCACAGATAGGGGGTAGGCTTGGGCCCGAACTTTCTCAGTGGGATGGGGGAAATAGCTCGCAAAAGGAGAACAGCCCTGCTGTGAACTGCGTGTAGGTCACTGAGGCATTTCACTGCAGATCAGCACAGAGGCCAGTCGGACCCCCAAACCCAGCTGATTCCAGGCACAGCTGTTCCCAGAGGAAGGCAGCATTCCCAGGGAATTAAAGACAGGAACAAATCAAGGAGACTTCTCAGTTCTGCATCCAGCTCTGCCACTGAGCTGCTGGATGATCTTGGGCAAGCCTTTTCCCACCTCTGCACCTCAGTTTCTCCTGACAGCATTTAAAATAAATAAAGAAAGGGTGTAGCAAACCCTCCCACACGAAGACGGGAGAGGGCATTGTGAGGCTTGTTTAATGCTTAGAAAGCACTTTGAGATCTGCAGATAGAAAGCGTTACACGAGAGCCAAGTATTATAATTAAACTTTATATAACCGGGCTTTGTAGAAACCTCGGGGGCAGGAGCAGCAGCTCCGGTACCCGCAGCGTGGTGCAGCCTGCCCGCCGCGCAGCGGGACCAGCCCGGGGCCGGGGGATCCCGCAGCCCCCGCGGAGCGCCAGAGCCGCCCTTTGCGAGCAGCTCCCCGCTCAGCCCAACACCCTCCGCGTTCGCTTAACCTGCCACTCCGCCGAGCTGCCAAAATATTGTGACGGCTGGTGCCGGCGCTGCCTGGCAGCCCGCGGGCAGCGGCGGCCGCGCCGAACGGAGCCGGCGGCTCCGGTGTGCCCCGGGCGCCCCCTGCTGCCCGCCGGGCNCCGCGCCCCGGGAGCGCCCGCGGGGCTGCCGGGCGGAGCGGGGCTCTCCGGAGCGCGACGGGCCAGAACCGGGAGCGGGCGCGGGCTGGCGTTGGGCTCTGGCCCGGCCGTGCTGCCCAGGCGGAGCTCTGGGCCCGGCTGCACAGCCTAGGCTAAGCGAGAGATGGAGGGACGGCTGGTTTAAAAGAGCAATTAGTAAAGAGATGATTTAATTAAGCCCACCAGAATCTCAAGTCCTTGTACAGAGGAGAGGATACCGCAAGATTTCAGTGGGGAGTGCATCAGCCTGGATAAGTCAGCCCCCATGCACGTATGTGAAAAGTTACAATGGCCAAAACAGTTCAGTGCAGAATTCACCACCGGTTTAAGGACTGAACGTGCACAATACAGCTTTTCCTGCACACAAACCTACAGGTCTAAGGACGCCACAGACACATCAGCTCCAGCACTCTCTCCAAAGATGCAGCATTCCCAGATTGACTTCTCTTGCCAGATTCAGAGTTTGGATAGCATCTGGAATGGGAGAAATTAATTCCTCCAGCTGGTCTGCCCCTGCTACCTTGCAAATCCCTGTGTTGAGGGCAGGCAACTGGCACCCTGTTTGGCAAGTTGAGCTAAAGAAAGAGCCAGTACAGGAAGAGCAGGTCAGGAGGGAGAGGCAGTGGAAGAGCAGCATGTCTGTGGGAGCTTAGATGGTACATGCCAGCTTCTGGGATCTATCAGGCCCACAAAAAGGGTGATAAGCAGCAGCGCCTGGGGCAGCGTGCAGGGCTCAGGATTTGTTTCTCAGGATTCTTATTACCAGGCACAGAAATGAACTCTGAACACAAAGTCCCAGTCCAGGTATTTCAAATTTGCTGTTGAGTATTGCTACTGCTTCATCAGCCGTGGATGAGAGGGAGGGAAGAAAGGCAAGAATGACCATTGCAGATAGGGAATATTTTACAAAGGTCTTGGGTCTCCATAGCTCAAGACCCAAGAGCTATGAACCTGCAATCCATGGGCATAAAACGGCCAATAGTAAAAAAAAAATGTTCATCCAGAAGCTTTTCTGCAGCACCATCCTTCCCCCTGCAGACCACGTAGTTGACCTTGCAGACCCTTAGCGAGGCAGCCTTACTATCCTGAGCCAAAGTCCCTGGAAGGCCCAGCAAGTGCCCACCGCCCTGGGTGAGCCAGGAGATGGTTCCCAGGCAGCTGCCCTCACTCGCTGGAGGCACAGCCCCAAAGCCTGGGGATGTGCTCGCTGCCAAAGACAGCCCCACCTCGGGCTAAGCTTCAGTGCCTCATCATGGCCCACATCTCCGAGAGTAATGACTGCCCGCACTAGGACTTCTCCTTTATCCCAAGATGATCCCAACGCATATTTCACATCCGTATGCTGCCGAGCTCCATTCCTGCCTACATTTATGAGCTCATGCCTTCCTCACCCGTCTCTACTCCCTGCACCCCACCCAAGCCAACTTCTTTCCTTTTTCTTTTTCTGCCACACCTACCATATACTTGTCGCTATACCAAGAGTGGCATTACAAGCTAGAGTCCCCAAGTCTCTCTGCCATTTCCTCATTGTTCCTGGAACTCCACCTTTCACAGAGGGCCTGTGTACCTGCCATTTCAGTAGCAAACTTTCCCACAATTAGTGGAGGTGTCGGCATCAGGAGCATAACACGAAACACATAGTGGGGACAAGCCACCCCTAGAGAAGGGAGTAGAGCTGCTGAGCCTCTGTGGGATCAGGCAAGGTAGTCACATGCCTCTCGTTATCCTCTTTTGTTCAATTTTAGAAAGAAACTGGTTACACCCTGCCTGTCCTCCTTGTTCTTTACATCAGAGAAAAATGCTTCCCCTTCTCCTGGAGTGAGGGCATACATTGGGAGAGTTTTCTCCACAGGGAGAAATTACAGTACATCAATGTCCTATAACATGCTACTATCCCCAATACATAGAGGAAAACACTGAGACACAGAGATTTGCCCACTACGTGTTAATGTCAGGGCTGAAAAGCACCCTGGGCTCCTGGGACAGGCACAGGGAGCATCATGCTGGCTGGTTTTGAGTTGTGCTGATCCATGAGAGCTGAGCATGCAGAAAGCATTACAAAAACCTCAACATTATGCCAGACAATTCACGTGTTTGCCCTCTCCTCCGCCAGCATCACTGCCTTTCTCTGGGGTCCCCCCTAGGTGCTGAGACATGTTCCCCTGGTGTGCCCAGGGAGAGCCACAGCTCTGTGGTGTCCCAGTGCTTCACTGCTGAGGCTGCAGCAGAGCAAGGCAGAGTGATGCATGGGGACAGTGCTCAGTACATCAATAAATAATCACCTCTCCCATGCTCTGCAGGAGAGCGTGACTTCACAGTGATGTGTGCGAATGTCACACTGGCCCGAGGAGAGCTACTGCTTTGACTGCTAGCTCAATTCCCAAGGGCCCTGCTTCTCCTTCACTCTCCCTCCCGAGCCAGGCATCAAGGAGAGAGGCTGTACTGGTTGTTGCTCACAGACAGAGAAGTACTTCACCAGCTAAGATCGCCATGCAGCTGATGTTTTGCTACCATCACACTGCAAAGTCTTCTCCACACATACGTAGAGGTCATAGAGAGCCACATTCTCCCTTCTGTCCCAGACTTCACGACAGATGAAGCCACGAATTCACCTGGCACTGCAGCCTCCTGCTTGACTGGATCCCTGGAGTCCTGATGCCCCAGTCTCCTCTGAACCGTTGCCTGCACTAACACAGCAGTATGGGAAAGGACTGTACCACATTCTTCTGCATTCAGTGCAGAATTCTTGCTGAGTCAAGGAAAGAAAGGAGTTTTTCCAGTACAGATGAGGCACAGAAACATTGGGCATACCTGATCTGGTGGCAAATTGAAGCATATGCTGGAGTGCCTTGCAGACTGGTGGATCAGTGAAAGGCAGAGGACTGGCCCTCAGCTTGGATTTGCACCCGAGATTCAAAGCAGTGACAGATGCACATTAGGACTAGGACATCTAGCTGGGACTGACCCCTGTGAACCTCACAGCAGTTTATCTCATTTGTGTCAGACCTTTGCTTAATGTGGTCATTCTTCTCAGCTGAGCCCACATTGACATTACGGTACCGCTTCCCTCCTCGATCCTGCACTGACACATCACCTCCTGAACGGACCTGCTCTCTATGCCACAGACTGATGGTCCCTACGAGACAAAACCCTTCAAGTGCCCTGGAGAGACCAAGCTGGACAGCTAGAGCTAAGTGAGAGCCTGTGCTCCATGTTCAGCAGAGGATCAGATCAGAAAATGTCTTAAGTCTTCTTTATCACTTCCTATGATCTGAACGAACATTTCTAAGCGTTTGCACTGCACTGCCCCTTCAGTTACTTTACACCTGCAAGCACTGGTTCTCCTTCGCTACCCGCCCTTGACTCATCCAGCTTCTTGGCAGCGTAAAGGAGAAGGTGGGCAGAAAAGCTGTACTTAATTTCCTGTGTAAGCATCGTGGCAGGACAGGGAAAGGACTAGTGTCTAAGGGTGAGAGCTGCTGCAAGACAGAAAAAGCTTTGCCCCAATTCACTATTGCCCCTCATCCTTTGCTTAAGGGGTAGACAGGGAGTGAGATTTCCCCTGTATCCTCTACAGGCATCACAGCCCTGGCTCACCTCATTTACTCAGCTAGAGCATGTTTTATTAATCTGGAGTCTCGACAAGGTTCTTTACTTCTATTAATTTATTAATATTGCTAATTAAATATCATATTCGCAAATGTAAATTTCCTAATAGTGTCCCTTCCATTTTCAAACTTAAAAAAAAGCAGCAGCTTGTTATGTTAGT
The DNA here is from genome assembly GCA_013399365.1 of Pampusana beccarii. Lineage (NCBI taxonomy): Eukaryota > Metazoa > Chordata > Aves > Columbiformes > Columbidae > Pampusana > Pampusana beccarii. The sequence continues at coordinate 70,890 of VWYH01011236.1, forward strand.
CAATTGAAAGCAATTCAGTCTAATCAGAAGAGCGGGGCTGCCTTGTGTCTGCAATAGAGGGAGGGCCACTGTTAGTTTGCTTTTGGGCAAATATCCACCTTCTACCACGAGTTTTAAAAATTGGATTTCAGACCAGGAACAAAATGAGGTGTGGGGGGTAAAAGGAAGAGAGGGGGGGGAAGAAAGGAAAGGGTAGAGAGTTTGGTGTACATGAGAATAGGTACCAGAAAAATACCTGTGCAATTGGCACAGCAGGATTGCTGAGGGTGGGGGGCACACACAGGCACGGCCCAGGGACACCATGCAGCAAAAGGGAAGGAATTACTGCCCAGGCAGCCCCAAGCCTGGGGGTGGCTGGTCTTGGGCAAAAAGGGCAGGGAGAGGGAACCAGCCCCTCTGGAAAAACACAGTTGATAGGGAGAGATTCAGCATCCAAACTGTATTTTGCATGTTCCACTGTTGACACTTTCATCTATGTATTTATATATGTATTTGGGAAGATGTGATAATTTGAATGTTGAGATGACTAGGCTGGTGTTGCATTAAGAAAAGTTTTAAAAATACATTATATCATTTTTATTATTTATGGTAATGATAGGGGCCTGCTCGTTATCTTGCCTTTCGTTATGAGCGCTGTAATCTGAGGATGCTGTGGCAATGTGAAATGGATAATGCAGTGGTACTGCTGGATCTGGTTCTGTTTTAAAATTCTGTGCTTCTTGATATTTATGATCAGAATCCAGAAAGGTGACATTGTGTTGGCCTTTTCAAGGGGTTTATCAAAAGCAAAGAAACCTTTTTCTTGCCTCCATTGTGCAAAACAGAATTCAATAAGAGAAACATTATACTCATTGTATGGATGGAGAAAGAGGCACAGAAGCCAAAATACCAATCCTAAGACAACTGTCGAATGTCTCTTCAGATCCCATCCTTTCCCCTAGGTTAAATTCTAAACCATTTGCAGGAAAGCACAAAACATTATCAGAAGTTTGGGTGCAGAACGTGGGTCAGCCAGTACTCAGCCTCTTACTTTAAATGCCAAAGACTGCCCTAGCCCAAAGTATGAAAGCAGTCAGAGGGGTACGCACTGAACCAAGGGAAAATACACAGTGTTCTCTCCCAGCAGGTAATTTTTTTTTTCTTTACACAGGAAGGAATTCCCAAATGTAAACCCATGGGTGGCTCCAAGATCCCTAATAACAACAGTACTGAGCAGGACAAAAGCAGATCTCTTTCCAACCAAGAGACACATTCACTCGGATGCAGTCAGACCTGTATCTTGGGGACAAACAGGTGGAAATAAGGTCCCACCAAGCAGGTGCACAGAAGCCCAGAGCAACCCAGCCTTTTCTGGTGTGTTGCATGTCCACACACAAAGGCTGGTGAAGGGTGAATGTTTTGCAATCCGGTCAGAGGGGCTGTTGTTTTAACAGGTATATGCCAGGTGGAAGGGTACGACTGAAGGGGTGGAGAAGGGAAGCAAATAGCCACAACAAAACCCCTTCTCAGTCTCCCACAGAGAACAGAGACAATACAGAAGCCCAGTCTGAACTGGAAGGAACTGGTTCTCGTCACCTCGCACACACTGGTCTCCAGCTGCTAACGATCTCTGACGTGAACATCATTTCCTCTGCGTCCCGATGCGTATAACTGAGTGGGTCTCTGATGGGGGGCAGCCCTGCCAGACCCCCAGTCAGTTACTGACAGCACAGCTCAGCTCAAGAAATGTTGCTGAGGTATTGGCTTCTGATGCCATGTTATCTTCCCAGTTTGAGAAAGTAGAGAGCTCACCTCCCCGCGCTGATATAATAGGAGAGGACATCACCTTAATTCCACCTCCATTAGACCTCAGAGAGTCGACTGTGACCCCACTGACCTCATCAATATTCAAAAGCTTAACAAAAAAAGGCTATAACTGGGGAAGTCAGAAATAATGTAATGCAGTATTGATTATTTTATGGTACGATTAGGTGTAATTACATCTCTCAAATTTTATTTTAATGTTACTTTCTACTACTTTTAGCCTTTTAAAATTATCCAAAACATCTCCATTTAATGGAACGAACATGCCTTCAATTTAAATGTGAAACACTCTTTTTCTGCTAAAGTGTGACCTCAATATATTTGAAAACATAAATTACTGCTATGTATAAACCATAAAAAATGAATGATGAATTTAATTCTGGTGAAGCGTGAGGGACTGGGAATGCAATGGAGAAATACTGTTTATCCAGAGGAGAGGGGACAGCCCAGGTAGAGAGGAGGCAAAATATGACCTTCTCTAGCACTGAATGGGACACAACATGCAAAGGACTTGACTTTGGACTTACAGACTGAGGGCAAAAATCATTTATTGCCTGGATCAAGTCCTCAGCTGGCCTTGATCAGCATAGCTTCACTGCAATCTCCACTGATTTACACCAGTGGAGATTTTAACCCACTGTATTTACTTGGTATTTGATCCCCTCCAGCTGTCAATGAGCAGAGGTGGATGTTACAGACCCACAGGGCAGCCTCCTCACTTCTCACTTCATTTTCAGGCCTCTTTGCAATGGACCTTTGCATAAACAAGAACCCGACTGAACCCACACGTCTCTTATTTGACAGTATCACCTCACCCATTATTAGAACTAATTACATTCATTACTACGGGATCTAGGAGCCTTACCCTTGAACAAGGGCTCCATTACTGAAGAGAAGAGACAGCTGAGTGTCCCTGTCCAACCTCTGCCACAGAGCCTTCTAACACACCAGTGTTTGGGTCCCTGGGCAGCATCACAAGAGATGTTAATAAATAATGATAGCCCAGAACTGCTTCCTCAGGGACCACAAACAAGGATCATTTTTTCCTCAGGGACCCCTGCTTTAAATGTAAGCTAAGGCTGGACTTCAGCGATGCTATCAAGTCCTCTGAGCACTTACTGTGCGAGTGTCCTCAACCTCCAAACGTTTCCCTGCTTTACCTCTTAACAAGCAGACAGGAAAATATGCTCTCACCCGTAAGTGTGTATAATAGTTCAGGTTTATGCTTGAGGAAAGGAGAAGCAGGATGTCTGGTAGGGTCACTGATAATGGTCTTAGAGCTCCTTTGGGCCAGCGTGAGTGACAGACTGTTAAATTAAAGTAATTTTCATATTAGTTCCTTACCCACCTCCTGCCTCTCACCCACTGAAATCATTTGAGTCTAAGCTTTCTACATCACTGGGGGGTATAAAGAAGGTGCGTAGGAGGAGAAATTAGAAAGACAGACAGACAATTGAGATGTAACTGCTGGAGAATCTCAGCTTCTGTGCTAATGTATTCCATACATTACTTGCAAATGGAAAAGACTCTACACAATCCAAGTATCACATACCTGGGGAGAGTTCTCCTCCACCGCGTGTCGCAGCTGCACGCTCTGAAGGACACAGCGCGCTGGCCCTGCCCGTGTCAGGACCGGAGAGAGGGTGGGTGCATTGTGAGCTCCCAACAACCCCCAGATTGCAGCTGCGCTGACAGGGCTCACAGGGCTAACTCAGAATTCTCTAAAGCCATGTACCAAACCAGAATGAGTTCCTTTGGAGGAAAATTAGAGAAGGAACAGGTCTTACTACAGGATAAAAATACACCTCTACTGTTTTAACCGGCAAAGATAACTTTAGGCAAAAGCCTGTAAATTACCTCAATTGTTAAGAAAATGTGGGAAACAAGTTTATTCACCTGAAACAATATCATCTGGGGAAGTTCTGTATTGCTGGATGGTTTATTCAGTAAACTTCAGAGAAAGGCATTAATAAAACCTTAAGTAAATTATTTGTGTAAGTGCTTCATATTCTCCTTCATTTTTAGTTCTGTTAATTAAGAAACAAACAAACAATCACCAAGCAAGTTCTAGGCTGAGGAGAGTACCACTCTGCAAGATGGTACATCAGCTTACACAGCTCAGCAAGCTCTTCAGCTCAAGAAGCGCTCGCACATTGCTTTCCACAAGCCATCACTGTACTTAGAGTGCCAATTCCTCCATGCTGGCAAGTACTGCACTTTCATAGACATTTTCACAGGGAAAGTCCTTTTGTCACAGGAATACTACCCAGCAAGACCACTCGTTATACTCTGCTTACCAATTTTATCTATAAGTCCTGACAAATAGTCAGGAGAAAGAGCTAGGATCTTCTCTACAGCCTTGGAAATCGCACAGGTTTTTAAAGGGCAGATATTAATACCACTCCTGTTTACAGATCTATGCCTACAGAAGGGTGGCATGCCTATCGGGTGCCCCCGTACTCAAAGAATTGATTTTGCCCTTCCGGATCAGAGAGAGCCTGTGATTTTGACAGGCCCTGACTGGCTTAGCCTGTACTATTGCACTTCAACTCAAAGGAGCAACTTTAGCAACAGGTACAACAGACCAAGTTCAGCAGCAGCACAAGGCTGGTTGAAATATCAAAAAAATCATTTGGAGAAAAAAAAGACAACAAAAATCAGAGCAGCCCAAAGTGTTACAGCAGAAAGCTGACACCACTAGAGATCCATCTGGTAAGACTGCTGTGAAGGAGTCTCATTTTTGCACATCAAGCTAAACTGAGATCTATAAACCATAAAGTAAATTTAGGTGGGTTTTCTCTGGCACAGTCGGATCAGCTTCAGTCAAATTGTGCCAGTTCACTGAGAACACCAAGTGGTAATATTAATTACGTGAAGCAAAGGCACTATCTAGTTTGATTGTCAGTCTGGCCAATTTCTGAACTTAGGCTTTTTGCAACTCACGTACCCGGCTCAGCACCTGTTCAAACCGAGCACACAATTGGCTGTGTGAAGCGGTAACTGCAGGGATCGCTCCCAATAGCTTTGTAAGGCTGCTCTTTGTTCCACAACTACTGATATGGACTTACCATGAAGGACCTGCCTGTTTAATCCACAACTTTTCAAAATGCCTGCCAGCAGTTCAGTGCATTCAGCAGCCAAACATCCCAGGATGCTCATCAGCTGGACTTGCTGATTTGTTGCTATCCATTCTTTCAAGTGTTCCCTTATCTGCTTTACATCAACAGCTAGGGTGCCAAGATGCTCATTACTTCCTAATGGTCCATATTCCATTTCTATATTTTTCTTCTTAAAGACCAATTAAAAAAAAGTTAAGTAGCTCAGCCATTTTAGAATCACCATTGATTCCAGCTCTCTCCTAATTTATTAATGGGCTTACCTTCTCTCTTGTATTTCTTTCCCCCGATATACTTGGAAGAGCTCTCATTATTTATTGTGGCCCTTTGGGCCAACATTAACTCATTGTGCTTCCTACCTACACTGAAAGCTGGAAAGGTTTCTCCATTTGCCTGCTGGCTTCCTCCTCATTGCTGGATGAGTTCAGACGTCGAAAGGTTTTCAAATTCAAAAACTCAGATAATTCTGCATCATTCCTATCTAAGTCACACGAACTCCAGCAAGCCTTGGAGATTAAAATTGCAAAAATGAGCATGTTTTAGTATCTCAAGAACACAGAAATTATGCAGTATTTCAGGAGCAGTCTAATCCAGATTTCATTACCATTACTTGAGAAAAAAGCACAAGAAACATGACACAGTTGGAGTCTAAATAGTTTGACTCCACAGAAGACTGTACCACCTCCAACCAAAACCAATAAAATACACAGGTTCAGGATTACAAAGTGTCCCATGGGAGTTCAGCACATAATTTCCCTGGTTTTAATCTGTATTTTGGGAGAATCTCAGCCTGGAAAGATAGTTGTCAGGATTTACTGGATTTTCTCTCTTTTCAATGAGCAAATTATTCATTAGACTAAAGTAGGAAAATTCACTCCTCCCTGGCCACAATCAAGTTTCCCATCAATTAGGCAAATTGACACGAGGTTTAACATTTTCCCACTTACGTTTCCGGAATTACTATGAAAACCACCCCTCAAATTGATATCCAAACTAACCTTGCCCTGTAAAGCAACTTCAGGAATAGCTTTAGAGGGCAAAATTGTTAACCAGAAAGACAGAAGTATATCAGCAGTAGATCAGCCAAATACAAAACAGTTTGTAAGAATAAGGAGGGACCGTCTTCAAACAAAGTATTTCACACAGAGAGGCACTGAGTGAACTCACAGGTAAGACATAAGATTAGCACTCACAAACCCATTCTAGAGAACAATTATTTCTACAAAGATTTCAGGTGCCTATATTGTAGAGTAAATGAAACAAGGATGCTTACGGAGGCACAAATAAATGGTACAGATGTGCACACATGTGCATGTATCACATCTGTGTACAGGTGAATGTCCTTACACACACACAGATCTTCTGATCCTCCTTACTCTCCTCTTACCCCCCAGGTTTGCAGTAGCAACAGAAGAGGCTCACAAATACACTTCACTACTTCACAACTAGTCATTCTGGGCTATATACAGATTCTGCTCTCATCCTGACTTAGATTTATGGCAAGACAACTAAAGAATAGCTTGCAATTGCGCTTACTCCTGGTTTATCTATCATTTCTCAAGTCTCATCTGCAGAAGCAGGAGTGTAATGCAGTGAGCATTGTTAATCCCAAGGGAATACCAGTCCCTGGGGATGGCCCAGGCTCTGCTTCCTGTTTAAAGAATATGCACTGACTGGTTAGGCAAATTGCATGTTCTGCATTTCCTATGAATATCCCTGAACATCTATTCCCAGCTCTGGTTTCTATTTAAAGTTGGCATGATGGATGCTCAGAGAGATCCTAGATGCTCATCCCTAATAGACAGTACCAGTATCAATTCTCCTGAGATAATTCAATTTATCCATTATCACCGTCCGTAGCAGAGTAGCACCTAGATGCCATATAATCCCGAATGGACACACAGTAAGAGGCAGCTCATATCCAGAAAAAGAGGGAAGTCTGAATGAACAGATATGCAGAGAAGGAAACCAAAAGCACAGGGACAGAAAGTTCCCCTCCCCTTGACCCATCACATGCAGCAAGCCCAGGGCAGGGCTGCAAAGGCAGAATTCCTGATTGCCCAGCCAAATCAACACATACAGTGTGAACGGCTGAAGGCTTGAGCAGCACTCTTTGGGTATATACTCATTACCAAACCGGACAGATCACCGACTTCCCTTCCCTGATGATTCTATTCTTTATTGTATGGCACTGGATGGCATAGAAACTCCAAATATAGCAGCTCAGAAATCTCTTGCCTATTCCCTACTTGCCGGCAAAAACCTTGTTTTGATATTTGCAGGAGTGAATTAATTTGGTATTCCCGATAAGATCTCAGACACACCCCAATGCCACTTACACCCACAGCAGCTGATAACATCATCAGCTGACTTCTCAGCTCAGCAACAGTCTTTTTCACCCGTTTCTAGGATTATGAAATACATATTTTGTGTGGCTGGCTAATGCCAAAGTTACAAAATCCATGTAATTAAGATTAATTTAAGAGCTGGATTGGATCAACTTGTGGCATCCACCCATTAATTAAAAGAAACACTTTGAATTTCAAGCAGCTGCCTTAATATTTCACTCTGTGCTGGCACTGTTAACCTCAAATTGGCAAGCAAGACGCAAGTGCCCAGGTGCGAGAGGCTGGGGGCCATTGGTTCAGACAGGCTCCCTGCACTGGGAGACAGGTGCCCTCTTCTGGGAGGCGCAGACACGTTAAATTATCCGTACCAAACTGCTCGGGTCAGTGCTTGTATGAATACATGTACATACAGCCAAGCATAAAACCCATATACGTTTACACATACTTATGTACACATGACACATCTTCCCAAGGCCATGCACAGGCTGTACATAGGTGGTTACCTGTGATGATGATATGTTTGACATATTACTTAAATATTTATGAGTTGTTTCAGAAAGTCTGGGCTTTTTTACTACAGATGCATATGTATATTAGCTCTAGAGAGGAGCATGTAATGTCCACGTGTGCTAGACTTTGAGCCACACAAAGACAACACCGAAATGGGCACATGTTCAAAGCTACAAGTATTCCAACCAAGTTTGAAAAAAGTGACAAACCCTCTGCAAAAGTTTACATGGACAACTTTGCAGGTTCTTTGGGGGTCCCCTTCCTGCCCAGCTCATCTTTCCAAAAAATCTGACCCCTGTTATTAATTATTTGCTCTAGCCTAGCACCGAAAGTCTTAAACAATCTGAGATTGCCTTTGTTGCATAAACAAGGAAGGGAATCTGCTAACTACCCTGAAGAGTTTACAGTCAAATGGTACAGAGTGTTAAAACCACACTGAAACATAAAACTTCAGGTCCCAAGATTACCTTTCATTTGGAATGGGTCCATATACCCCCGGGAATGAAATGAGAAATAACACAGATTTGGAATAACTTAGTTTTTCAATTTGACTATGGTGATCACCTCATGCATGTATGGGAATATGAACAAAGATACATATATGCACCTTGGGACATACTGATGTATATGCATACAAGCACATTAATTCAAAGAGGAAGTTCATTTCTACGAGATGATGCACATGCACATAAAGTGTGTCAAATGTATAAGAATGTGGAAATACATGCATACATTTACAAGGAGATTGCATTTATATGACCATATGAACATGTCTATGAAGGTCTTTAAGCAAACTTGTCAGAGAGGACAGAGACTATGTACAAACAGCTGGAAAGATGCATAAGACCAAATGTTTTTTGTTACTGTCACAGTACAAAAAAGTTAGGAATCTCTTCCAAATCCAGATTTTCTCTTGGATTCTACAGCTGCTGAGCCTATTTGTTTTATGTATATTTTATAATCTGAATTGCTCTCATGCAAAGACATCATTTTAATTCATTTAGAACAAAATCTCATCCTCTTCCCTTTATGACACAGTCACATCTTCTGGGGGGGGGGGAAGTCAGGCCCAGCACAGCATGCTGTTCTCTTCAGCACCTCCTGCTGGGGGCAGTTGGACCGGCCTCTCTCAGATATATCCCATCATTTAACCCATGGCCTGTGGCTGAATCAGAGATCAATAAGTCCCTCCTAACAGCATCTGCTGGAGGAGATGTAAACCAGCCACTGCCTTTCTGCCTTATTCTCTCTGTATCACTCCATCAGCACTCAGTGCTGTCTAAGTACAAGGCTTTGATCAAACTAGTAGTTTCCCTTCCAGACATCATCATGATCCATATCCAACTATCCTTCAGCAGGGCAGGCTCCAACACCCCTTATTAGTGGCTTTGTATTTGCAGAATTGTGGCAAGTACAGGCTGGATGAGAACTTGCGTATGTTTAACATAATCTAAATAACTGAGCAAGTACTGGATTTAGTTTACAGATTGGTTATCCCCAGTTCTGTTACCCTTTTTCATTGCCTCTCCTGACACCCTGGTCAGAGGTAATCTGGTCACATTTCTGATACCATAGTAAGTTACAAACAAACAAAAGAATCAGATATAAAGGTGGGTATAACCTTACCTGTCTGTGAAATGCAGCCACATCTGGAGTGCTGTACAGCAGATGTTCAGCAGAGCATGGCAAAACTGTGGTCCAGTGCACCTGCAAGGGAAAGGAAGAATTTGATTAACAGTTGTCCTGTACCAACTCTAAATCAGTTTACAAGTGTGGTTTTGTTTGTTTTAAATAGGTATATCTCTATTTTTGCAGCTTAATGTACAAAAGCTGGGCAGGGGTGAGAGGACTTGTTTGAGGTTATCAGCAAGTGATCCAACAGCAGTTAAATGTAGAATCTAGAATTAAGGAGCAACACAGCATTGTCTAGTTTTCCAGCACACCTACTCAGTTATGCTTAAGTGTACCATGAGATCTTTAACAACCAGAGCTGACCAGAAGGTCACCCAAATGAGCCTGCAGAAGCTGTCGTAACTAATAACCAACACAAGTTTCCATGGTGAGGATTATAAGATAGCCACCTCTTCTGATAATAGCATATCTCTACTGATAGACACAAAGCCTACCTGCACCTGAGGCCAGGGCACGGCAGCAGATTTTGAGGTGTCAGTGTACTCTACATGTGTTCTCATTCTTGGGGAAAATGTTCATGATTATTTCATTTTGTGGCGGTAATGGAAAATACATTTTAGTGCTTGTGTTCTGCATTTGCAATTCATGTTCCCATACATGATTACATTAAGTCTGTGTTCTGTCATTTTTGATGAATGTAGCTTGTTTTCTGTAAAAAACAGACTCTGGGATGGAAAGTGACAGAAGTGAAGCTGTAACAAAGGATGATCAATTTTTTATGGCCAGCACCAAATGCAGGGGAAGTCCCTGAACGTCTCTCTGAAGCTGGGGACCCTTCAGTCACAGCCTGAAGTATGACCCATTCCTGTCACCGTGCTGCTTCTGGCAGCCACAGGGCAACACTGGCTAATACTGCTTGCTTCTTTTGCCAAAGTTGATAAACTAGCTTTTCATTGATAGGTCAGCGGCTGGAAGCAATTCTGCCTCTGCAAACAAGTGTCTGCAGGTAAAAAGCAGCAGCAGGTGGGTTCAGTTAATTTATTAGCACAGTAACACCTGTGATCCTCATATACATGGTGCCGAATAATGAACTGAGACCTTGGAGCAGGGCCTCTCTCTCCCAAAGTCAAAAAGCGAAGAAATGAGAGAAGAAAGAAAGAAAGGCATGAGGAAGAGAACTGATTTACTCAGAGAGAACTGTTGGAGGCTCCATTGGAGATTATCAGGGTAGCTGCGTTACAGGTGACAACCTAAAGGACTTAATTTCCCAGTGACTTCAGACTGGAAAACCAGAGTAATGCAAGTGAGGCATTCTGCTGGAGGTTTCAGCTCATCTCATTCAGACTGAGACTCTGAGTAAAAAAAAAAAAAAAGGATCCCATGTTTTTGTAGGGACAAAAGGTTTTCTGCTGATGGCAGTTCCAAAACCTGTCCTGTGTGTTGTTTTCGTTCAGGTGGTCATGAGCCAGATCCTGATCTCTGAGACTCAACAGTAACACCCGGAAGTTGGGGAACTGACCCTGGAGTTTTCCTGCTTCGTAAAAGCTGAGAATAAGGTTTCTTGACGCACAACTCCAGCTTATTCTGCTGTTCAAAATTCTTACTCGGGCTACAGTGAAAGAAGTTGCAGGGCTGCTGGATTCGCTTCTTGCCCCCCTCCCCCGGGACATGTGCTCCCCATCAGCAGATGGTTTCAGAGATTAAGTTCTAAAGAGGAATTAGCAGGAATATCTGCACACAGTGCCCCGGCAGCTGCCTCTGCTCACACCTGTTCTAAGTTTCACAGCTTTCAAAGAATCAGTGTTCAAGGCTTTTTTGCCCTTTCCTTTTTTGGGAAATAGAAGCTTTCTGGGCAAATGCAGAGCTGGCTTCTACAGACACTTGGGGTTTATCCACTTTACAAGAAGATTCCCTGGAGCTGCACTTCAGCCCAGATTTTTGGCTATTACCATTGGACTCTGAAAGAGAATCAAGCTGTTTCCCTAATCCAGAAATCACAACAACATGGAGAGCTGCAGTATAGGTAGAAGGGGAAAGTGTGTACCTGAGTGTGGGAAGCTAGGAGATGAGTATCCATTCTTGAGTGTTCCTGATGTATAAGTAGAACTCCTAGTGCATATAAGCACTTACTAATGTACACAGCACTCCTCAGAGCTAAAGCGTTTATGTGCTTGGATGCACGTGCTCACTACTATTGCAGTTCATATGTTAGTCCATGCAAGTCTCTGTACAGGAGTGCTGTATGTTCTGATAACTGAAGGAATAGTCTGATAACATTGAAAAACCCAATCTGCTGACTAGTGACGAGTCTCTGTCGCCACGTTTGGAATCCAAGATGTTTATCCGAGGTAATCCATAGCCCTTTCTCAAGCCCACTGTAACCCCCACTCTCTCCCATAACAGCCAGCAGCAATGGCCTTAGTGTTCATTCCCTCTCCTACCAACACCATCCAGCGAGGCAGAAACATAAAGGTGATGCTACTAGTACCCAAAAACATTCCAGCCAAGGGCATGAGTATCAAATTTAAAAAAAAAAAAAAAAAAAAAAAAAAAAAAAAAAAAAAAAAAAAGTAGAAGCAGCAGATAGAAATGAGATAAGAGAACGGGGCTAGCACAGGAAACAAGAAGGAGAAACACAGAATATCAGGGATTGGAAGGGACCTCGAGAGGTCACCCAGTCCAATCCCCCTGCCAGCGCAGGAACACCCAGATGAGGTTACACAGGAAGGCCTCCAGGTGGATTTTGAATGTCTCCAGAGGAGACTCCACAACCTCCCTGGGCAGCCTGTTCCAGTGTTCTGTTACCCTCACTGAGAAGTTTCTTCTCATATTTAAGTGGAACCTCCTGTGTTCCAGTTTGTACCCATTGCCCCTCGTCCTATCATTGGTTGTCACCAAGAAGAGCCTGGCTCCATCCTCATTACACTCATGATGATGAAGTTTAGCCTTCATACAGCCAGAAAAGAGGAATGAATGCAGAGAGGACAAAGACGCCTGTCACTTGCCCACAGTATTGTGCCACTCCTCCATCCCACCAGTCCAAGCACTCCTCACTACCCTGCCAGCAGCGCCCACTGCTTACCAATAACCCACCATCTGCAAAACGACCACCACCGCCGAGGCACCGACCTGGGCAATCGGTACAGATCAGGCGGGGACATCTGTCGGGACGCTCCCCAGACACAGCGGCTTGTCACGGCTCGCACGTGTTGAGCGCAGCGCTCGGCGGGGACCGCGGGACCGGGCGACCCCGCGCCGGGCGGGGCAGCCCCGCAGCGCCACCTGCAGGCGGCGGAGGAGCCGCTTCCGGATCCGCTCCGGATCCCAACCAGCCCCGTTCGAGCTGCCACGCCGGGGGACCGGCCCGGCCCGGGGACCGGCCCGGCCGGCCGCTGGTTTGGAAGAACGAAAAGCTGAGCACTAAACTTCCCCCTCTTGATCTACTGCAACAGGTCCTGAAAATAGAACCAGTGTGCGTCCTAACACTGTTTCTATACATTTGAAGAAGGAATCCACAGGAGAAGAAGGGTAAAATCGATGATTTGTTGATGAACTGTATTTGCCACACACATGCTCGTCCCTTCAGATAAGATTGTTTCTACTCTTAGACTCTTTGAAGAACCTCACAGACATCTATAGAAAAAACAAAAAACCAAAAAAGCTTCAAACTCCAGAAGCACCTACTTAATTGATGCAATAGTCTTCCCCTTTTCTCCCTGTTTCTATCCCTTCCTTTCCTTGCTATTAAATAGAAGATAGGCAATATTTGGTATCATGATTACAAATTTGTTCTGCAGACCAATATAAGAGCCAAACAAGGGAGCTCTAGAACTGTTAGAGGTGAAAGTGGCTCCTGCCTGGTAAGGGAAGGAATGTCTGTGTTCCCCTTGCAAAGAAATGAATGAACAGCCCTTCAGATCACAATGGCCTGGCACACAGAATGGCTACAACACATCCTGGTTAGACTTTTCTACCATTGAGTACTTCTGGTTTATCCACTCACAGGACTTCACAGCTTTGCTTGTGATCCCCAGGCAGTAGGAACTGATGCTTTGCCAGATGAACGAGATAAAAAACTAGTTCTGATGCAACAAGGTAAATTTCTTTACAAAACAGTTCTGATTAATTTAGGTGAAATATAGAATATAAGCCAAACCCCAGTCAGATATAGTGTGGTCTGAAGGAGTTGTGGACACTTGTAGAAGAATCATAAGGTCAGTCCCTGCTCGTATCTGCAAAGCCCTGCCCTCCCTCCACCATCAGGGCCTTCCCCATCAGTCCTGCCAGGACCTGGTTCCCAGCCAACTGCACCTCCCGTCCCCACATGGCCGTTTATGCAGCGTTGTGTGACATCGCCAGCATCACCCAGTGACACGGCTTTGTCCTCTCCACTAGATACCAGACTGCCACTCCTCTCCTAGTCCGTTGACCTTTTCCTCACACCTGATAGTAACACATTCAACAAAACTGGTGGGCCCCTCACAGCACCAGCAGAGTCAATACCACAGCAATGCCATCGAGATCTACTGCCCTCATAAGATGTTAACGCCACAATTTGAGATTCCGATGCTAGATCCTCTCCATCACAGGCTCTAGCATCAGAAACCCAAGGACCAGCTCCCAGCTCTGCCACTGTGGCTCTGTCATAACATCTTCACCCACCAGTGCCTCAGTTTCCCCATCTGTAAAATGAGGATAATGATAATGACCTACCTCAGAGGGTGTGGTTTTCAGACGGGTTAGCGACCAGCACTACAGAAACACCCCCTACCAATAAACACCCCCGCCTGGCCCTGAAGGAACCGAGGGCACCGCATCCGCCCCGCACTGATCTTGCTAAGGAGAAAAACTGCTTGCCAGAGCTCTCCTGCCTGCGACTGCGCGAATGTCCAGCCAGCTCCATCCTCATCGAACCATCCTGCGTCTATTTGATAAAGACGAATATTGCTTTTTAAATAAATATAAAAACTCCGCTTCCTCCTTGGTGAGTTCATTTTGAGTCATTTTATCTCTTTCCTCCCCCTAGATTTTTCCCCAAATAATGTGATTAAGTGAGTCAGCGTTCTGCTTTCCCTGACAGCCTCTGGATTTAATTCAGTTTGAGGACTGTGACCTTTGACTCCTTTTTACTATACTAACCCAGCTAAGAGAACACTTAGCGATTTCTCCGCTTCCTACTGGGAGCGTATCTGGTGGGGGGCGAGGAGGGGGAGCAGGGGTGGAGGGGGGAGGAAGAGAAACAAACTTTCACATAAAATTATGGTATATGGATAATTGAGAAGTTTAAAAACATGAATCTAATTGTGCTGTCCCTTGAGAAGCAGATATTGAGCCATCCTATAAAAGGCTTGGAGTATCCCAATGGTGATTTATTGCTAAATCCTAGTATTTTTCAATACATTATAGTTTTTAAATTGTGTTTAAATTGAGTGTAGAAGAGCAGAGGCCATTAGGAGATGCAGAAATGATGATTATATTTAAATATTCATGCACGCAGTACCTTATTATTGAATCTGAACACTAACAAAATCAATATTAAGTGCGGTTTGACATGAATTTATTTATGAATTTCGACTTTCTAAGTACTGTATTTTTTCACTCAAAAATTGTGAGTATAATGTAGTAATGATATCAAAACAGAGTGTCAGAGAGCATTAGCTGAGGAGGTTATAAACCTCCGTATTACAGGGCCCCATATCGCCCTCAAAAGTGCTTAGTGCACAAAACCAAAATGTTGTTGGTTTTTTTTTTTGAAACACGTAAATACACACACACTCAGAAATAGGAAGGAAATTCTCTGTCGGAAATTGCACTGCAGTGGCTTTGATTGCTCTCCGAGCCCGGTTCAGGGACCAAGCAAACTGGGATTTGAAGACAGACAAACGTGAATGGAGTGCTCTGGGCATGTGGTTTGTGGGGGCACTTTGTGCTCGAGGGGAAGCTGGCAAAAGAACAGCCCACAAGCCCAGGGTGTAGCCACGGTCCCCACCAGAAAGGAACCGAATAGATCAGTCTGTACCAAGAACACACAGCTCCTGTCCTACTCAGCGGTGCTGGGTCACTCACACTGGGATCCCAAAAGGCAACACCAGTCAGAAATATTCTCATTAAAAGCATCTGGTGGTAAGTTGTGCTCAGGTCAGCTAGTAGGTCTGGTAGAAAAGGAAGCCCCGCTTTCTTTCATGAATGTAATGCCAGCAAAGAGAATGGAAACAGGCTGGGGGTATCTATTCATAAGCAATGTGCAGTATGGCAGGTACCTCAAGCAGTTTTCACTCAGAATGATGCAAAGATGGGGAAACTGGCTAGAAGTCATCCTCCTTTTTCTTCTTCTAAAAAAAGAAATGCTTCCTATATTTTGCATGCTTCCTTTTTAAGGTGTTTGTATCTCAAGCAGGACACTTGGTAACCAAGTTGGAACTTCCCCAAGAAAGACAAAGCTTTTGAAAGCTTGGTACTTGGTTCTTCTCACCCATGATGATGCCGTGGCAGTGCTATCACTCCATCATGCTTAAGCAATCAGAGATTCCAGCTGTGGAAGATAGAGGCCGTTTTGGTAATGGGGAGGAAAAGATAATTCAGACTAAAGCCTTGACATAAGGGAACAGAGAGGAGGGGTATATACAGATCTATCTACAGATAAGTGATGTATATTAAAAGCTACTGTTCTTCCTCCCCACCAATTCATTTCAAATGTGAGAAGAGTTTTGAAGATTTATTTGCTATTGACAGGGATCTGGACTGAGCCCTCCACATGCTCTATTGTGCATCATCCTTTGAGTCCAGCCTGGGTTCAAAATACTATGCAGCCCACAGGAGGAGACACTCGCCCCACTTTCCTTCTTCAGCATAAACCACTCCTTATCCTGGCACCACTCCCAATGGACAGGCCTCTCCTTTCTGCCTGGGAGCCATATACCTACAAATGTCAGACCACTTAAGTTAAAATAAGAAAACAATTTTGGTAGCTCTCCGTCCAGTCATAAGCCCACAAGAGGCAGCAATAGATACCACGGCAGCAGGCTTCTCCTAGTCTTTGCTCTCTGTAGAGACTGATACAGAAAGAAAAATAGTCTGATTAAAGAGAAACATCCTTTTTGTCTTTAATTTCTGACCATGAACAGGAACCAACACTGAATCCAATGCAAAGCCATACTGCCTTCAGTAATACCAGGAGTCAGATATTCAAAGGGTGAGTACTTAGCAGGGCTCAAGCATTTTATTTGAAGCAAATTGTCAAAGCTCACAGCCCAACATACTCATAGTTTCCTCAAGTCTCTAAAATAGCAGGTGTTGGCAAGCGGGAGCCAGGAATGCCAAGCAGTACAGGAATGGTGCTGCACTACGGGAAATCTCTTCTGCTAGGAAGGCTTCTTGGTCAGCCCTTCAGCAAGGTGAACGACATTCTGCAAAGTACCAGCTTAAGACAATACATCCCTGGAAGTCTTTTTCTGATGCAGATTTTCTGCTCAGATTAATCTTTCCTTCCTCCTTATTTGCAGGCTTGCCTCTCGTTTCTCTGCTCATGCTGGCATTTCCCAGTACAGCCTGCTAGGCTCTTAATGGATTGGCAAGGTTCTTCAGGGACTGGATTGACACAGAAACCCATGTAAAGTATCCCCTCTTGGAAGGGGTTTGATCATGGAGCGCTGACATGATGGCAGATCACACTGCATACGCAGAGGCCGCACACAACAGGGCAAGCGGCAGCAAAAACATCACTCATTAAAATTAATTCCTTTCTCATTTTCATCTTAAAAGGAATGCTCAGATTTAGTGGTCTCAGCTGAGTCTCTGATGGATAGAGGTCTGCATTAACAGAGCCCAGCATACCCAGTTTGACTTGGTTTATTCTCTGCAGAATGGATTGTTTCAGGGACTTTTCCAGGAGTAGGAATGAGGGGAAGAGCCCAGTACTAGGGGACAGCATTGGAAGAGCTTGGTAAGAGATGCAGTATAAAGGGCACTAAGGAACATTCAGCACCCAACATTAAGCTTTTGGTAAAAACAGTCAGGTCTTAACCATTCTATGGCTTCCATCAGTGCTACCTTCTGTGGTTAAGGACAGTTTAAGATGCTTTGGGAGAGGACACCAGACTCAAGTGTCACTGGTCTGACCCAGGTACAGCAAATCCACATTTCTCATGAGATCTCTTTCCCAGAAATGCTGAACACCATCTTGGAAACTCTGCACACAAGAGATGTCTAATGCTGGCATTATTTCTAACACTAACAACTCGTTAAGTTTTTCCACTATGCATCTGTATCAATATTTTAACACAACTGTTACAAGGAAAATTGCTTTTTTTTGTGTGCCTGTGTCTCCTCCCTCCCCTACTCTCTCATTAAATCAGCATGACAGATTTTAGCCTATTCCATAACTAAGTGAATATCTCGGAAATTTAAAATCCCCAAAGCACAGTGACGGGTTCTGAAAGCTTTCCAGTGGTGCAGAGCATGAACAAACTCGATGGGCTTCGATCGTTCCCACCCCTTATTGTAACTACACACAGGCTGCTGTGACAGAGCTCAAAAAAGAAGTGATCAACCCAAATCTCTGTAGGAGATAAAGAACCCAATGCACAACTTACAACCACAAGATTCAGCAGTATGAGCATAATAGGACTAATTTCTCAGGTAACATTATCTACATCAGTGTAACACCATCACCAAGTTTGATCTGATAATTTACAGCTGGCTGAACACTGTTTAAGAGACAACAGAAGGAGAAGGGCAAGGGGGGATCCATTACACTAAAATGGAAGCCAGACATCAGGATATGGATTGTACAATCTATAGATGGAAAAGGAGTAAAAAGGTCCCATCCAGATCAGTTCCCAATATGTGTAGACCAGCCATTTACTGGTATTTGGAGATATGACTAAAATGCATTAATGAAAGATAATTACCTCAGAAGATCAGCATAGACAAAATGGTCTGTAGTGGGGGCAACAAGCACAGTATTCTCAAAGAGCCAAGGGAAAAAAAACATAATCAGGGAACTGATAAGAAAACCCCAAGAAGAAATTTGAGGTCTTTGACATGGAACATTCACCAGCATTTTTAAGGGGGGGGGGCTAAAGAAAGTGCTATCACCAAGGAAAAAAAAGCAAACCCTCTTTTCCAGTAAATCGATGTATTTTGCTCTAATTTTATTAGGAATATAAAAGGAGCCTTTAGAAAAGTGCTTAGAGAGCAGAAAGAAAAAAGAAGAGATAGGGAAGGCTAGCAGTAGAAACATTAGTCTGTCTGTATTAGGAATCCCATACTCACATTTTATTGTTACTGTCAGGATGCAAAAGGCAGCGCTTAAAACAAAATAATACATAATGTATTACAGGGGCATAAACATCAGCAGTCATTTTTATTTTAAAAAGAAAATGCAAAAAAAATATGGAGATAGCTTGCAAGTGAGGGATCCAAGGCGCAGCATTTATATCTGTGTCCACTGAGATAATCAAAAAGGTATTAGAGCAGCTGATGGAAGAGGGTACCACAAAGGACTCCTCAGCAGTTTACCACTGTTCTCATTACAAGGTGGCTGTGGAAGCTCATTCAAAGGAATCATGGGGTCAATTTTTAGGTTGGGCAGGAATTCACTCCAACTCTAAAGATGAGATGATATTTAGGGAAATAAACTCTATACTTTTGAATGACCAGTAGAGAAAATGGGTTTTGTACATTTGCACACACTTCTGAAGGAGTGAAAGGGTATGGAGAGAGAAGAAAGATGCAGAAATAAGGAGTCACTTACGCTTTCCAGCCAGCCCTTTTCAACCATTACCTTTCTGTTGCACTTGACTTATCTACATTGACCTTCTGCTTTTTTAGAGTTAGCTCTCTAACACACCTAAACCTCAGAGTCTCAATTCAGCATCTTTTGTCAGTGCCATAACGTAAATAAGTTTTATAATAACAGCCTGGCACAGAATTAAGCAATGCATGTGCCATCTGTCTTGCTTGATGGGACTACGAGGTGGAAGGAGGGGTCCTGCGGCAACAAGGACCTTCCCTTCCACAGACTCCACTTTCCGGCCCATTGGGTGTTTGGATCAGTCCTACTGTTGCCTTCAGGTATCTGGCTATTCACAGGGCTTGTCATTTCGAGTCAGCTTCCAGCACAGACTGTCCCAAATTCAATGGGCTGCTTTCCTACCTGACATGAGCTACGCTCCATTGCTGCGCTGCTTCCCAGCCCCACAGATTCACTGAGGGGCTCAGTCCTGCCACTGCCTGGTCCCCTTCACCTCCCACATGCAAGCTGCCTGCTTCCAACGCTGTCTGTTTACCAGGAAGAGGGGACTCCTTTTCAGCTTCTAGAGCCACACCTGCTTCTTTGAGCAGCCACTAAAGTCAGGAACACGAAGAACACCATGTGAGTAACAGTGGAAAGTTCAGGTGAGATGCAATGAAGCATCATTGCAAGGAGAATGCTTGGGGAAATGAAGGAGATTTTAAATACACAAAATATCCCCTTTAAATATTTCAGCTGACAGCTGGATCTAACACCCCTAGGAACAGCTGGATCCTCCTCTGTAAAAAAATAAAAAAAAGACACACACACACAGAGCTTTTCCCTCTCATTCCCTGTGATTCTCTGATGGTCTCGGGGGTACTTATCCCCCTGTTTCCCTATCTGGTTGTACTGCTTTTGTCACAACATATGCACACTGACATGGCACAGCCACAGTTTGCTGATGGGATGTTAAAAAAAAACAACTTGCTGTATTTGCTCACTTCAAATGATCTGAAAAACAAAGGTCTGCTCCAGGAGCCAGGAATTATTTGAAACCAAAGTTTAGAAGACCCTTATGGAGGTGATGTGCGTGAGAAATTGATGAATTAAGAAGTTCTGCAGTTCTAGAGGATTTGCTCTTGAGAATTGGAGAGGAGTTCACGTCTAAAGCTGGGTTTCATCCCCAGCTATGTTACTTGCTTCACTTCTTAGCACCCGAAATTAGCTACAATGCTTAATGGCTTCACCAAAATAAATAAGGATATCACTCTTAAAATGAGGACTCTGGAGATGATGAGCATCAGTGGGACTCAGCAGTTGTCTACCTTCTATACAAACACAGGTATACAGAATTTGATGATTTTAGGTAGTCTTAGTGGATACTAGTTCCTAAAATGAAAATAATTGCATGCATGCTAGGATCCTCTGCTTGGGAGACAACTGTGGGTGGTAAAGCAGAGAAAGATACACTGATGGAACTGGGTAAACAGCCACGTTGCTGGACAGGACTGCTTTATGAGAGGCTGCTTCAGGTCAGGTCTGAAGGGCAGAGAGCTGTCCCAGAGAAGAGCTCATTGTGGCCCTGTTTGGAGAGCCCTTGCCCTCAGTAAAAATTACACTGTTTAAAGAAAAACAGAAAAGAAATAAATGCCGCAGAAGAAATTATGAATTGCACAGCTTGTGAAAATTATGCCCACAATCCAGAAGATAATCTTCCCCTCCATCCCCTCATGCCAGCTCATCTCTGTGACATCTTTCCACTTCATAAATCTCTTCCTTGATTGAGAGGCAGATCTGGGAAACAGCCCCTGGGGGAAACAGTTCCTGAAAAGCCTGCGTACCACGCCAGAGGCATCTTCTCACTGAGGTACAAAGAAAGTCAAGGCTTCATACTCGTTGCAACTGCACGAGGGTTCTTGGCACCATCTAGTGCCAAGAAAAGAGACTACGGAAACCATGCTGGAGAGGCGAAACTTGGAGAATCTGATTCGGCAGTAGGGGTAGCTCTGCTAGTACAAGGAGGCTGAAGTGAACGCTTGCCATCTCCAAATGCTCTATGTATAGCAGATTCTTCCTTGTAGCAAACAAGCTAGAGAAGATGCTATGTTATACAGGCAAGGTGTTACAGAATCTACCTGGAGGGCATTACCTGCTGTTCTTAGTGGCAGCTTGGGTACTCCAGGTAGGCCATACATGCCAATGGTACGTGCCCTCCCTACTGCCCTGCAGACAGCAGTGGGATGGCCAGTGATGGCTTCTGGAGCACATGGAACCCTTCAAGGAATCCTGAAATCCTGAGCTGCAAATGAAGCTGTTGCATTAAAGGAATATGGAAGAAGACACAAGGTAATATCAAGGCCACAGACTGTATGAAAATGGATTTGATGGAGAGTGTAACCATCACTTTATGAGCAAAGGAAAGTCATTCATCAAGGTGCATTACTCATCCACTTCCCTCCTCTCCTGCAGAGCAAGAATAGTAAACAGTTGCTCAAGTCACACAAACCAATCAGCATTTAAAACAAAACAATACTACTTGTTTTTCAAGTTTTCCTGGAGCCACCTCCCTTCCTGTCCAGGTACACCACCTTTCATCGCTCCTGAACACAGTCATCACCACCAGGCACACGGAACTACAATGATACGGAGCTCTAGAACTGAACCTCCAAAGCTACCACCTAGAAAAGGCTACTGGCTTGTGATGTTGACAAATTGGGATGCGTGTGCTTTGGAAGACTACGAGCATCACTCCTGCCTGCAGTCCTCAGAAAGCAACTGCAGGAATCAATGAACTATCCAGGAGTAATGTTCTCAAATCAACTCAGCCCTTCATCTTTCTAAGGGAAGCAAGCCAAGGACCATGATGAAACCTCAACCACAGGCCCCAGCCACTCTGTGGACACTAAAGATGCCAGGGCAGTTTCCCAAAAAGCAGGTGCTAGCTTTGGCATCCTTGGCCAATATTTACATTCCTCCTTGCTGTTACAAAGCATCCTTTCCATGCAGTTAAGAGCCAGATCCCCAGGGGAATGTAGGCGCCTAATTCCAATTTCATTGGGAATAAGATCTCTCTGTATCTCTGAGGCTGGGCTACAGCACTTCAGGATCCCTGACAGGCAAATGGGTGTGGGAGAGTTTAAAGCCCATTTCCACCCTGTCTTGAAATTCGTGTTATTGTTCATTCCACATAAAACAGTTCTGAAAAGCTCCCAAGCCAAAATTCCCTGCTTGCACAACAGGGTAATGATTTACATTCACTTCGCTAGGGTACAAATGATACCCTGTGGTGCAAGGAAGCAATAGGGATATAGACCTTGTGACAGTTAAATGGGAAATCAGTGCCATGGCAGTGGATCAGAAAATGCAGGTACAATCCTGTTACCTGCAACACTCCTCACTGGAAACATGCAGCACAGTGCAACAGCATCCATTCTGAAGCCCTGTCTCCTTTAAAGACACAGACACATACAGTTTTAAAGTGCTTTAAGTAGCTAATTAGGGTGTCTTCCCCTCCTTTATCCCACAAGATGATAATTGCATTATAAAAATGAATATGTAACTAAGCAGAAACCACAGGAACAGTGATGGCAGAAAAGGAGATGGAACCAGAAGCAGCCTCACTCCACAGTCACAGGTGGAAGCCCTCGCATTAGAGAGACTAGCGCTCCAGTGCGGTTTCTAGAGCTGTGGGGAGGAAAACCTCGAAAAAGCCCCACATCATTTAGAGTCACAAGAGTCAGCGAATGGTTTAGTGCTTAAACAATCGATGTCAGGAAGAGAGAAGATCCGTGAGAGTGTGTCCGCCTCTTGCTCTCCCTGCATACATCTCCCCAGAATGTCTACAGTCATCAGGGTAATTTAGAGAGGAAAAAAAAAAGACAGACTTGGCTTGGCCTAACTGGGGCTATCACTGTAATTATGGAAGGAAGTGAGAACATACCAGCAAGGCCCCGGGGAGTAAAGAGCAAAGTGAGGGGAATGCAGCCTGTATTTGTGGGACCCTGTGAAGCTGAAGAAGTGTCAGAGAGCAGCACAGTGATGCCTGAGGGTGGAGCAGAGCTAAAGCAGTTAGATCCTCCTGGAACAGCAAATAGCAAAGGATCTGGGTGTGGAGCACAGCTCACAGCTAGCACACTCTGCTTTCCCTTCAGTAGCCAACACCACAGATGACCAGGTAACTGGACACACTCTCTATGCATTTGAAAAGCGAAGTATCATTATAAACGGCTACACAGATGATAAGTATCTTTATGCTTTCAGAGAGGAAAGGGGGAGTCTCTTCCTACCACCAGTTCTTCGCTGCCCCTGTGGTGCACAGGCAGCCTCTATTCTGCCAGTCCATTCTTCCACATCCAGTGCATTATTATGAACCCTCCAGCACACACAGCTAATTAGGGAAAATATCCTTTCTAGCAATTTAAATGATTTTGGCATTTTCAGGAGGGCACATGTAATATTCAAATTACTTCCACTCTGCGCTGCCTTGTCTTGCCTGGCTCATCTTCCCAGGTGAATTTGTAGTCTCTGAAATGCTCTAATTTCCCACACAAGCCATGTCAAATATAATTTTGGTGCAAAGTTGGTAATTATACGTAACATCAGTCTGATGTTAAAAACACTGAAAAATTTAGCAAGAAGAGACGAATGGAGAGACATAAGTCTGAGACCAACGAACGAAAGGCGTGCGGCCCCCTTAGTATTTGCGCTCGTTAATTAATAATAGCATGTTTTCAGGAACTGAAAGGATGTGTTTCCCGAACTGACTGGAATTCACTTATGTCCCAATTACATTGTCTCAGAGAAGAACTTCGGTCAGGTCTCGCTGAAGAGCCGCAGCTAAACCAAAAGCAAAATCCCGGCTCCCCACTGAAGTCCACCACAGTTGCAAGGGTATGTAAAGGAGCAGAAATCTCACCCTTGGGCTCAAACCTGGAGATTAGATTGTCTCCTCCTCTGCCACCCTCTGCTGCAAACCCCTCTGCAAGCAGTCAAACAGATTTGCATCAGTGAGTCACCAAGTGTATGGATATGTATTAGAATAAGCGTAATTATAACTGCTGGCCCCAAAGTATTGGGCAAACATTAACAGACTTGTTCCTTGGCTCCAAAGAGAATTAACATCACGAGTGAATTATCTGACCCCATCATCAACCCTTCCCAAAGGATGCCAGGTCTGCCTGTTTCAAGGAACATCCCAACTCAGCTTGCTTTTTGACACCATTATCCCAGCACACTGGCTGCCTGTCAAATACAGTTGCGAATCCCTGCGTTAACCCATTCCACTCTAAAATCCATGCCTGGAATGACTGCTGGGAAGCACAGACCCATTTGTTCTGAAACACCACCACCAGCAAAATGAAACCCAGCTTGTTCTTCAACAGCTATTTTGGTTTTGTGGGCTACAATCACTGAAGCGTCTGGGAAAGGGGGAGGAGGAGGTTCTGCTCCATCATTCAAGAAGCTGCACCCTCCGCCTGCTTTATAAGGTACCCAGTTGGCAACGCTCTCCCACGCGTGGCTGTGTTACTGCCTGGGGTGGCCAGCTAACAAAACTCTAGTGCAAACCTTGCCGAGTCCTGTCAACGCTACATCTCATCTGGGCTAATGTAAACCAGAAACTCACCCTCCATCCCCGGGAGGGGTCAGATATAGCTGTAAAGCATGAGAGTGCTGACAGGGTCTCCAGCAACATGCTCCTGTTGTATCATTAGGTCCATATTCACTGCATCTCAGACTCCTCCTGGGTAATGCCTGGGTTCATTCTGATGCCAGAGACATTCAGCAGGCAGGCACAGGCTTCTGCCCAGTTCATTCGGTTCCAATCTGTCCAATTCCTCCCTATAAACTTCACATTTACAGAGGTGCTAAGAGAGTGCAAAACTCTGCCCAGTCAAAACAGCAGAGCATTTGTCCTTCAGACACCTGATGTTTAGATGGTGCACAGCAAGGAAGGATTTGGCTTCTTACTGAGAAGCGCTTTTTCACTTGTCAGCCCCTCCAGCTCGTGGAGCAGCTATAACAGGGCAGAATTATTTGCTGGGCTAAGCAGAAACCTCCTGTCCCAAAATCTACAAAGGTCAGCAGAAAAACAGCAATGGATTTCAGTGGTCACTGACTAGGCGCAGGCTCCCTAAAAGTAGCAGAAGAGCAACAGCTTCAGCAGCAGAAATATTCATAATTAACAGATGAAATCTGACAATAGTACTTGCATAAGGGTAGGTGGTCCCCTAAAGAGCAACAGCCTGTGCTGGTATTGGACCAAAAGAAGGTCTCCAAGACTTGGTGGTTCCTTGTGAAACACACTGATCTCCTGCAAGCTCTTCCTCAGCCAGGGTAATTCACCAACTCACTGTTCCATCTAATGCAGCAGCAGGGAAGCAAACAGTTGGAAAAGGGATTTTGCTTTTCTGTTACAAGCGTCTTGTGGCCTGGCACAAAATAAAGGACACACTGATCACTGTCTTCAAGGCCTCTGCAAGAATTTGATGCTAACTGAAGTTAATTCTGAACTCCTGGTTTAGACAGAGAGCATGAAGGAAGAGAGAGTGAGAGCGCCAGGGGAGAAACTGATTTCCCGTCATTTCATTTCATTATTACCAGAATCAAATAAGCAAAAAACTCACGCATCAGGCTTTTATAATCATGAGATCCGAAAATGAATGAAGACATTGGATTACTTTGTACTGACGACTTCAGAGCCTTTACAGTGATAGAATTTCAGACTGCTTTTGGAGACTATTGATGCCAGAACTCGCCTTTGACTCATGCAAATAAGAAAAATAAAATCTCACCTAATCAGAGAACTCCATAGCTGCATCTTTAAGCAAGATGTCCACCCAGTTCAATTCTATAATCATCACCATCTCCTGAGGTTTGAAAATAAACTACCATTAAGCAAGGGGTCAGAATTAGGCACAGAAAAGCTAAGCTAAAAGCCAACCGCTTAGAGTAGTGTTTTTGGCGTTGGTACTTAAAACGGACTTCACAGTGCATGTCACCATAGCCCTATGCTTCAGTTTTCCTCTGTTTGCCCATCCAAACAGACTCAAATTATTTTATGAAGTAGGTTGAATGGAAATGGAGAGTAACTTCTGTCAGCAGTGCTTGGTCACAAGAGAGGCTGTAGCCTACAGATGCGGTTAACTCAAGGAGCATGGCTGTGAAGGCCCCGCATCAAAGCCTTGTTCGCTGAGGCAGGTGATGAGCCAGCCAAAATTTGAGATACATTCATAGTTTTGACTATGTAGCAGTAGAATGGTCTTCTATAATTTTCTGTGTTGAAACCCAGACGGCCTTTTACCAGCTTGATATAATCCAGCAGCATCTAATCGGCTGCTGCCACCCTCTGCCTTCCCCCACCCTCAACACTGGCGGATATGTCAAAGCAAAAACATCTCTCCATTTCTGATCTCCCTGGGGTCACATCTGGTTTGAGTCAGGCTTCTCATTTGGTTCCAATCCACCGATTTCCTGCTACTGTCCATGAAAAAGAGAGTGTGACTCTGTGGCTTCCCCTGGGTGTAATGGTCTAATCTGTACCTTGTTGTGCACTGTAGAGGGGAGGGGGAATCAGTGGTACTTGGGAGCAGACTCCTCTTCCCTTATGATTGCATCCTGTTCTTACGCAAAGCACCTTTATTCTTGCTAGCGATGGCAGCCCCAGATGTCCTGGTGCCCTCCCTGTATCATCCATATTCCTCTGGCCTCCTAATTGAATCCTTCCCTGGTTGGGACAGGCTTTCCTCATTAGGATGAGCTGGATCCAATTCTACTCCCCCCGTTCTATCTCCCAGTCTTTCCTTGTGAACACAGGACAGGCCCCACAGAGCTTCTGTGGGTGGATGACCGCATGAGTGAACTCTTCTTGCAGCTACTGCGATGCTGCTCATGAGGCTAACAGAGCAGGAAAGCCGCAGACAGGTACAAGGTGGAAAACACATAATCTCTGCCAAGATTCCAGCAGCATCAAGATGCAGTTTAGTTTTGAGGAGTAATACCTAGTTCTTCTAATCTATGGTTCTCAAAGTCATTTATCTAAAAAAATCAGGGCTTTCGAGCTGATGAAGTAGCCTAAGAGTTGTCACAAAAGCGGTGGCAGAGCTCAGGGGTTGGTGGGTCTCTTTCATCCTCATCCCATGCATTACCCATGCAGTGACACTTTCTGTAGGAAAGCAGCATCCATGAGCAATGTTTCACTCATGCGCTGAACAAGGTAGGACAACACAAACAAAACTAATTACCTTTTTTCACTCTCACTCTTCCACTGAAAAAAATCTCAGTATTGGAGAAAAGGGTTCAGGTCCCTTGCATTATTTATCCTTTGGCCTCTACACCACACAACACACACACAGAGACCCAGGTTTTCTGTGCTCTCATTCTGGAAGGGGAAACAACGCAGCAGTATCGCCACACTTCAGACGACTGCCATGAAGTTGTATTAGCCCAGACAAAGCATCACATTATATGTTGGTTTTGGTACTTTAACTGGCTTGTTTTGAGTTAGTTTATTATTGTGTAGACTGCATGAGGGCGTGCAGGTACAGCCAGGTTTATGCCAAGGCAAGTAAAGTCAGGAAAACTGAGGCACAAATACATCAGCTGCATTGACATCAAGACAAGTTCTCAAGAGCATTGGGAGAAGAACCAGTACTGCAAGCTTCCCAAGTGCCACCGCTTTAACTACTAACCCAAAGCCTTCTACTGCACCAAGCACATCTGGATTTCATCAGAGCCTGGATTTTATTTTTAAAAACAGCCAAATCTTTGGAAAACAAAACCGTCCACAACACCAGAACAAAACGTCTGATCTAGAAGCTTTTCAGCACGTTAAGGAATGAGAGATGCTATCATTGTTACTAGAAAGACTCCGAAGGCAATAGTACAAGGAATGATCTATAGGATGCAAGTATGTTTGTTATGAAATAATTTGGATCCACAGAGGAATTCCATATGTGGCTTCCCCTCTGGGGACTAGAGGTTCCCACCTTGGCAGTGATCCTGGAGTGCCATGCCTACAGGCTCCGCAGCATGGAAGGGGAGGGTGGACGCTGGAGGAGTAATGGGATCGTCAGCCGCCAAGGCTGCTGCTTGGCACGCCGACAATGTTTGTTTGCACCTCTTTGAAGATGAGAGATGAAAGTGGCGCCCACATGGGCTGCCTTTGATTAGCTTCTTATTTTTAACATTGCAGCTGCGATTATTTTTCTTTTTCTCGAAGCATTTCTTCCCCAGCACCAGAAACTCTGAGGTTCCCTTCTCTAGGGAGGTTCAACTTCAAGGAAACATAACAAAGAGAAGTGTGAATGTAAAGGAGACTGGACAACTCAGGGCCAGTGGGGACTTATGTCATTTTATTTTTAATTTTACTTCCATTTTTTCCCCAATCCCCCATCCTCAGTGGGTCTCAGAAAGAAAATACTTGTTTACTTCTTTTTTAATAGGGAAAATAAATGAGTCCTGGGATTGTACAGAGCTGTCATGAAGAGGAAAATGTCTAATGGTTCAATTCCCAGTTCTGTCACTGAACCACTCTGGGACTTGGGGAAAAGTCAGTTCGCCCATCTGTAAAATGGGATTTATAATGCGTTGTTTCTCAGGGGTATTGAAGGAGTACGAGTAGCATTGATGGAATGCTCCATGCACCTTGGATAGCAGGGGCAATAGCCCTGTGAAGTGCTGTCCTTAATAGATACTTAGAGGAGTTTCCTTCGTTGTGGTACTTATCTGACCACAGCAGCCGAGTGCCTCACAGCTACTGATGGATTTTTTTTTTCTATTACCTCTCTGCATCATAGGATTGTTGCACAGGAAAGCAAGGCAAATTGTGAATTGAATGAAATGGACCCAGTCACATAAAGAATACGTGGCAAAGTCAAGACTAATCCTTTGCTTCCTAAATTTCTGCCAAATCTGTTAGACTTTCCTCCTGGTCATGTGAATTTTGTGATCTGAAGGCATGAGGGAAAAACACCTTCTGTTCTTCCTACCTTGGTCAGTCACAATGTGGCCACCTTCCTACTGCATAAAGAGCAAGCGGTCTGAAAAGGGAGTCAGTGTTTGTTGTGCATTAGGCTATTTCCTATCATAACATTTATTTATTTCACCTGATAGAGTTGTTTCCAGTCAAGAATTTGGTCAGGTGTTAATCCAGTTATCCACAGTGAATGCTCTGGCTCTAACAGGATGATGTCAGGAAAAAAAGTTCAGCCTGCTGTTCCTTATTTTCAGGACCAATTTATAGAGGTGGTAAAGAGCGACACATACAAGTGATATCAGAGGAAACTGCTGGTAATTGGCACTTCCAAAACACAGCTTCACAAAGTCCTGCCACTTATATCAGCTCAAGTTTAACTTCTGTCAGATGGCCTTATAAAATACTAGACAGGACCTAATAGCAACAACATCAATTAACAAGATGGAAAAACCTGAAAACCTAGAGTGGGGATAAGAGGAACAGCCACAGATAAATAACAATCAGGTTCTCGATACTCACACACTTCAAAAGAAAACACATAACCATGTATGTTTATATTTATTTCTTTGTGTTATCTACGAAGACATTTACCAGCCACAGAGAAAAGGGGGCACATAGGTTGAGTAAAATGTAGCACGCTTACACAAATCTAACCAACTCTGAGAGCAAAATCTGATTTCACCAAATAAAGTACCTGCTAAACCCTTTAAAAGACACTTCAGCCTTGGCACAGTCATTCTGAAAAATGAATACTGATCCAGTCAAATCATACACTCAGGTTTCCTTCGTGGCATTTCACCTGCTCCCAGGAAAAGAGGCCAACAGTTGTTCCAGCCCTGTGCGCAATCCAGCAATCCCAATGCCCAAACACCATCCTGCTCAACCCAGCCCCTCACAAAGGGATAAACTAGTTTTATAGGCTCTTCTCAAGCATATTATAAGGAGATATATTGTACAGGGTAGCTTATAATACATAACTACTTAAATTCACCCCCAAGAAACAACAAAACATTCTCCGGCCTAACTCCATCCAGTCTCACAGACTCCCGGACATTAAATTAACCTCCTGCCAAATTTACTGCAAGCCAACTGACCATACCGTTTAGCCACAGTAAAGACAAAATCTATACCTAGCTACAGTCAGAAAAGCAGGCCACTCTGTTGAAAACCTATTTATATCACTCAAGGAGATCAATGGAGAGCCAAGGCCTAGGAGACCAGTGACCTTGGACTGACACAAAACTTAAAGGAAAAAATTAACGGCATCAACTCAATAGACCACAGCTATTATTTCAGAGGATTCCAAAGCTATCTCTCCAGCTTACTGATCAAGAAAAGGTGCTTGAGTGGGAATGAATTTTTTGGAAACAGAGCAAACACTCACCTGTTGCTGGTGCAGGAGCACAGAGCTGCTTCCTCAGGACACCTCAGGGCCTGCGCAGGCCACACAAACACATCCTTCACAGCGGCCAAACCTCCCCAAGCCTGTCCCCGATGTCACCAAGTGCGGTGGGACACCAGCAGCGCTGTTTCTGGAAGAGGTCTCTCCTCAGGCTGTCACAAAGCAGTGCTGCGTTGGGCTCTCCACAGCTGCTCCAGAAGCTTCTCCCTCAGAAGGCCTGCACCCAAGGAAAGCTGAGGAGGAGATCTACAAGGGAGTGGCGGGAGAGGCAAAACACCCATTGTCTGAGGGGCTCTGGAGGCCAAACACGCTTGATGAGGTGAGTTTTCAGGCCTAGGATTTCCCAGTTCTGCTTTAACTGCCCCGGCAGCAAATGTGGGGGCGCCACAAGGATGTTCAGTGGATGTTATACAGCAACAGGCTTTGGTTTTGGAGTAGCCACTGGCTGCTGGTGCGGTGCTGGACATGGTGTCTCTGCTGCCTTCAACACCTCTTACTTCACTCTAACTTCACCTTTTTTAGGTGATAACGTATTTTTGGGAGTACAGGTCTGTACACAGCAGGGCTGTGCTCTCCATCGTGGCCATGTGGGCTACTGGGGTGCAAGTCACAGCACTGCTGGCCGTGCTCTGATCTTCAATGTGCTCACGGACTTTTAAAAAAAATTATTAATTTTCATAATTTTTTGCACTGGATAAGAGAGCCGGGAGGCTGATCCCCAACCTGGGACCATTAGCTCCCATTCAATGTCCAACACCACCCCAGCCATCTCTCGCAGCGGAGCTGGCTGCCACATTGTGGCCTGTTCCCCCAAATGTCACATCTGGCTGATGTAAAACACACATGTTTTGACTGAAGCTTTTTCTTTAAAATGCCAACATTAAAGGAAGGTTTGCTTTGTAAAACTGAAACTGTAAAACTCTTCTGAAACCCAATCTGGGGGATTAAAAGAACCACATGAAAAGGGATAAATATGACCTGGACATTTACTTCCTGTGCAGAAGTTCGCGGAACATGTGCCTCCCAGCCTGTCAGTGTGAAACAAGACCTTCTGCTCCTATTTTCAGAGGGGAAAAAAAGTTAGAAGAAGAGACGAAGACAGGAAATTTTGTAAACTGACAACTCTTTTCTATCTCATGGCTGATGCCTGAGACATTAGTTCCTTTACAGAGGCACCTCATACACCTTAAAATCACAAAGGTACACAACTAGTAATAAGGAACTTAGTATTAATAGGCAAACTACTCTTATTCATGCTATATGGTAAAATTGGGCTTGATCCATTTTTAACTGGGAGTCAGTGGCAGAACTCCTTTGAATTTCAGTGGGAATAAGATCAGACCTCAAGATATGATGGACCCAGTCCAGGGATTCTCTGATGATGTACAGAAGGAACACATGGGTAGACAAACAGATCTTCAGT
This sequence comes from Pampusana beccarii, assembly GCA_013399365.1. Classification (NCBI taxonomy): domain Eukaryota; kingdom Metazoa; phylum Chordata; class Aves; order Columbiformes; family Columbidae; genus Pampusana; species Pampusana beccarii. The sequence continues at coordinate 102,833 of VWYH01011236.1, forward strand.
TAGTCAGAAAATGGCTCACTTTCAAACAAACGAATGCAAGATGTTTGTATCGGTATTGCCCATTCCAAGTATTAAACCTCACAGTTGGGTTCCAAAAAACTAACTTTACTTGAATATTGTGAGATTTGAAAGAAAAAAAAAAATCAGTTATGGATTCTCTGCATTTGTTTCCTAGATTTTTAATCTTTAAGAAGATATAACATTTTTTCTGGTTTTCTTTACCAATCATGAACTGCTAGAAGCTTGATTTTTTTCAAACCAAAGCTGACATTGTGATTTATTATAGTGTGAAGTCAGAAGATGACACTTAGGGGAAAGAAACACGTAAGAGCAGGCAACACATTAAAGACCTATTGTTCATAAAATAATGTTTCTGATCTCAAGTCCAAATACATGAATTGCAGAGGCCAAAATGCAGTTTAATGTAAAATTTGGCATTGCCATTCTGGTTTAGAAAAAAAAAAAAAGTCCCTTTATCCTGGTCAAGTTCCCTAGAAGCCAGATAGATACTAATTTGGGTTATAGTTTTCCTTTTTTTATTTCCCCACGTGGATAATGCTGTTAAATTACACTGAAAGCTTCCCAATAGTCATAATTTGGAGAAACACAACTGCAATATCCAGGGAGCACAGCACTGAATCTGAAAGCAGACTTCCCCCAGCAAATGTGGGACTCTGCACATTAAATGCTGTGGAGCTCCTTCTTGCACCACTGGCTCGTAACTGCTGCAATAGCTGCAGGATCCAACACAAATCTGATTTGAAATTCTCTGTAGTTTGGGGTGCTTGAATCTGGAGTTTGTCAGTTCTGTCCCACTGTTGTTTGAGTTTTTTGGTGGTTTGGTTGTTTGTTTAATTTTAGAATGATTGAGTCTGGATTGCTATTGCTATTCTTGGGTGATGGTCAATGTCCCCTGTGTGAGATAGAGACACCCAATAACCCTGCACCTGTTTACCCCACACCATATATATGTTTTTTTCCAAATACTCTCTCATCTTAACTGGGTTTGATCTTTGAGATGGAAAGTTCATCTACTTTACTTGTAGCCTTGGTTTTCTAATTCCCATTGAAGCCTTTCACAACCTCTGCTATTGTGTAAAGCTGGTAAAAAAAAAAAAAAAATCTTCTTCTGTCTAGTCCTAGCCAAATTAAACAAAACAAAACAAAACAAAACACACTTTTATACTTTCAAGCCAGAACCAAGCCAAAAAAAAAGGTGTGTTTCGAAGTCATTGTTCAATGGAGAAAGACCAGTTCCCATGTCCTTTCCAAATCAAAAGTGGACAGTTCCTCAGCCATTTCCAAGGCGGAAAGAGGCCATTTTATGAGGCAGAAAGCATCCATTTTCTGCGCCAGTCCTGAGCCAGAGAGGCGAGTGTCTGAGTCAGTTCCAGGGGGGAATGTCTGGCGCTTTTCCAAGCTTGGGAGTGTTGCTATCACAGCAATTGTTTGGTGATGCCATCCCAATAAAGCTTCATTATGGTGTTCCTCTTTCTATAAACTTCAGTGCCCTCCAGTGTCCCCAGCAATCACTTATCTAATATTAGGATATTAAAAAATATGGAAAGATTTTAAAGAGACTTATTAAAATGCAATTAGCAGCGTGTATGACTTAAGCAGTGAGATTATTTTAAAAAAACGACTTGATTGTGTGGAATGCCACGCACCTTACAGAGATAATAAAGCTGCCAATCAAGTCCATTTTCAAATTAGGAAATTTTCATTCTTTTTTTACAGCCCCCTAAGTGAATATTAAAACTGATTATTAACCTCAGAGTGTAGCAGCGGCCCCTAAGCCTGCAAGCTCTAAAAGGGAGGTTTCATAACTGTTGGTAGCCGGGGCTTCATTCCCCATTTGGACTGAGATCTCCGCGCTTATTAAAGGGACAGTGCTCACCCTTGGAATACGGAAACCTGAAAAACCCGGATGGGTCCCTTGTCTGAAAGGGGCAAAGCTCCAGATCTTGACATTTTAACTTGGGAGGCCAAACCAAACAGCTTGTAATGACCCTGCTTCGATATTGCACAGCGGAGTTTTGCCGTAATAAACTGCAGGTAAGACTGCCCCCGCACGTCCAGTCTGAGAATCTCACCAATCTTTAAACTCCCTGGCACGTAACCTTCGTTTTATCCAAGTAAAAATGTGTAGATTAAATTAAAGTTTATGCAGGAACACAAACCTTTGTCATACTCAGGTTGCTGTGCATAGATTCTAAGTGTATGTTTTTCTTCTCACTTTATGTTATTACTTCCCTTGCTAAATGTAAGACCATGTCATTTACCCTGCCTTCTTTTTATTTATTTTTTGTCCTACCGAGAGACAATCAAGTGTGACACTTCCTGCTATTTGACTTTGCTGGCATTTTTATTTCATCTATAAAAGGATCTTTCTCTGAGAAATTAAGTCACATTACCCTGACAGGTTACTCCTTTTGCAGCTCTTTACTCTGCTGTCAAAGTGGATTTATTGATGCTTCCTGGATTTCTCTGCTCAAGCTTGCAGACTGGAAATGACGAATTCTCTGGAAGGCAGCGAGCTAATTCTTGACCTGAATGCTTTATTTTGGGATAAAAGTAAAGATTCAAAGGAAGTTGCTTAGGAGGTGGTAGTCGCTGATTCTGACTCCGAAGCAAGAGCATATTTCAGCATGTGCTTAACTTTCAGTATATGCTTAAATTTACCTTTGCTGATCTCTTTGGGACCATGCACAGGCCAGAAGGTATGTGTGTAAGCGTTTTACCATATTGGTGCTAGGCTGCAGGAATGAGAGCCCAGAAAATATCTGAACAGGGAGAATGTCACTGGGTTTGAAAGCGTCTAGGACAGAAGTTATTTTACCAGCACGTGTATCTCAGGCCTATAGCTCCCTCTGGAATCTAGCTATGGCACCTGGATCTACTTAGGATTCGCATGGAAGCCATCCACACATCTTTTCAAAGTAAATAATCTGCCTGGGTCGGATAATGGGGGTTAGGAGAATGACAAATTGGGTTAATAAAATGTCAGCAAGAGCCAGGTTTTAAGTCTGGAATGAGTCACAAGTGAAACAAGTTTAGTGGCCAGGGTTCACCCTTGATCTTGAATTGGTATTTGTCTACATCATTGGATAACCACAAGCAAACCAGTATAATTCAGCACAACTGACAACCCAGCGTCGACAATATTGTTGGGTGGAAGAAGGTGAAAGGTTGGGTGGAGGCAGGGGAAAGGTGTTCCTGCTTTTTTAGAGTCATGCCACAGTTAATGAGAAGTGCTAGAGAAACAGTATCCACAGAGATGGCATTAAACTTCCCAGGTCTCTGGGCTGAAAAGCAGCACCTCCAGCACACCAGATGTCTTGTTTGGCTACTGAAGCTGGCAACACGCCTCTCTTCTACTTCCCAGATTGCAGCAAGTATTTTAATGGCTCACCCATTAAGCTGGTCTGGGCAGGAAATGTATGGAGTAGTTTAGGCTGCTCATCAGGATGAACTGAATATTGGTGATATTTTAGGAGTCTGAAGGCTAGAAGGGAAAGATATGCAGTCAATCAGGATTGAGATACAGCAGAGAAGACATATGGAGACTCGGGGAGGTGTACCCTAGGTGGATTAGCAGAATTGCATATTAGAGTTATTAAAATAACTGCTGTGTTGGTTTTTTGGTTTGGTTTTGTTTTGTTTTAAATTTCCATAAACAACTATTCACTGCTAAGCAAAGTTTATGATGATTGGAACTACACTGGCAATGACAAGGGAATTAAGGAGATGTAACGGACGTAGGATCTTTGGGTTCGTGAGATACTAAGTGTACGGTAATGCCAGCACAGTAAATAACTCTGTTATTAACATATCCTAAAATTAGATCAAGCGAAAACAGCATTCACAAATACTGAGACGATTCCTGGCAGAGGAGAGATTACTGAAAAGGTTTGAGTGAGTGCTATGAATGGGTGATTGCCAGGCTGGAAAGCAAACTTCCCAAAGCATGAAGACTTTGTCCCAGAAGCTGCCTTGCATTCCTTGATTAGGATCAGCATCAAGAAAAGCCTCACGGTGGGTGCTGGCAGGGCCAGACATGAAAAGAACAAACTCTACCTAATGCCAAATCTTCCAGCTGCAGCTTTGACAGTCGGAATTGCCCTGTAAGTCTGTACTCCAGAACCTCACAGCACAGAGAGACACAAATGTAAAGCAGCGGGAAGTCTGATATGCAGCAATTCAAACATATTAGAATAACCAACTGAAACAACAGCGTTGCATTATTTGTAGCAGCTTATTGAGCAAGATAAATTTGGATCCGAATATTCCTGAACATGGGAGAAGTGAATAATCAAATGATACAGAGTTCGCTTCCATGTTCTTCTCCACTCCTAAAAATAGACACAGAAAATCTGAAATAGAAATCAGGATTTTTCTTTATTGTTGGAAAAGGGGAAAAGGAAGAATATCTAAAGCACTCCTTCGCTAGAAAAAAAAGCACTTCCCAAACCTGGGATCATGTCACCCCCTCTGAGCTGTCCTAAGCCAAGCTGTGTTGCAGAATCCCCGCCTAACTCCTCCGGACTCCCCAGCTGCATCGCAGCACTTCCCTCCAGGTGTCAGCCTTGCACTTTGCAGCAGATTTTCTTCCCTCGGCCACATCTGGAGTCATGTGCTGGGTCTAGTGGAGGTTCCTGACAAGAGATCATCAGAGAGCTTAAAATATTAAATGTATTCCTTAATTTCATTTCAAGAAAAATGCTGAAATGTCACAGCCCCACCAGGCCTCCCTCCAAATTGTAAAACTGATGCCATTGTGTAAGGGAGAGGATTGAAATGGGCCCATTAGCTTTCTACAGTATCTGCCAAGAGAACTGTGAGCATCTGCCAGCCCAGAAACAGCTCAGGAGCCAGGACTTTCACTTAAGTTTTCTTTTTTTAGGATGCAATTGACGTGACTGTCCTTTCTTTGGCCTTAATTCCTAGCTACTTCCAACATACTAAAAGCTTCTGCTCTCCTCTACACTTCTGCACATAAATCAGAGCTACACCGAGATTCTCTCAATTGGATCTCGCCGCGGCAGAGCCACTGGAGCTGGAACGAAGGCAGACGCGTGCAGGCACCACCGCTCTGGTTTCAGGATTAAGCTTGTTGGCAGTGCTGTTGTTTGGTGCAGGCCGAGCACTGTGGGAAAGGCAGCAAACAGAGATAAAGGACATCGTCAGGCACGCTTGTAGCTCTAGGACTGGGCAGATAGCCAGGATGTCAGAAGTAAGATTCCCCTTAGGATGTTCCTTAGTTTATGATATCGCTCAGAATTGCTACAAATCTTTGGGCAGGTCAGATTTGGGATGTAGTCTTAAAAGTACACACATGAGCAATAATGCATGAAATTGTAAAAACAGCGAAATCCTTTGACAGAGCGGGGAGGGAGTTGTGCAAAGACTGAGATATGTGGTGTGGGTGAGGGAAGTTTGCAAAAATACAGCGTTTGGTTCAGACATAACCATCTTTCCATTTCATTAGTAGAAATGAGAGTCTCAGCAGAGTCAGTTGACCTGGTAGGTTTTGAGATGACATCCATGGATGAGAAACTGGACTGAGTTCAGGTGTTTAGTTCTTGTAGCACAGGCCGCTGAAGAGCTTTTGGGTAGCAACAATTTTCAGTAGCTACTGAGCTGGAAAGGCTTCAAATAAAGGTTATTGATGGGTCCAAATGTCTGTGATCCATTAACCGTCACAAGACAACCGGCAAACACGGTAACAAATGCGGTTTTCCACAAGGTCTTTCAAAAAGTCTGATTGTGTCAAGATTTTTCCAGCTGTTAGGAGAAAGTCTGTCATGAAAGCACAATTCTGGGTGTCAGGTGTCACCGGTTTTTCACCATGGACTTTCAGAGTGACCTTGAGGAAACCGGCTTACCTCAATCCCTCAGGTTTCCAAATGGTTGCCTACAACATTAACTGGCCAGAGTTGGATTGATTGCGTTATAAATGTAAGGGCACTAAAAAGACATGAAAAAATGCAGAAAGAGAAAGATAGAAGTCTATCACCTCTGGCAGCTTCAACTGCACAAAAAGTCCATTTGGTCACATCTGGTTGATCAGTAGCTCTCGCCACTCTCATCAAGAACGACTTTCTGTTCTACAAGCGTTAGTTCTCCCCTTTCTGTGGCTGCCAACTATTTCTCATGTAAAGGTCTTGCTCCTCTTTCAAAATTACCTGTATTAAGGCAAATTATATGTTCTCTTCCTTTCCTTGTTGAAAGTCATTTACATGAAGAATCACAGAACTGAGATTATAGATACTCGGGGAGGGAGTGCAGAAAGATAGCTAAGACTGGAAGTTTGGGTGGGCTTCAATTTATGGTGGACAGCCGAAGAACAAATGTCTGATGTCACAGTAAATCATTTATATTGCAAATGATTTAAAATAATGAAAACCCATATGCATTAAATTTTGCCCTGTACATCCATTTGACATATTTTAAGTAGACAAAAGATAGATTTTACATAAATCTTCAGTAAATGTACTTTGAAAAAATATCATCAGGCAGTAAAACCTAGCCATTTTTAAAACAGTCTTTGTCTTATACTTGAGTTCCTGCTTCAGTGTGCATCATTCAAGCCCAGCAAAAAACTACTCAGACTGTCTTCCCACTCCTTGAAAGAAAAAAAACAGAGAAGGAAAACTTGGGACAAAACAGCTTTTGACTACATCCTGCCAAAGTTGTCCTCCACACTATTCCAGGTCTTACAAGAAGAGTTGCTACATCTTACCCAAGCCACCTGTAGCTTTGTCTTTGGAGGAATCTCTTTCCAACCTCCAGTGTAAATACCAATGTTTGTGTTCAGTATTTAGGATCTGTCACACACTGACACGATTTTACGCGCTTGAAGCTAGCTCTCCAGCACAGTTCTCAGCTCCCCAGTCTGTGGATTTTGTCCTTTGGTTTATGACAATCTGTGCTGATGGAAGTCCATACTCTACTATGCTGGGAGTTATTACACAATCTAGCAAAGAAAAAAAAAGTCTCTGAATCCCAGCTCCAATACAGTGTAAGAGGCAACGAATTCCTTTGGAAGATGCCTGGCACATCTTCACCGGGAAGTGAGCTCTGGGAACGGATTAGATACCTCTGAGAATCACAGGCAGAAATTCTTCCCAGGCTCTGCTGTGGATGGTCCAGAAAGGCAAGGGAGGCGACTTGTAGATGGTTTGATGTGACTCTGCCAAACAAAACAGAATGAAGCTAGTTTTGCATTCTCTGTGTACAAGATGCAAACCTGCGACAGTTCCCACAGGTACCAATCAAACAAGAGGGTGGAGATGTCAGATACTCCGCGCTGTTATGCTTTGAACCGTGGTTCATAGTTTAGGACCAAAGGTAATGGCAAGAACCCACTGCCAGCAGCAGCTACGGAGCTCAGAGGGGCCTTTGGCCACCGTTCTTGGGTTTCTAATTACTACATAACATTTTTAGTTCCTAACAGAGCTCCCACCCAGGCCGATCCATTTGTCCGATGGAGCTGGATTTGCGGAGCAGCAGCCAGGACACCACCGCACCTGGATGGATGCTTCAAAGACATGCAAACCAATCAGCCTCACTTGCAGATAAGTTAATTGCCTGTTCTGATTTTTCTTGTCCCACTGACACTCAACACCTGTCTGGTGGTAAAACAAGGAGCAGCAGCAACTTTTTGTAGTGTGTCACTTAGGGAAATGTGGCCAAAGGTTTTTTTCAAAACAGCTACTAGGGCTGAAAGGACCCAGACTGATGGGCACCGAGTCCTTCTGGGTCTTTACAAGAGCCAAATGTAAAAAAAAAAATCTGTTTGTGTTTGCTGAGAGATTAAAAAACACATCACCCATTCTGATCAGCTTTGGAAGAGTAAAGTAAATAAGGACATGAACCAAAATGAACTTGGAAACTCTGCCCCTTTAAGAAACAGGACTAAACCATCTCAGGTGGATAAAAAATGGGATAATTGAAATCATGGCTTTGTAGGAGCACGGGAAAATTGCCTGAGATATTTCAGGCACTATAATGAAGTCATAGATGCTGTTTCAAGTGAGGGGATTAGGAAGAGTGTTACTGTGAGAACCATGGACTAAGTGATCCTTCCAGGTATTTTATATGTGTGGAAGCTGCTTATTTTGTTTGAAGGAAGCTTTTCTCTAGTAGGCTGTTCCTAGGCTGTAGGTATTACTAAATTTTTATGTTGATAACTTGCCTGTTAGATCTATTCATAGTAGGTATTTCTGGGGAGGGGAAGAAGTAATTATTGCAAATGTCCCTGTGGCTGTGGTGAAAGCTCCTAAAAAGGGAAAAATGTAAGTATTGTAAAACGCTACTTTTAGTGTGTGTGAATGTAGCTAGGAAAAAAAATAATACTAATCTTGTTTCTTCAAGGGAACAGCACATCTTTTTCTATGATATAGCATCTGGCTATATGGCTTTAAATTACAAAAAGAAAGAAACAAACTGAAGGGTGTCCTGTTCCTTCAGGCAAGGCTTTCAAGGTGGGCTTTATTTGATGCATATGGTAGAGCAAATTGTGCTTAGGTATGAAAGAGTAGGATAAGGCTGATGGAAAGAATGCAGACTACTTCAGGGCACAGTCCTAGGGATACAGTGATAACAGGCTTTGTATGTTTGTTTGTTCTCTTGCTAAATGTTTTTAGAATGAGAACCAACACACAGAATCTAATGCGTCTACATTGCTCAGACTTTTCTGCAGAGAATACTTGTTTCATGTCCAGAGAGGGAAAACTGTGATAATCCTCCTTATACTCAGAATAAAGCAGGAGAAACTTGATTGGGGGGGAAAATACTTCCACTGAGTAAGGGTGAGAGACAGAACTTACTAATTATTGGCAAAGTCAGGCCAGATCCTGACTACATGGACATGTCACCATTTGTTACATCCTCCTGCTTTTCCCTGCTCTAACTAGCATTAGAAACAGGCTCCAGCACTCCATGCTTTTCAATACCCACAGATGTGTGGGTTTTTTTGTCAAGAGGTTATATTTAGATGCCCATTGATGTCGTTTTTCATCCCGAGTGCTTTTGGGAAGGCGAACAGATGATCATTGCACTGAGTTCGCTTGTACCCATGAGCACAGTTAACCTAGAGCAGCAAACAGTTATTATATTGCATTTTGTTTTGTGCCTGTGGGCACACTTAAGTCAGTGTATGCAATGGCAAGTACCATGGTATTGCATTTGTCTGTACCCGTGGGCACCCTGAATTGCCAGTGGGAGGGAACTGGTGAATTAACTAGCTCTATGCCCACTGGTGTCGTTACTTCAAGAGCAATACCACTGTTAATTGCTTAACTTACATCTAATCATAACGCAAACGAGCAGAAAGAAAGCGCTGCAAGAATCCCAGTTCTTACAGAAAATGGATAGTAAAGTTTGTTTACTTCTAAGCTTGTTTGTTGCCAAAACTGAGGAACAAGCTCTTGGGGCAGAAGCCTCTGTTATGAATAATTGCCCTTCTTTCCCTGTCTGTTTTACAGCCAGCAAGCTCATTGCTTTCTCTAAGCTTTTACCTGCATGAAATCTAGTTCAGGGTTGATGCTTACTCTGCTCATTAGTGAAATCACCACCAGATGCTTTGTTAGATAGAGGTCACTCTGGCTGAATGCCATGACAACCTCTTCAAATAGCATGATTGCTTAACTACAGCTTTGACTCCAAATGGTGCAGTAGGTAATTTTGACACGCCGCAATTACTGCTCAGTCCTCACAGCGTGTTCAAACAACACTGACTACCTCAGCGCTGACTTGGCAACACCAGAACTGGGTTTGGGATGTCTATTGTGGATGACTAGAAAATGTAGGAATTTCAGGAGAACGCCTACATGGAGCATTAGCTTATCTTGTCAGCCTGCGTCTAGTCAGGTCCTCTCAGAACTCTGTTGAAAAATGGTAATTAAATGATAAGGCTGAGTCTGAAGTTACCTGGGCACAGATGGGCTATGTTTCAGTGGTGCTGGGTGCCAGCTTTTGCAACTGAAGAATCTTAAGTGGGAGTCTAAAATACACAGTAGAATACATTAATGCAAGGGACTGGATTAGCCTTTGCTAGCAGTAGGGTCATCTTTCCTCACTTATTTTTCTTCTATTTAGGAGACCAGTGCCAGGAAGGTCAAGCTGGATGGGCACTGGGAACACGGCACACATGTGGACTGGATGAGTGTCACAGAAGAACAGATGAGGAGAGAAGAGAGGGAAGAAGGTAGGAGAATTATTTTCCTTCTAATAGTGTGGTACAGCACACTGGTTAAGTCACGGAACAGAGCTGGTTAGAGCGAGCTCTGCAGTGCGCTGCAGGACTTCACAGCTCTGCTGATGACATCCCTGTGTGGGCTCCTGTTCATATAGATCTTGTAATGAAAACTGTTACAGATGTCTCTGGTGCATCTTGCAACTTATGTGACTGATGGACCAGATAAGCTTATTATTAAAGTATCAGAATAAAATAACTTGGAGGTATGGAGTGGCAATTATCCAGATACAAAACAGCTACTAATTTATAGCTTTATAGCATTATCACTGCAAAATAAAAAGCGAGTGTTTATCTAGAGGGTTATGCTACTAAAAGCAGATGATTAACCTTGTAAAAGGAACCAGACCAGGTGGAAAAGACCATGTTGCTGCCCCTGTTGTTTTCCTCCTCTGTTTGGTTCTTTTGCACACAGACTTGTGTGAGTTATGTGAGCAGCGAGGGCTCCGCACAGCAGCCCAGTGAGTGGCCCTTCCTGGAGCTGCAGCTTGGGAAAATGTTATGTAGATAGGCTCTTCAGCATAACTTTATTTTTTTTGAGTCAGAAAAGTGGCAGCAAGAATATGAGTGTCCCTTAGCCATAATGGCTTTGGAGTTCAGAAATTCATAATATTGTATAATGAAATTTAACCTTTAAGTCTTTCCATTAAGTAAGGGGACATGTGGTCTAGAGAGGATTATGCCATGTTATGGTAAACACTTATCAGGTATTAAAGGACAGGGCTAGAACTACTAGCTTTTTTTAACTTCTAGCAATTGTTTTATACAAGGTCAGAGGAGGGCAGTGGATGGAGAGGCAAAAAAACCCCAAACATCTGGAAGAATTAACGAAGACATTAGTTCTAAGTGATGAAGTTGGGGAGTGGTGGGAGGGTGTCAGACGAAGACACTAAATATGAAATACAGAACTGAGCTGCCATAAGCTGCCTGCGTTAGTCACCCTGGTTAATCTAGTTCTTCCCAGGCCCTCAGGGAAGGCCTGCGGGAGATCTGCAGATGGAGGTGTGTGGGATCGACCTTCCTACCCAGCACAGAACGATGCAATTCCAGTCTGCACATGTCTCAGCCAATATCGCCCATTGTGTCTTTTGGCAAGAGGGTTATAGCCTGGAAATACCTGCATTTTAAGGTTGATGTTGAGATACCGCAATGATCACCATACTCGCCATCTCTAATTTTGTCACCACGTTCTGTGAAAAAGGGATCTAAAAGTGCACATGGGGTCTCGAACCCAACTGAAAGCTTTTGATACACCAAAACCTGTTTCCAGCAGAGTTCTCCCTAGTGATGGAGACCCCTCACCTTCCCTCAATAAGCTGCTCTGTTGCTTAGGACTCGTTAGAAAGAGTGTGGGGGTTTTGGTGAGGGTTGGTTGGTTGGTTTATACGTTGAGCGACGGCCGCTACCGGGACAGCGGGTCCTTCCCGCGGCCTGGCGCTGCCGACCCGCCGCACTGCGGGCTGGGGCTCCGCCGTTACCGTCCTCATTGAGCGGGAACACCAGCCCCGCAGCGTTCCGGGGGTCTGGGCCGGATGGGACCGCCCGCCCCGTGCCCACTCGTGTCTGCGGGGATCCCGCCCCATCCCGGGCCCCCCCAGGCGCCACGGCCGCCCCGGCACCGCCCCATCCCGGCAGCCCCCGCGCTCGCTTCGCGCAGGCGCGGATAGGGCCGTACCACCGGCCCCGGCGCTGAGGGGGGAGCGGGGCAGGGAGCGGTCCCTTCGCCGGCTGCTGCCGTCGTCCCCATCCCAGGAACACGGGCTGCGGCTCCGGCTGGGCGCAGGAAACGCGTGGCCCTAGTGCGGTCGGGATCACCGCGTTCCCGCGGCCCAACGCGCTCCGTGGCAACCCCTCCTCACCCCATGGAATGGTTCGCCCCGCGGCCCGGCCCGGCCTCTGAGGGGAAGTCGCGGCCGCCATTTTGTGCGGCGGCAGCGCGGGGCAGCGGCGGGTTGGCGGCGGAGCCGGTGAAGCCGGTGAAGGTGTGCGGGACACGCCGCTCCCTTCCCTGGCCGGTGAGCGGGGCGCGGCGGGCGCGCTCGGGGCCCAGTCGGGCCGGGGCCGCCGGCGGTGGCGGGCGTGGAGGTCACAGGCGCGGGCAGGCCCTGGCAGGCGGTGCGGCAGAGGGGGCCGTTCCCCGTCGCCGGTCCTGGCCGCGCTGGCGGAGGCTGCGGCAGCGCTGGGAGATCCCGCCGTGGCTGTCGGTTCTTCCGCGGGCTCCGGGCCGAGGTGTTGTTTCCGTGTCTGTGGGCACGGTAGGGCCCGAGGCTTTACCGACAGCGAATAACGCATTTCGCTGTACCCCATTGTGTAATAAACGCAGATGGTTCTTGCACTGGGGGTAGAAAGAGGAAAACCAAGTCAAGGGCAACCAGGTGATGGCTCACGCTCGCTTTTCCCCCCTTTCCTGTACTTCAGTGACTCCCAGCGAAGATGTCGGAGTATATCCGGGTGACGGAGGACGAGAACGACGAGCCCATCGAGATCCCGTCGGAGGATGACGGCACCGTGCTGCTCTCCACCGTCACGGCGCAGTTCCCCGGGGCCTGCGGGCTGCGCTACCGCAACCCGGTGTCGCAGTGCATGCGTGGCGTGCGGCTGGTGGAGGGCATCCTGCACGCACCAGAGGCTGGCTGGGGAAACCTGGTCTATGTGGTCAACTACCCCAAAGGTTTGTCTGTGTTCTGCAGCTCTTCCCAAGTCAAGAAGTCCCTGCGAGTTGCTGCTCGTTTCTCATGGCTCCAGTGTTAACGTTGAACCCTCTCATTAACAGAAGTTCAGCGATTTTGTCCATGTGTTTGACCCTACTGAGTTTTCAGATGTGCAGTCATGTTTTAATCTCTCCCCACGTAAGCACTTTAATGACAGTCTTGCATTATTCTTGGAGGGTTCACAGCCCTGTAGACATCTTCTGAGACTGTGGTGTAATGGGATCTCTGTACTCACAGATGCTTCTCTTCAAGCCATGGTTTGGTCAGAGGTACCATTTAAAACAAATGATCAGGAAAAGAGGAGCCTGACCACCCTGTCTCCCTCCCCAAAAAAACAAGGGATGAAAGTAAATTGCTAGTGAAGCGTTCATCTTAAAAATTCCTGTGTTCTCCACATGCTTATAGGACTGTGATTGTTACTGGGTAATACTTTAGTAATTTAACACAGAACTAACTCAGTCAAATTGCGTTTTGGAGTAGGACTTAAGCATAGACTATTCTTTCTTCTCTTGTTGTGGACAGGTAGATATGGATTATAATAATAAGCTCCCAGCAGCTGGCATGTGTCTTTTGCAGTCTGTACTTTTTATAATTATGATTTTATACCATGCAGTTCATAATCTGTGGAAACAATTTCCAGAATCAAGGTTGATGTCTAATGTATTCCTCTATATTCAGATAATAAGAGAAAAATGGATGAAACAGATGCATCATCAGCTGTGAAAGTGAAACGAGCAGTACAGAAGACTTCAGATTTAATAGTATTGGGTCTTCCCTGGAAAACCACGGAACAAGACTTAAAGGAATATTTCAGTACATTTGGAGAAGTTCTGATGGTGCAGGTAAAATCTTTGCAGCTCAAGTAGAAATGAGTCTTCTGACAAAGCCAGTAGAAACAAACAGAGCTGCGTAACCTCACAGAAGATCTGAAGCTTGTGTGTCTTTTCTTCGGTTGCATTTTGTTCCATGAGCTTTGTAGCTTGTGCAGGGACGTTTGGGAGTGGCAATTCACGCAGATCAGCTTAATGGGTACAGTGTTTTCAAGCGCTTTTTAGTTTATATTACTGCTGCTACTCGTTGTAGCTGAATATGTGTGTGCTAAGGAATTAGAGATTGCTGTGATGGGAGCGTTTACAAGATGCTAAGCTCTCCAACAGAACTTTACTAAATTAATCCAGTAACACCACGCTGCCTGCGCCCGCCTGTTCGTGTGTGACACACGTGTCCTGCCTCACCTGTGTGCACAGGTTGTGCCTGGGCTCAAGGCAAGCTCATTTTCATTTGTAGGTGTCGTAAGCCCCTGTTTTGACTATATAATATTATAGTAATTATTGTAAGAAAAGATAGGCAAATACAATGAGATGATCAAAACTTTTTGTATACTTTTTCTGGTGATCTTAATATCAAGGTTGATAACAGATGACTGGTAAATAGCACGTCATTAAGTCACAAATACAAGCATGCACTGTTTCTGTGATCTTTTTAAAAGTCTGGTTTTGTTTTTTCACTTAGGTTAAAAAGGATATTAAAACTGGCCACTCAAAAGGATTTGGGTTTGTTCGGTTTACGGATTATGAAACGCAGGTGAAAGTGATGTCTCAGCGGCACATGATAGATGGAAGATGGTGTGACTGTAAACTTCCCAATTCTAAGGTACTTTCGTATTTACTACTAGTTTTACCAAACACTTCGATGTGCACTTTTTTGGCAGCTGTGTTAGGTGAGCAGTCAAACAGATTAATAATCCATTCTTGGATGTGGCTTTTCAGTCTGTGAATGGACAAGTGAGAGCAAGGGAGGAGGTGGATGAGCAGGAAGCGAATGAAAGTGTTGGGAAAATAACTCGTCATGTGGGGAATTAAGTACAGATGGAAGTCTGAAAATAATGTGTTCTCATGTCCAGCGGTACCTGCCTAACTTGTCTGCTGCATGAATACATGGAGAATAAAGCAGGTGGAACAACTAACCTAGGGAAGATCAGAGTCCTTGAATTCAAAACAGAACCTGAAGCCTTGTCACTGTCCTGTATTGCTCCTGTCTTCATTTTCTTGTGACTCTTCTGCATCTGTACCAAGGTGCATACATGTTCTGAACAGAGCTTTTTAAGTCTTTAACTTAAAATCTAAAGCTTTCTTGATCTTCAGGCCTCAGAACAGGCTAGATTAATTAAAAGGGGCCATCAGCACAATGTGACTCAGTTCTCAAGGACAGCTGTGATTTTTTTTAATTTTTTTTTTAATGTTTCTTTTTTCCTTTCTCTTAAATTCTCTCCAGCAAAGTCCCGACGAACCTTTGCGTAGCAGGAAAGTGTTTGTTGGGCGCTGCACTGAGGACATGACGGCAGATGAACTCCGACAGTTCTTTGCCCAGTACGGAGAAGTGGTAGATGTCTTCATTCCTACACCCTTCCGAGCTTTTGCTTTTGTTACATTTGCAGATGATCAGGTACATCTTAAAATATTTAAACTTCATATTTAGCCTGGGTTACAGTGACTTGATGAAGCATTATTTCTGGAACTACATGTGGAACACTTGGTCCACGATCATGACAATCCCAGTGGTATTAGCTTGATTTGATTTATTGAGTTGTCTGAGGTTACACTTTCCAGATGCTGTTGTACAGACAGGTTTTTATACTGCAGTCAGTGTAGTAAATATGAAGATCAAACACTTCAAATTGGATTAAGTATATGTATATGCTTCCCTTGCAGGTTAAAAATCTGCTCAGAATCATGTGGGATTTTTTTGTCTTGTACTACTAACATTGTACAAAAAGAAGTCCAACATACATTTAATCAATCCCTTATTTCTTATAGGTTGCCCAGTCTCTTTGTGGAGAGGACTTGATCATTAAAGGAATCAGCGTACATATATCCAATGCTGAACCTAAGCACAATAGCAATAGGCAGTTAGAGCGAGGTGGAAGATTTGGTGGTAACCCGGGAGGCTTTGGGAACCAGGGGGGGTTTGGCAACAGCAGAGGAGGTGGGGGAGGCCTGGGCAACAACCAGGGCAGCAACATGGGTGGAGGAATGAACTTCGGAGCCTTTAGCATCAACCCTGCCATGATGGCAGCGGCGCAGGCAGCGCTGCAGAGCAGCTGGGGGATGATGGGCATGCTGGCCAGCCAGCAGAACCAGTCGGGGCCCTCGGGAAACAACCAGCCGCAGGGCAACATGCAGCGGGAGCAGAACCAGGGCTTTAGTTCAGGAAATAACTCCTACGGCGGGTCCAACTCGGGGGCGGCCATAGGCTGGGGCTCGGCCTCGAACGCGGGCTCCGGCAGCGGGTTTAACGGAGGCTTTGGTTCAAGCATGGATTCCAAATCGTCGGGATGGGGAATGTAGACGCAGTGGGCTCTGATACTGACTCTATGGTGGGAAATCAAATTTTTCTAACTCATGGTAAGTATACTGTAAATTACATATATACTAAAGTTTTCCGAATCAGTTTGTTCAGTGTGCAGTATATTCAGCAGTATTTTTGACATTTTTCTTTTTTTAAAAAAAAAAAGAAAAAATAGAAAAAGAAAGGTAAAAAGAATTTTCTAAGTTTTGTTACATATCTTGTTGGAATACTGGATGTTTGGAAGTGGACTGCTGTTTGCCTGCTAGGTAAACTAACACTACAATCGATAGGAAAGGATTCTCCTGTAATCCTCTGTCCCTTGTTTCCTGGCTACCTGAATTCTTTGCATGTTCAAAATGGAAACCATTGGTCAGAAACAGCATTCTCTCCCTCTTGTTTTTAGTTTGATCCCACCATAAGACTCTCCAAGTGCCCCAGTTGGAGAACACAGTGTCGCTCTTGTTTTGTGTTCTATTTTTTTTTTTTTAAACACTGTCTCCCCTCCATACTAAAGTACGATATGAAGGCTTCATTTAATCTCCGCAGTTCATCTCATTTCAAATGTGTATGGAAGAAGCACTTCATTGAAAGCAGTGCTGTAAATATTCTGCCTTAGGAATACTTCTGTCTACATGCTTTCTCATCCAAGAATACTTCATCACACCGCACATGCTGCGTCTTAGACGGTGGGTGTTCCATTTTTATCCGCTACTCTTTATTTCATGGAGTCGTATCAACGCTATGAACGCAAGGCTGTGAGATGGAACCAGAAGGCTGTTTGAACTTTTGAAACCTTGTGTGGGATTGATGGTGGTGCCGAGGCATGAGAGGGCTGGTATGTGCGAGGTAACAGGAGAGAGCGCGTGCAGAGACCTGGTGGTGCATTATGGATTTTATTTTACTTGGCGAGATGTCTCTCAATCCTGTGGCTTTGGTGAGAGAGTGTGCGGAGAGCAATGATGGCAAATAAAGTACGAGTGTTTCTTGCATTCAAAGGACATCCATATGTGGAAGACTTTAAGTGGGTTTTATACCTAGTTAATCGATTAGTTGAATGTGTTATGTGAAATGAATATTTGTATTTTTTTTTCCCTTATGTCAACTGCTGTGAATGCTGTATGGTGTGTGTTGTTTTTTTTTTCTGTTAATGATCTGTAAGTGTGGTAACGTGAATTGCCGCTGGTGGGGGTTGTGAGGAGAACATTGAGCTTGTGGTGAGCTTTGCGGTAGCTGCTGCAGCAGAGAGCACAGCGAGCTCAGTGTGCCTCTCGGGTGGAAGTTCCACTGTCTGTAAGATATCCATAAGAATGCTGTTTGCTGCAGTTTCGTGTTTGGATGCTTTTTATAAGATCTGTCACTGTAGGAAATTCTTAAATAAAACTGATTTAAGTAATATGTGTCTTTGTTTTGCAGCCCTGAATGCAAAGAATTCATAGCAGTTAATTAATTTTACACTTTTGAGATGAACTTCTGTAAAGCTCTTTTGCAGTAATTCGGTTTGTTTCAGATAAGCACGCTCTAAAAGTTGGCAGCTCAAACGGAGCCACCGCTCGTCATGTACTGATACCTGACCCCCAACTTTACTCCACTCTATTTTTGCACTGTTCAGTGATGCGTATGTAGCTAAAGTCCAGTTCCCCCCGTTGGGGTGTCCGCACCTAGAAGGGTAAGCGCTTCCCTCCAGATTGCATCTGTACCTGGGAACCTTCCTCACACGTTCTTGGAGCAGTTCCTCAGAAGTGGGGTGGGGAAAACACACGAACAGTGTCAAAATGTGTTTCTGTCCACAGCATCGCCTTGGGGGACGTAGGTTTTTAACTTGTTTTTAGACCCGTCCAGTAGTCCGAGTAGGGTTCTGCAACACTTTCAGCCCAGGAGAGAGCTAGAAACTCACGTTTAAAACGAGTCCCAGGAAAGACTTTCTAGCTGAATAAGGCATTAGTGAATGTACACAGACTTGGACAGAATTCTTAATCTGAAAAAACTAAGTTTAATACAGGTGCAGAAGTGTCAACCACGAGGCAGCTTCTTAACAAAGAGCAGGATGTTGTGGCAGAAACTGGTGGGGATTGTTTGCACGGGCAGGTAGTTGAGGAATTGTTTAATCTACTTGCACTTGAAACCCACTGAAAGGGCGATGGGTATTTTTTATACACGGTACTGCACTGTAGCTATGAACATTCTGAATATGGATATTTACACAGTTTTTAACCTATTAAACTTTTCAAGTTAAATCTTAATTACCATGTATCACACTGAGGCGTGTGAATAGAAGACCATCTAAACAGCGGATAAAGCTGCACTAGTGTTTTCCATTTGCAGTATTAAAAAAATCAGCTGGGTCTCAATATACATTAAAGAGGGGTTCTAAACACTCAGGCTGAAAAGTAATCCCACACTGACTTGTTCATATCCCACTGCAAAAAGTTGCTGAGATTTTTTTTTTTCTGCACCTAAAAGAATAATTTCCGAACTCTGTACCATCTGTGAATTTTGCATTTTAGCACTTGCACTATTACCAGCTACTTCTGCTGAGTAACACTTAAAAATGGTTTTCTTGGACCTCCAAAGACTTAACTGTGATCCCTGCAAGGAACCACATGGTAAGTTTTTGTAATTAGCATGGTTTTAATTTTGTTTAAATTGTCCAGGCTTAGGTTTTAACAGGCTGGCTGGCAGCATTGAGTTGTCTTTGCTAATTATTTCAGCCTTTCTTCACCCTCAAACAAAATCCCTGACAATTTTAGAATAATTTGAAGTTTCATTAGTATTTTCTAACTGCTTTGCCTACTCTAGTGTTTATAAGTGAGTGAATAAAATACTATCGAAAACATACTGAAGCGTTTGGAGTCTTTTTTATTTAATATTTCAGTTTCATTCTATAAAGTAAAATACCAATGATAGAACATGAACTGCAAGAAAGGAACTTTATGTGATTATAAAGGGATATATATTGTAGGCAGAACTGTTTTTTATAACATCACTTTTGATCCGTTCCAGGAATCTGTTGTCAGCTGAACATGTACTGAAATTATCAATCTGAATGGGGAAGCTTGTTCTTTATAAAACTCTTTCCAGAAAGAGTTTCAGCAGCTGCCAGCCGAACTTGGTGCTTTCAGCGGATGGGTGTTCGTTCAACAGCTGCAGCCTTACACCAATCCACAACTCTCAAAGAAAACACACTTGACTCAGTCCAGAGGAGCCATGCTGGGTTTGTTTGCAGCTGGAATCTGCTTTTCCTGGTAAACACCCAGCTGTGATACTGGTACTAAAGCTTTAGCTCCAGTCTAACCAACACCATATTGTCGAAGTTGACAAGATCATTTTTGTAACCATGAGTGTCATTTTTTTCTGCCCAGGCATCTTCACAGCAAAAATGAGCATTTGTCCGAAATCCCCAATTTACTCCTCAAAGCTGAGGGGTTTCTTGGATCAGCTCCACCAGCAGCAGCTGTTGGAACGCTGTTGTCACACACCCACCTCATCCTCTGTATCTGTGCCCTGCCGTTCCGCTCCTCTGTGTTCCACAAACTGCAAAACAATGAACGCAGCAATAAATGTTACACATTTTAAGATTTGGGCACTGAATTATTACGCTATTATGGATTGAATTAAGTTAATGATTCTAAATGTGATTCCTAGATTGTTTTGGAGCAGTAAAATTGCTTGCAAATGAATATTTGATTTAAGAGCACCATTTTCATTAGCCAGTATTGCACAAATCCTTTGGAAAAGTTCTGTAATCAAGAGAGACAGTTTTGCTAAGGAATTTGGGCATCAAGAAGTGTATTTGCTCAGAATGTAAATTAAGGTAATTGGAATATATGGATATTCTAATCTAAAAGAGGAACAATTACGCTTTTACATTGTGAAATATTTCTCCCAAAACTCAGTCTTGAATCTTGAGTAATTTTACAGAGTAACTAATTTAGCAGTTCAAGCATTATAAAAAAAATAAAGAAGCCTCAGCCCAGTACTCCGCAATCAGGGTGTTCAGCGGCTCATTCTGCAGTGTGGCTCCATTTTCCTGTTAAACAATGCCAAGCAATTTAAAAGCAACAACAATTTAGTCATGTAAGAAACTGCATTTTCCAAAAGAGAGCTGGAATAAACGAGGGTTCCGCTTTTTCCTCTCTTCAAGAGAAGCAGTTTCTGGCGTTAACCTGCAATGCTAAACAGCAACAGGGAGCGCTGGGCAAGACCAAGGCATGTTAAAAAAGTAAATTTAACAGAGATACATATGGTCAATAACTTCAGGGAGTGCCAATCACACTGTGCAGACATCACATTTTTAGTTTCTGGGGTTCTAATCAACAGTAAACACTAAATGTGTGGAACAATCAAATCAGACAGACTATACAATAATAGCTGAGACAAGCCTGTGCCTTCCAAAAGCACAATCACCTAATTGTGATTTTCAACTTTTGCTGTAAGCATCTAGATTATCTCCCACAACTGCCAGCTAGGAAGCAGGACGTTATTAAGCGCTAAGTCTGAAATGCTGCATTCAGCAGGAATGACCAAGTATTCCCATTTTAACTCCCCTGGAGAGATGCAGTAACGAAAGAACATTAAAAATTCTCACCACGCTGATTTTGTGAAATCTTTCATAAAATCATTCTTTTCTTCCAACATAAATACAAGCAAATCTCTTAAGCAGCAGCGTTCAAGGAGCAGCAGCACGGACATACATACAGGCATCCACAGAAATGTAATTCTTTGGGGAGGATATCGAAGGACGGACAATTATTAACGAATTCGGTGTACTGATTACACCTCGTAATTACAGCATGTGAGCAACAGAAATTGTTAACGAGAAAAGGCACCTACCTGTTTAATGGCCCAGCGGCCACCCAGCTGTGCTGCGCTGTGACCATGGGGTGGTGCTTCAGGACCGGGACACGCGAACCTGCACAGCATCAGAGAACAGAATATTCCCCTTAAGAGCCAGCAATTTGTGACTTACTGCTAAAGGCTTTTAGGGGAAAAACAACCTTTTCTCTGCCCTTTCTCTATGCTGTTTCATGGGCATGGACACAGACCTGCAATTCCTGAGAATAAAAGGAAAAACTGTGACGCTCTCCCATCAAAGGTGCGTGGTGACCTGCACAGAGCCAGGTGCGCTGACAGGACTACTCCGGAACGTCTGCTGCCTGACACGCACTCTTGACAAGCTGGGAAAACTCTTCCCTAAGATAAAATCATATTCCTGGACCCGAGGAGAACGGCACATCAGGTGGAGTTCTGGAGTTCGCTGAAAACTTCACTTCAGAAGGAACCTACCCAGCAGCTGCAGGGTTTAAAACAGAGGCGCTACCGAAAACCGGGCAACCGCTGTCCCAAAGCACCGCTATTTGGTCGCTATTTAGGCCTTTCCAGAGTGAAGTTCTGGGAATAGTTTGGACTTGAGAACTAAACAGAGGTCCCCTACCCACCTCCTGCCACGTATTTCATCTTCCACCCAGTGTGTGCTCCTCAGATATCAGTTAATATCACTAATATTCACAACACTAGCCTGTCTCCATTTTTGCAGGCAAGGTCTTTCCACAGAATGGGCCAAGTTGCTTTTTGGATGTTTTAACCTGAAAAGAATGAGCAAAGGCACATGAACTGTCTTTACTCCTTCCCCCATAAGGCTTAAGGAAGAACAAACTGATATTAATACAATGACTCCCTGAACTTGAATGGTCCTTTCTTGCAAAGGCTGAAAAACCAGGCGGGCGGGCAGTGATGGTTCTTTGCTCTGGTAGCTCCCGTGCACCTTTTTTCCAATCACCCAACGTGCTACAAAATTCCCAGAAAGTGATAACTGGGTCTGTTTTATAGACAAGCAAACCGAATGGAAAAGATAAAACTGATTCCCCTGGCATCACCGGCCTGTGATAAGGGCAGAGGCTGTGATGAAATCTATCAAGTCATCAGATGTGTGCCTGCCTTTGGTTTTGGTGAATCGCTTGGAAGAGGAAGCTGCTGAAAGAAAAACAAAACAAAACCACGCAAACCGCAACCAACCAAACAAAAATCAACCAACCAAAAGCCACGAAAAACAAACAAACCGAAGGGATAAGGAGAAATGAATGAGGAGAGACACAGGGAGACGAACCTGTAAATTAACGCGGCGAATCCCAGGCTAAAGAAGATGCAGTACAAGAACTGTCTCACCAAAGCTGTGATGAAATGCAATAAACCTCACCTTATCTTAAGGGCATCGTGGGGCACAGCGCCCCTGGGGGTGTCTCCACAGGAAAGGTCTCCATGAATTCCATTGTGATCAGGAAGCATCTCCCACCTGTGTATGGCAGCGGCAGGAGCTGGGGGAATAAGGTGTTGGATAATCAGGGCTGGTGATCTCTCCAGTTCTTTCAGTAAAAACCTGACCCTGATAGTGGGCTAGGAAAAAAATAAAACACAACAAAAAACTCCACCCCCAAAAAACCAAACCGAACCACAGAACCCCAAGAACTAAAAACCACCCAAACAAACCAACAGAATGTGATGATCGTAGTTGTACTAACTCAGTTCAGCCGCATGCGATAAAGGTAGTGGATCTTTTTCTACACTGGTTTCTCCCTTGGAGGTTTCAGAGGACACGGAGCAAGCACCACTTCACAGTCACAGCGCTGGAGGCCACAAATCAGCGCCATAGCGGCAGAAACATTGTGAGGTGTTAAATTTGCAGGTTGTCTGCTGCACCGGAGGCTGCAGAGTGGTAGGACAGCTATCAGCTCCTCAATTCCAGAAGCCTGTGAATGCAGCTTTCTCTCTTTAATGCCTTTGTTGCCAGACATTTAGAAATGTAATTGTATTCTCTGAGCAAAACCAGCTGTGCCTCTTGCCGACACAATTGGAGCCACAAATGCTCCCTGCTGAAGAGAAGCAAGAAGGAACATCCACAAGTGCCCCGAGGATCTCTGCTTGTTGACAGCATCTGATGGCTGTGAAGTGGTGCTTTGATCAGCTGGGAACAAAGGCTTTATGATGTGCTGCTAAAGCTGGATGAGCAATCCTTTAGTTGACGAGGAATGCTGGACCGGCTGATAACACCGGCATATTTTTGCACCACTGTGACACTGAATTAATTGTAAGAGGGAAATGGTTTGACTTTGAATTGTATCCTCAAACAGACCATGCTAACCTCTACCGACAAAAATGCCATTTCCCAGTCACTAATTACAGATTATCACCTCAAACAGACCATGCAGTTTAAGGTTTTTAATGGAAGGGGACCAAGCTGTGAATGAATAAAATAAACATCATTGTCCCTTAACTAACCATGGATTTCGTTAGCCAAGTTTCTAAGTTCCTTTTACTTCAGAGAATGAAACTTGCTTCCACCCTATACCTGTTTAACAGCCCTACGCGCTGTGACGGGATGTATTTGGACACAAGCGTTTGCTTGGAAAGGAAAGCAGGAACGGGTAAAAGGATCATCTTTTACGTTTGTGTGGCTCTAAATACCTAGAAATGCCTATTCTGTTAAAACTGAGCCCTCTCCTGATTTTTAAATCCTCTTTGAAACACCTCTGTTGGCCCAAAGAAGCAGGGAAAGCTTGATTAACTCACCTGGAGGGTCTGGCTGCCTCTGAACCCAGCCCAGGAGCTCAGTGCTGAGCACCAGCACAAATCTGAGCTACAATGGGAATTACAGCTTTTCCTTTCATGCTGCACTTGTAGAGGATTATCAGCAAGTGGGTTTTTTCCTTAATTGTTATTACCTCATTCTTCCCAACTAAACACACATTTCTGTAATTCCACTGATTGTGCCTCAAATTACAGAAGCATTCAGCGGCTGTGTAAGAATAAAGCATGTTTTCCAGCACACTCGTCCCAGCTGCTGCAGGTGCCGTTTAAAATACTGCCAGTACCACAGTGTTCACTTCACAGTCCCACTGTAACGCTCTCTTCCACCTCCTGCAACCCCGGGGTAGGAAACACCCCAAAACCTACTCAATACACAGCTTTAGCAAGATGCTGCTCACAGCCACGTAAGCGCAAAGAAATCTGCTTCTCTTAAAAACTGGAGTTTCCTCATGCTAATCTCCATCCCTGCTCTACAGCCCCTGCAGGAGCAGTCTGCAGGCAATTACAGGAAGAGATAGAAATGAAAACATGAAATCCTTGGGTGTGAAAAAAGGCTCAGTGTGAAGTCTAAGCCTCAGCACACAAGCCACAATATAATGAGGACTATCTTTGCACCCCTAACTCCCTCCTGAAATCATTAGGAAGTCAGAATCTCAAATCTTCTGCTAGTTCTGCATCAGAATCTTTTCCTATTGCCTCCAAACCCATTTTTCCCCAGGCACGGGATCTGCTATGTAAAGAAGGGATACTCACATTGGTAATGTTAAATTAGCTCTTATAAGAACCTCAGAGCTAGAAGGGGGCAACACCTTGGCTTCTATTTATGGTAACAATCATGTCATCTTCCTTCCTTAAAGTATGTTTAAAGGAATATTAGTAAAGATCAGCATAAAAATATGTAAGAGAGAAATGGTGGAGGAAAGACCACACATATATACACACGCAGAGACAGAAAAACACTGCGCATAACCGAACACTGCAGCTTCTGAGGGCTGTTTACTTTCTCTAGTAGTACAATGGCAAATGGACACATCATGAAATTGAAGGCTGAAGACCACAAACCTGATACAAAACCAGGCTTAAGAAATAGCGTATAATTAATCCGTGCAATGTGCTGTCCTATGAAATTTAAACCAAACTTTTATACGCTAGTGCCGTAAGTTCGGCTGAAGCCAAGTAGCATACAGACAACACAGGATGTATTGCACGCGATTACACTTCTGTACAGCAGTAAACTTTTAAAAATCACTTACTGAACTGTGTCTTCCGCTGAAGCATGAGATGCTGGGCAGTACCAAAGGCAGGAGATTGGGCTCGAGGGATCCTTAGCCCAGATGCACTCTAGCAATGCATCTTCCAGAATTGCTTGCAGCTGCCCAGGTGCTGGCTGCGAGGATCTCCTTGCTCTGTGGTCATGTAGCAAAAAACAGCACCACACCTCTGCAGAGCTGGGATCCTCGTACGCTGTCCTAGTACAAATAAGAATAATGCCCCATTAATTCAGAAAACTGGCCTTCACCTTGTTTTGAGGGACTAAAAAAAGGAGAAAGATTAAGAGACTAATAGTTCTTCATGCTTCATTACATCCGTCTCCTTTAGACCTGGTTTCCTAACTTACAGTTTGGAAAAATGTGAGTCATGACGGATTAACTCTCTTGATTTGTGCTCACGTGAGCAGCCAGAACTAGCTGACCCAACAGAAGATACTCTGCTGGTCCAAGGGAATTTGCAGCGTGAAGATGAAAAGGCTTAGACTGGACCTTACTTTTCTGCTAATATCTCCTGGATGTGGCCGCTGAGAGCTCTCTTTGTCAGGGCAGTATTTTTTTCCATAACTCTGCAAGCAAGAAAGTCATAAACTAGCCAGCACAAAAAGATCAAATGATTTTTAACATCTGCCAGCAGAAATGCTGTCCCTTGACTTCTCGGTCCAAGCTTTAGAGCTGTCCAGAGAGTGCTCAATTATGCTTAGGCCATATTTTTATTAGAATCACAGTGAGCTGTTTGCCAGGGGCTTGAACTCTGAAAAATGAGCCCCTCAAAACTTCCAAGTCCATTGTCACTGGCTCATTAGGTCTTCAATGGAAGGTGAGTCATAAATTTTATCACCAAGCCACGACAAAATTTCAAGGTGCTTTGATCACGATTCACTGCAATCATGGAAATAGCTTCTGAACGAGATTAAATCCAGCAGAACTGAGCCCTGGTAACTGTTTGCCCAGCCACTCTGTCCCCAAACCATTCTCTGCAGCATCTACCTCTGAGGCACTTACCGAGCATCTTCGCAGTAAGTCCAGGCAGCGCCATCGCCTCTTGTTCTGCAGATGGACGTTCAAAGCTGGTATCAAGTGACTTGGCCAAGGTAACACAGAAGTCTGCAAATGCAGTGACCTGCAATGACTCAAGTGTCCCACCTAAAAGACTCTCTGTCCTTCCCATGCCCACTTTGTTCCTTTCATGTTTACTCCCAGCATTAAAGAGTAGAGACGGGGCTGGAGAAACTGAGACATAAATTACGATTAGAAGCTATCTTGTTAAATTGCAGAAATAAGGAAATGCTTATTAACTAATGCTCCTTAATCCCTCGAGCTTTAAACAAGGCCTTGTTTTATCTTCAGCAGTTCACCTGCAGCTGCCCAGCTCTGACTCATTAACCTCTTGCAATAATCAAGTTGCTCACCAGAACACACTCCAGCCATAAGGCTAGGTTCCCAATTAGAGATATGGCCAGAGTCACAAAATCTGGATTAAAAAAAACCAACTCAAATCTTTCCAAAGAGTGAATGGGCTCTGAATATAAATAGTTTCAATCTACAAGTCTGAGTGCAGACAAGCATATCTAAAAGGAACATTAGGGAACAAATGTGTGGTTCTGGTCTTGTTGAAGTTTAAGAACTATGGAAGATTAAGCAACAAGAGCTGGACAAGAAATTCAAGAGTCCTCAGGCAGCTTCTCTCTTACCAGCTCCTGCCTTATCTACTTTTTTTGCCTAGTGACACATGGGAAATACAAGAAAAAGAACGTCCCAGAGGCTGCCATCAGCTTTCAACAAGGAACAGCCTCTTTATTGTGTGCAGGGGGAAGGTCTGAAAGGGAACGAACCAAGACATCCAAGTCACTGAGCACGAGAAGGCCGCAGGCCTTGGGTGGAACGCAACAGGCAGCTCGGGAGGGAGCGCGAACCAGCTCTTCCCAGCACATGTGTCTCCATCTCTGCCTAAGCGAGGAGAAGCTCAATTATCTCATGCTGGAAAACAAAGGAGAAAAAAGAGCCTGTTAATATCAGCCTGCTCAGACAGAAGCCCAAAACCAAAGGGGCAGCTTTTTCCCTCCTCTCAGGAAGGCAATCCACAGAGACTTTCGCTCTGCAGCCCAGTAACTGGAGCGGCTTCAGCGCTTGCAGTTAAAGGCCCCTGAAGTGTGAACTGGATCCAGCACATCAGCTGCATCACAGTAATTCCCAATGCGCATGTCTCCACCCATCAGGGTTAGCGCAGCCCTTCAATAGTGCTGACAAGCTCCCTCTGTCCCTCTGCTCGCATGATGTTCAAGGGGGCAGCATAGGTGTGCACACATGAACGGACAATGCAAAGCCCCTAGTCCGCTAACTCACAGCTATTCGTTTTGCACCTTCACATTAAGCCGGGGCACACGCTTTATAGCGTAAGAAAATCCATATACTTGTGCTAAAAGCCATCACTTTAGGAAGGGGAGGATGAATGAATAGGTCTGTTCCAATAAACCGAAGATATGAGGAGTTTGAATCTTGAATCAGATGCAGGCAGCCATGGCCAGAGAGACTGTAACAGAGAAGCAGGGAAGTGTCTTCTGATCTAGCAAGAGCTCACCTGCGCACATCCTCTTGTTTTCGTGCAGTGTGTAGCCAACCCGACAGCTGCAATAGTAGCCCCCCACGTAGTTGTGACAGTGATGATTGCAGAGGGGTTCACCATCAAACCGCTGTTTGCACTCATCGATATCTAATGGGTGAAGCACAGAGTTAGGAAAACAACACCCGTTGACGACACTTTTTTCCTGGTCTGAGCCACTCTGTGTTCTGTGAGGTTGGCTTGTTTGCTATGCCTTTCTGTATCTGCCTCTGTACAATGTGACTCACAGCCCAGTAGAGCACAGGAAAGCACCGACCCCACCTCGGCTGTGTCTCCTTCACCTACAAGAGGGCCTGGTCTCTTACCTTCAGCAGCATAAAAGGCCTCAAAGCCTGTGAATGGTTTCTCATTGGAGTAGTCAGACCGAAACACCACCATGAGGTTGTTGTCGATGGAGACGTAGGTCTTGTTGCCCGGAGCCTCCTCAGTGTCTGTACTGTCCTTCCCACACAGCGTAGCCAAAGTCCTCCCACCAGAGCTCAACTGCAAAACGGACAGACACATTTACCAGACAAGCAAAGAGCTTTGCTCTTCCCAGCCTGCTGCCACGGCTTGGCAAACGTGTTGAATGCTATGAGAAAGCAAGCTTGGATGCTCTCAAAATATGCTTCTAGAGGTCAGTCTAGATCCAGCGACAGACAAGAGAAGAGCTCCCCTATTCTCTGTGACTGACGCCCATAATTTTGTCTCCCTTTTTCCTTTCAGAGGCCCACAGAAAGCTGTGATGCCAGCCTGGGTTATCAGCACCACGCTTTGTTTATAATGCTCTTGTTAACTTTGCACTCTCGGTGACAGTGAGATCTCAGTAAAGCCAAAGACAACTGGGGTAAAAAGGCTTCATACACTGACAGATTCAAATGCATGGTAAAAGATGTCTCTAAATTAGTGACTTATTTGCTCTACGATGCACTTATTACAGTTCCAGCTCGATAAACTGCTTACAGCAGCTCTGCTGGTCCTGCACACATCCAGTATCACATATACACAGTTTTTAACAACTCAGCCTGCTACACATCCCCCTGCCCTACACATACCTTCACATAATCGTATTCACACAGGTAGGACAGCTCCAGGTTGAAATGGGTGAAGTAGATGCGGACAGAATATCCCTCGGGGACAGTAATATTCCAGATCCTCTCCTTGTTATTTGGGTAGACATTTGGGAAGCTGGGGGATGTGATCCTTCCATACATTTTCTGCAGCACAAGGCTGCTGCTTAGCCCACTGTAGAGCGTAGCTAGCAAGACAAACAGCCTGTGTCAAAGGAACACAGATTATTGCAGAGAGAGTGAGCGTCAGCTCAGATCATTCCGCAAAAGCCACACATCCAAGTTGCCAGTCTCGGTACCAAACCAGAGGTACCTCAGTGCTAGATGAAATCATCATGCCCAATGCCCTTCTCACTTGGCAATGGAAGAAATCTGGAGGTATCAGTGGAATCGTACTGTAGTAACAGCTAGACAAGATGAGAGTCACGCTCTGGCCTTCTGAGGCCTGCACAAAGCCAAGCGGCCAGAGGAGCTGGGGAGGTCCCTGCGACCACACTCACCTCATCGCACTGCTCTCCTGCCCGAGCCTGCTCCGCTCTGAGCCCCGGGGAAGGAACCTCTCCTGGTGTATTTGCATTTGGGGGTGGATGTATTTATTGTGTGTGCTCTGCTGTGTTTGTCTGGATGTTGAACTCTGACATTTATCTCCCTTCCACCCCCTTCAGCCTGCTGAGTTCTGGGAACAGCAATTACTAAAAACCAGGCTTGCGTTCAGCACATGAGGCCTCCACCCGCGGCAGGGAGAGGCAGACAGGGATGGCGCGGATGGAGCAGGAACGCTGCAGGCTCTTGGAGGGAGCCGTAGTAGCGCAGCTCTGCGGGAAGGCAGGCAATGGGAGGAGGTACAGAGCGGCTCCAACAGCGCCTGCACGGGGGAGTGCGCGGAGCTGGGCAACGCTCCTTCCCTCTAACCAGCTCATCTGCAATGACTATTAGTGCAAACAGCACATTGCTGGAAGTGCAGTTTCTTCCATTGTCGGAGCAGGAAGGTGTTGAAAACAAAATAATGGGGCTGTGAGAAACTGAGAGCAGAACTGACTCTCCGTGCCCCTGCTAATCAACTGAGCAGGAAACCCAGCGTGTGCCACAGGAAAGCCAACACATGCACCAAACATGCAGTTTCTCAGTCTCCAGGATTACAATTTATGAAGTCCTGAAGCTGCTGGTTGCCACCTAGCACTGAAATGAGAAAGCCGACTTAATAAACTGTACTCCTGGAAACTGAGAAACTGCACGTTTGGTGCCCATACTGGTTTTCCTCTGGCAAGGTCTGTGCAGAGACAAGACTGCTGTGTCCTCAGGCCAGTACCACTGAAATCCAGAGGCCTGACCTCCACTCTCCCTGCAAAATCAGACAGCAGTAGAAACCAAGACTAAAAGATGGGAAGGCTGGAAACCAGCTGTGCAGCCAGGGCCTTCGTCAAAGTTGTGTGAAATCCATGCTAAGTCCCAGGGTAGCTCTTCAGTTCAGATTTCCATCTGACTCCAAGTTTTGAAACTAGGAAAATGTTACCTGAGGTAAATTCTGCCAAAGCTGTGTTCCTACAGAAAGAGCTTCAGCTGTGACAAACTCAGATCCTGTAAAAATGAAGTCAATACAGCCTCACATCCACTTAATCAAAAAAGTCCCAGACAGCTCTGTTCTCAAATGGACCATGCAAAACCACACACTGCCTCAGAAAACAAACAGTCTTGTGCTGGGGGAAAAAAACATCTCTGGGCCTTTGAAAGGCAGCTCTTGCGTTCTGACAGCTGTTCGTGAAAAGCACTGCAATGGCTGATCACAGCACCAGATGTTTCAGGTGTAATAAGGACAGTGAGCACGTGAACGTGCCTCTAGATCCAAAACACAGGTACAGTGCCAAAGCAAGCGGCTGGTTAATAAATGGAGGAAAAGCATGCACGGGCCTTCCCGGCTTCCAAGAGGAGACAGTGCAGACATCTACCACGGCAGTGACTGTCCCTGCATCACAGACCAGGAGAGCAAATGAACCAAGAGCTGTTTGCTGTGATCCCCGAAGACACTGCTCCCCACTGCCCCTTCGTTCTCAAATGCCAGCTGCCTCCGCAGAGCCCTAAGAGATTTCGTGGATGCTTGCTGTTCCGTGGCTAAATCCAAAGCCTCTGCACTGAGAGGTTCAGGGGA
This sequence comes from Pampusana beccarii, assembly GCA_013399365.1. Classification (NCBI taxonomy): domain Eukaryota; kingdom Metazoa; phylum Chordata; class Aves; order Columbiformes; family Columbidae; genus Pampusana; species Pampusana beccarii. The sequence continues at coordinate 133,817 of VWYH01011236.1, forward strand.
CTGGGGGGAGGATGCAGCAGAGAAAAAGGCATTCTGATTCTTCATTGCAAATCAAATAGTGTGACTGACATCAAAAGACAAGCACGCAGACAGAGCAGGCAGAGCATAGAGTGGGGCAGGGGGAAGAGCATGGCTGCTGTGAAACAGGAAAAAAAATCATCTTGCCAGGGTGAAAATAGCTGGCAGAGAAAGCTCATGTAATGGGACAAGATACTTTCCCTCCTCAGCTAGGGCACGCTTTTCTCCTTCCCACACTGTCTACTGCTACCTGTTTTATATTCTTTTTGCAAAGACGGACTCCAGCTGCTACAGAGTGCTAAGGCACATTTCTCCAGCAGCAAAAAAAACCCTGGAATTGTTCTCTCTACTCTGCACTGACTGACTTCCAAAGGACAGTCAATGCAATTCTACAGTGTCGTCCTCACCTGAAAGCACTTGGATCTGATCTCAAATTGTCTAAGAAGATGTACAGAAACTCTAGGGTAAAGACACTGGTCAACAGCTTTGCTCCTCTGGCATGAACAGAGCTCACAGAAACAAGGATAATCATCATCTGTGTAGGGCTGGTCCCCGGCTGTGAAACACAACCTCTCCAGGAACCCCACAGAGCTCAGAGAGCAAAGCACGTATGACCGAACACGTGTCTGTGTGTGTTTGCACGCACCCAGGCACGTTAGAGACCATGCAAAGCAATTTATCTCATGTATGCGTACACAATCAAAATGATAATGTGCAAATACCTGTTTCACTTCTGTTCAGCTACAAAGCTGCAGAATGCAACAGGACGTAATTTTCACATATGCCAGCCCATTTCAACCACTGCATGGATGTATGTGCACATATTTATACACATGACTATACAAATTCCAGGGCAAAGCCCTGCACTGTGCACACTCATCCCCTTGGGGAGAGAATATGATGGCACACAACTAAAAGATGCTGCTCACGTTATGCTGTCTTCTCCTGGAACTCTGAACTCTGCCATGGAGAAGACAGCGTAAGAATTGCATAAGCCAGACTCCCTTTTCCCCTCGCCTGTCTTCCCAGACTCATTAGCCTGGCTCTCAAAAACTGAACTAGCTCACAAAGCTACCGTCTCGCTCCCGCCCACATCCTTGGTAGCTGCAGCATGTCTGCTGGGCTGGCTCCAACTCTGTGACTTCACTGGAGCAGCTGGGAAGAGAATTTGGTTACAATTCAGATGCAGCTAGAGCCAAAGCTATGAAATACGGTGCTGTCCTCTCTCCAAGCAAAGACGCTATGCACGTTCAGGCACAGCTAGCACATTTTCCTTGGGTAAGCCTGTCTCCAAACAGCCGAGAGGAATGAAGGGGATAGGTGATTAACACACGTCTAACATGGGTCTCTCGTCCAACGTGAAGTCTCAAAGCAGGGAAAGCAGGCTGGGGGCAACAACAAAGAAAAGCAAGAAAAATATGACAAATCTCTGTAGTAAAGGACACGAAGGCCAGCCAAGGATGAGCCCGTCAGAGTGAGGCTAATCAAAAGCCTCCCCTGAACCTACCACAGCCTCATTCAGCAAGCAGCTTGGCCTAGCAAAGTAATTAGGAGACTTTTCAGCTCCCAGAACAGCACCCAGGAATGACAATCTCATTTAGAGAGAGTAGCTTAGGGTTACACACCTGCCATGATGGCTGGAAGGCCTGGACAGTCACTCACCAGCTTCAGAAAGGCCATCAGCATGTGCACAAGGCACGACAGAGCCCGCCAGAGCCTGACAGAGCCCGACAAGGCCCGCCAGAGCCCGCCAGAGCCCGCCAGAGCCCGCCAGAGCCCGCCAGAGCCCGCCAGAGCCCGCCAGAGCCCGCCAGAGCCCGCCAGAGCCCGCCAGAGCCCGCCAGAGCCCGCCAGAGCCCGCCAGAGCCCGCCAGAGCCCGCCAGAGCCCGCCAGAGCCCGCCAGAGCCCGCCAGAGCCCGCCAGAGCCCGCCAGAGCCCGCCAGAGCCCGCCAGAGCCCGCCAGAGCCCGCCAGAGCCCGCCAGAGCCCGCCAGAGCCCGCCAGAGCCCGCCAGAGCCCGCCAGAGCCCGCCAGAGCCCGCCAGAGCCCGCCAGAGCCCGCCAGAGCCCGCCAGAGCCCGCCAGAGCCCGCCAGAGCCCGCCAGAGCCCGCCAGAGCCCGCCAGAGCCCGCCAGAGCCCGCCAGAGCCCGCCAGAGCCCGCCAGAGCCCGCCAGAGCCCGCCAGAGCCCGCCAGAGCCCGCCAGAGCCCGCCAGAGCCCGCCAGAGCCCGCCAGAGCCCGCCAGAGCCCGCCAGAGCCCGCCAGAGCCCGCCAGAGCCCGCCAGAGCCCGCCAGAGCCCGCCAGAGCCCGCCAGAGCCCGCCAGAGCCCGCCAGAGCCCGCCAGAGCCCGCCAGAGCCCGCCAGAGCCCGCCAGAGCCCGCCAGAGCCCGCCAGAGCCCGCCAGAGCCCGCCAGAGCCCGCCAGAGCCCGCCAGAGCCCGCCAGAGCCCGCCAGAGCCCGCCAGAGCCCGCCAGAGCCCGCCAGAGCCCGCCAGAGCCCGCCAGAGCCCGCCAGAGCCCGCCAGAGCCCGCCAGAGCCCGCCAGAGCCCGCCAGAGCCCGCCAGAGCCCGCCAGAGCCCGCCAGAGCCCGCCAGAGCCCGCCAGAGCCCGCCAGAGCCCGCCAGAGCCCGCCAGAGCCCGCCAGAGCCCGCCAGAGCCCGCCAGAGCCCGCCAGAGCCCGCCAGAGCCCGCCAGAGCCCGCCAGAGCCCGCCAGAGCCCGCCAGAGCCCGCCAGAGCCCGCCAGAGCCCGCCAGAGCCCGCCAGAGCCCGCCAGAGCCCGCCAGAGCCCGCCAGAGCCCGCCAGAGCCCGCCAGAGCCCGCCAGAGCCCGCCAGAGCCCGCCAGAGCCCGCCAGAGCCCGCCAGAGCCCGCCAGAGCCCGCCAGAGCCCGCCAGAGCCCGCCAGAGCCCGCCAGAGCCCGCCAGAGCCCGCCAGAGCCCGCCAGAGCCCGCCAGAGCCCGCCAGAGCCCGCCAGAGCCCGCCAGAGCCCGCCAGAGCCCGCCAGAGCCCGCCAGAGCCCGCCAGAGCCCGCCAGAGCCCGCCAGAGCCCGCCAGAGCCCGCCAGAGCCCGCCAGAGCCCGCCAGAGCCCGCCAGAGCCCGCCAGAGCCCGCCAGAGCCCGCCAGAGCCCGCCAGAGCCCGCCAGAGCCCGCCAGAGCCCGCCAGAGCCCGCCAGAGCCCGCCAGAGCCCGCCAGAGCCCGCCAGAGCCCGCCAGAGCCCGCCAGAGCCCGCCAGAGCCCGCCAGAGCCCGCCAGAGCCCGCCAGAGCCCGCCAGAGCCCGCCAGAGCCCGCCAGAGCCCGCCAGAGCCCGCCAGAGCCCGCCAGAGCCCGCCAGAGCCCGCCAGAGCCCGCCAGAGCCCGCCAGAGCCCGCCAGAGCCCGCCAGAGCCCGCCAGAGCCCGCCAGAGCCCGCCAGAGCCCGCCAGAGCCCGCCAGAGCCCGCCAGAGCCCGCCAGAGCCCGCCAGAGCCCGCCAGAGCCCGCCAGAGCCCGCCAGAGCCCGACAAGGCCCGACAGAGCCTCCAGCACACAGTCTCCAGCAAAACCATCCAACTTGAGCTGTAGCTCCTCTCCAAAATCACTCTCTGTCAAGGGAGAACTGAAAAGCAACCTCGGCAGAAGAACCATACCCATCTCCTTTCCATATAAACCTCCACCGTTTAAGAAAGGATGCAGCAAAGCTTAAACTCTTTCCTATCTGCAAAACTAGACTTTGAAGAATACAGCGGCCACCATCAAGTTTGGGGTGAAGCTCTTGTTTTTCAAAGAAGGGGAATCCAGACTTCATCTTTCACATTGAAACCACGGCAGGCAAGTTGCTCTTAGCTGAGAGCACCAGGTCTGCCTTTGGAAGTCAGAGCTTGGCTGCTTCTCTCTATTTCCATCTCTTTTCATTCATTACTTCGTCTTTCATGACTGCTCTTCCTCTACATGCAATAATTAACAGTGTGAGGAACTGAATTCACCTCCCACATGTATAACTTGCTGAAACTGGAGGAGACAGTAAACTCCTGAGGTTCCTTCCCTTATCAGGAGGAGGGAGAAACTGAGAAACGTGCTGAAGAATAGGTTTCAACAGCATTAGGACTGGCAAATTCATTAAATGCATTTGCGACACACTCCTTGTCCATACAGGCATCCAAATGCATTTTCTACGCACCCCTATTCAACTCAAAGACATTTTTCACCATTTCTCCTTTTCTGCAATGGTCCATAACCTCATTTTTTTCTAACAAAGAGGTTATTACCCCACTAATCTAAATAAAGAGTAAAGCCACCCAAAGCACTTCCAAAATAAGAGCTACTGCTCAGATATTAAAGAGTTAGTATGATACATTGAAATGGACAAATCTTCCCCCTGGCTAAATCCCTCAGTGAATACACACAACCTCATTCCTGCCTTGGAGAAAATAGATTGAAGGCCACGTCAGAGCCAACAGTCGCATCAATCAGAACCCGTATATTAAAAGGCCTGTAGCACTCCGGGGAAAAAGAAAACAAAACAAAAAAGAAAACAAACCTACCAAGTGTCCAGCTGTGCTAATCGTTTGCTTACCACCTCAGTGGATTAATGTGCCTTTCCCAACTATTTCAAATCGACCCCCCTTCAAAGAAGTCTCGGATCCCTGACTGTTCTCCTCTCTTTGGAGGAGAAATTAGGGATAAGCAAGGTACCCTCTAGATGCACTGCCTTTTACAAAGGCTGGCCTTATCTATCTTATTTTTAAGGCAGGAATGTCAAATTTGTTTCTGTCCAAAAGAACTGGAAGTGTTCTAACCAAACAGTGAATTTCAGTCTAAATCTAAGATTCTTATTTGTCAGAATTCCACCCTAAATCTCTTGTTTCTTGCCCCAGGGAAAAAAACAAACAAAGAAACAAACCCAAAGAAGCCCACCAAAATGCAGGGCAAGACTTCTGTGCTGCATGGACGCTTTACTCCTCAGCTTCTTTGCTCCTCTCACAGAAATCCTCACAAAGCAATAACCAGCCAAACATCCTTTGCTCCTGTGTGCTTTTGTTTTGGGTAATGTCAAACACTTCAATTTGGGGTGAGACTGCTATTGTTTCATAAAGAAATTTAACTTTTAAATGAGTGGGACACCTACCTGGGTCTCCTGCTCCTTGTATTTCAACACAGTTAGTGAAATCCGTAACACTGAAGTATCTGCAGGAGTCAGTGACTAAAGCTTGAACAATAGAGGGCATCTGCAAAAAGAAAATAACAGCATTTAAATAGTTTTCAACAAAACACAATTAAACAGAAGCACTATCAAGGAAAAGTGAGCTCATTCCAACACAGCACCGTATTCTGTCTCAGAAAAATCTGCATTTCAGACGTAGGCAGAGATATTACCTGGCTGTGCAAAAACAAATGCTCAGGTGTTGGTACTCAAATACTCCTTGGATTAGGAGGTTACCACACTGCTGAGTATAAGTGATTATATATGTGACTTTTTCACACCTGCTGGACATATTGCCACCTACGTTTACCTACTGACAGCAGGTCCGCCACTTGTTGAGTCTCCAAGCTGTATGCCAAAAAAAGCCCACTATAAATTGTTGACATACCCCGGAGGCATTAGCCCTGCTGGCAAGCGAAGGGACATCTGGCAGATGCTATAGCTCTCTAATTTAAAATTAGGCATAGAGTCTATGAAAGTATATCCTAAATTGCCCTGACCATAATATCTGCCAGTGACTTCTGCCGTCCACCAAACAACTGCAAGAACTCAGCTCTACTGGAAAAGCAAACAAAATAATTTGGCTGCAGGCAATTTGGTATAAGGATATTGAATCTAACCTGGATTCCAACCTGAATGTCAAAGAACTTACTGCACAGAGTGCTTAAGAGTTTTAGCCAAGCTCTGAGCCTCCTTATGTTGCAATTAACACTAAAAGAAGAAACTCTGGGGGGTCAAAATGAAAATACCTTGGGTACGCTTCTGTGGGGCAGGCAAAAGGGAAACAGTCTTGCTGTAGCACGTGTTTATCTGCCGTGGCAAGAGTAATACAGAGCCACCGAGCAGCTGGCAAATTAAAAGATCATTGCATTTAGTTTAAATGTTTGGCTGGGATCTCCTGAAGCCCGGGAAGGAGAATCTCTGAGGGAAGGAAGGTATTTTGTTTGATGTATGTTATCAAGGAGGAAACTGAGCCAGGGTGCTAGCACAGCTGGAAGAATTATTTTGCTGAAGTCAGATTACTCGAACTCGCCTGTTAGCCTCTGCTTAGCAGCACTGTAATGACCCAAAATTGCAGCTGACAGATTGGTGCTGAGAGTTTGTCTCATTGAGGCTACCGCATGTGGATGGGCCATTACTCTTTCAATTTTGCTCTCTGATGCCTGTTAACATACATTAGGCTTTTCCATATGGTGCTTTTTAGCCTGGTGTCCAGGGCAGCTGCCTGGGCCTCTGTCCCCACCCACACGTTCAGGCCCTGCCTAATGAAAATGGATGATGGCCCCAGCTTAGTAATGGGACACAGATGGACCAAATGTTTTTTTGCTTTGAAACATATTTTCATTTAAGAAAGTCTCCGAAGACTGTGAGGTTTTTATTCTTGTATCACTGTAATATTCCCCCTAACACACTCCAGTCTTCAGACAGGTGAGGAATTCAAAGTCGTGAACTTTCAGTTTAACTGGATCTGGAAGTCTACAGACCAATGTTCTATCCTAGTACTGCTGTTCTGCTGGCAGCTTTGACGGTCATTTGCACGTTCTCTCACATTCCTCCTATCCAACCTCTTCTACTCACACCGAAAGACCTTCACAATAAGCAGCAGCATTTTTTGGGGCAGACCTTCTGTCAAAAGAAGGCCTGGCAGGCTGTTGAATCAGCCTCATTTGAGGGACTGTACTGCCTCCTGCAACACAAGTAGTAATGATGAATTAAACAACAGTTTTACTACGGTGAAAGCCTTGTGCAGACATAGCAAAAAGAGCCTCACAGTCGCACATGAGAACACAAGCAGAGGGCATGGCAACCAAGGGTCACCTCCCAGCAGGACTCCTTGTTCGTCAGGTTATCCTTCTTGTTAACATTTTTATTCAAAGAACAAACAGCACAAGCGAAGTCCAAATGCCAGAGAAGAGTCAAACACTTCCATATAATTTGTGGGAAAACAAAGCTCATCTTTCAGATGACACCAGCGCGGTACCATACGCCCACCAACAAATGTGCAGAGTTAAGGTACGCAGCAGGCAAACATCTGGTATCCTGGGCCCAGCGTTCTGTCCCAGAAGTTGCAAGCCTATAGCCCTGAGTGCTTTGCAAACCATTTCACACAGCTCTTATGCTAACTTGCTCTTGGTGGCCAGCCTGAGGCATCTCATACTCAATTCCATGCAGACCAGACAGGACCCGGTTGCAGCCTGCACAGCAACAGCCATCTGGGAAGCCCCAGAGAATGAAGTCACCTTTGCTGACCGCCCTGGTGCCCCACTTGTCCTGCGGGACACCCTCTGGGGGATGGAGTTCCCTCATGTTCCGCATCTGTGCTCTGCACGGGGAAGCTCCTAAGGGCTCATGAGGCTGTCTCCAACTTTCCAAAGTGCTCCTTCCTTGTTATTTATGGTTTCTGCCCTAGTGCTAAGTCTTTTCAAATAATTTGGAAATAATCCCCTTAATGCTACAACAGTGTTTGCCCATGACATCTCATTTACGAGGCAGTCGATCTTGCCTGAGAGGTGAAGCCTAGTTAAACGTTTCTGAGGGACAGGGCAAGTGTCTTTATGTGCACGTGTGAAAATGGGATGGGACTCACGAAAGCAATTCTCCTCAAACCTCCCAGCCTTCATTACAATTCTTCTTTTAAGTGCCAGCTCTGATTTATGGCCTGCCATTCAGAGGCTGCACTGGCCTGCAGCCAGAGCTGACCAGCTGTCAGAGCAGGGCTGACAGAACCAGGAAACATATTAACCTGCCTCTCCGCCCGCCTTGATCCCGCAACTGATACAGGAGCTGACAAAGACGGGCTGTTCTTGGCACATCACTTCCACCCAGGGCATTGCTTGGGGCTGCGACTGTTCGAAGGTGGAGACACCCAGAACTGGCGTGGAGATTCCCCAGATGCAGTAATTCGCACACAGACCTACCTTGTGCCCCAAAAAAGAGAATTCCGGGACTGCAGTCCCCACCGTCCTGCTGGCTTCCTGCGGGATCCTTGGTACATTGGCTGGGACTTCGCTTTGCCTCCTGTTAAACAGGAACGATCATCCTTGTGTGATGCTCCAGAATGTTGGCAGAGGCGGATCACCTCACGAAGACTTCATGGAAACCCCTAGTTAAATAAAAATGGAAGCAACTGCTTATCCGAGAAGAAGAATATGCACATACACACAGGCACAGCCACTTTCTCCTTGCAGCAATGACACTCAGTAATTTCATATTTTATACCAAGCCACAGTAATAACATAAGATGACTGACGAAATGCAGGCCTGCCTGTGACTAGATGGTTAAAGGGAGGGAGAACATTCCCATACCTCACTCTACTGGCTTTATGTACCCTCTCGCACAGCTTCTGAGTCATGCGCTATTTAGACAGCTCTGCAACATGGAGACGTTCCCATTTTTGTTCTGGAATGGAGCAAAAGGCCACCAGTGGCATTTCTTCCCAGTTATTCTGCTCCTAGCCCACTCTGTACCACCGCATGACAAGCTGCCTTCCAGCACTGAGCAGGGTTCAGTTATCCTTTTCGGAAGAGCAATCACAAGGCACTTTCCAGCCTGCTGGCTCCCAGCAGTGGGTAAATTCATCAGTTCGCGGATGAGGATGAGCATTGTTTGCAAGCCAGTACTTCAGAGCACAAAGACTGCTGCTTGCTCCCCATGGTTCTGGGCTCCTGAGGTACAAACCCACGGCTTTCGAGGCAGCTGCAGCTCCCTCTCTGTACACCTGCACCCAAGCTTCTGGCAGGGAACCTCTCACCATGGGACTGATTTACCGCTGACCAGATCAGCAGCACAAGGACAGAGGCAGAGCTCTCAGAGCAAAACAGGCTTGTAATGAGACATGTCCTGACCTCCACGTTTCCTTCTGGGCAGGGGACTCTCTGCACAGCATCTTGTCCCAACTGGAAGAGCTTAAAGCTCTGCATAAAATGTTATCCTTTTCCTTTCTCTATTAATTAAGCTGCAGCCTGTGCTAGATTCACCGGCTAAGGCAGAGTGATACACCCAGTGCTACGTAGACAATCTGCTCTTGTTCAAATACATAAATACAGAGAAATCAACCAATTTGAAGACTCCTTCTGTGCAACAGAGACAGAAGCTACAATGTGTCTAAAATGATGGACTCCAAAACCATAATCTAAGGGACCAAAAGTCCAGACAATTTCTGGAATGTACAAGCCAGGAGTGGGCAGCTTTCTACAGCCATAAATCCGCGGTTTCTCCCTCTCTGTCAAGAGACTAAAATACACCAGCCAAGCACAGCCCAGTGAAACTGAAGACATCGTTAACATCAAACTTACCTAACCAGCAAACGATCTTACAACAGGAAGCAGGCTTGAACTCAAGCCAAATTCAGCAGGGTCCCAGCTATAAAAGATTGCTTATAATGTATTTATTTATTAGACTAAACATTAATTGGTTTTAAACAAGAGTCCTCCAGGTCCCCAAGGTATTGCTAGAACAGAAATTGCTCGTTCCCAGCTGAATGCTCCGAGCCCAGGGAAACGCTTCTCTCTCTGCTCTGGCACAGCTATTTATTCCCTTGTGCCTTGTGCTCCTGCCAGACCACAGCCCCTGTCCAGCCCGGCCTAACACCTGAGACTAAGACATCCTCTGGGAAAGGTGGAAGACATGGGTTCGAATTGTTGAGATTTCCTCCACTTCCCAAATGCTTCCTCTGAGACTTTCTATGAACCCTACATAATTTTAACAAGTGGGAAGCAGACACACTGGAAGGTTTGAATGTAGATTCAAAGAGCTCTCTCCAAAGCTCCTATCTTAAGGGACTGAAATGCTGGCTTTTTATCATCTTGTACTTCCCTCCCAAGGCTGCAAAAGGAGGTGCAAATCTAAGAGTGAGAGTTCAGTCGGCTCCGAAGGTGCTGGAGTCAGCGCAGAGGATCACACAGATCAGACATGCTTGTTCGAAGGTGGCTCCCAGCTCAGTGCAGGCAGTCCCACTGCTCTCTCTTGGTGTGGGGTACAGCTGCTCCCCAGCAGAACACGTTACAGGCCGAGAGCTTCCAGAGCCTCTGCTTGCACTCCCAGGCTTCTGTAAAAGCTTATTCGCAGAAGCTGATGAACAGCAGCGTGGCTGTTCTCCATTAGCTCCTGTCTCGCCTACGTGACACAGGCCCTTTGACTCCCAAGTATTTCCTGCTTTAAAGGCTCAGTGATTATTATGAAATAAACATAAATTTTAACCACAACCGATATTCTGCAGTAACACTCTATAGAATCTTCATTCTGCAAGTTCCACCTATGCTACCAAGTCCCAGTTTGCTGTGCCTCTGGATAACTGATTTTTACCTACCTGCACTTCATTGTCTACTGCCTTAGTGGTAACTCTACCTCCTTATGAACCTTGGAAGAAAAGCTACATCTCTTGAATCCTTGTTGGAACAGCAGAGGGTACCTCCTGATTTCCCATCTCTCAGGTGTTTCCAGCATGCAGACCTTCACGCTATGGTTTCCTCAAAAAGCACAACACATTAGCACAGCCTGTCCTTCTGACCTAGTCTAAAAAACTAGAGAGCTCTGGCAACCCCCCCTCACTCCCTGGCATCCTGCTCTCAAATCCCTGCAAGTTCTCTAAGGGTTCAGCACAGACAGGAAAAACCCATCGTGTAAGACGTCCTCCCCATTCACCAAGAGGTCACTTGTACTCAGGATTTCCTGTTGCACGTGTCTTACATGAAGCTACTGCACATTCTGAATGGTCGGGGTGATAGCTTCTTTCACTGAGCAGTCTCCATGGAATATAAAATGCATTTACAGCCTGCTGCTGCTGAGGGTTTTGTGAATGTAGGAGCTCAGAGAAGGAACTGAAGTTCAATCTTCAAAGCCCACTTCACGAGTAAGAGAGGCTTTCAGAGCTCAGAGAACAAGGTCACTGAACAAACTGTTTACAGTGAGTAACAAATAGACAGTGAACAAATGCCCTAGTTGACCCGTGTTATTCCTCCATTCAACAAAATCTAGTGTGGCAGGAAAGCCAGCAGAGCCACAGGCAGAGGTACGCGCAGCATCACGGTTAGAAGAACAAACTGAGCAATTTCTCTTGGATCAGTACGATCAGTATCTCCCACCACCAAGCCCAAGGCGTAAGGCAAAGTTCCTAGCCCATACTGCCAAGAAAGATTAATAAAAGCAGCGCTTCTGTGTCGCAGGGATGTTGTCATTTGTTGCTATCTAAACCAACGACTTATCAGACAAAGGTTGTCAAAGCCAAGCATCCCATCAGAACATGTTCTGTGAGCCACTACACTAATCTACGACCCAGAGCAACAGCAGAATTCACTCAGTGGAGAAAATATTCCCCTTTACTACAAACCCTGTTACTCTTTTCCCAGTTGGTATCTGTTTATAACACTTACATCCGACTGCTTACATGCCACCAAGCTCAAAACATTACTTTTAAAAATAAATAGACTCACTGCTTTTCAAACACACATTCAGTGTTTCTGAGCAGAGCGAAATATAATAACATAAGACAAGACACCCTGTGCAACCTTATACTCCATTCTCCCCGCAATCCCAGGCTTAAGCTTAATTTTCGGTAGCTGCAGTCGATGCTGAAGGTGCCTCAGAGGCCACGGGCTGTCTGAGAATGACGGGCACACAGCCACCAGATCACGCAGTGCTGTTCTGTTCCCACTTCTGTCCACAGAAGCCCAAGCTTTGATCTCAGAGTAAATGAGATTTACTCTGTTTTCATCCAGGAATAAGCTCCCTTGGACTGCTTCGCATTTATCAAGGGATGGGATATGCATATACAGAGTTACCCCAGGAACTGAAGGTTCACAGCTGAGCTTGTCTCTGTGATGATTTCTTTACTTGCCTGTAGCTTCATACATAAGCCTGAACTAGCTTGAGGTTAAAAAATATATATATATATATGTACTGTGAATGCCACTGGACCATGCATTGAATTAGGTAAGGTCAGCAATGTGTACGCTAGCTGACTTTAAAAGTTTGCCTTCTGGCATTTTTTTTTTACTTTTTAATGTGCCTTTTTAACTTTTTTAAAAGTCTGGAGATAGCTCATAGGTATTAGCCACTTGCTCATATACACACAGAACTATTCTGAGCCGTGACAAGGTTTTAAAAGCATTGGCTATCGCATCTAAAAAAGAAATAACATACTCTTGCTCCCTTCTACTTGACATACACCACTGTAAGACCCACAATTCTTCTGTGAAAATTTAAATAGCAAATGCCCATAGACAACACATTATTTATAACCCTTCATTAAGCCCCTCCCAATGGATCCGATTTATTATGCCACGCTCCCCAATATTAAACGCTGCCATTAGGCAGGATCTCACGGCTTCAGCCTCAGCACGCTGACTTACCACAGCAACCGCAAACTCAAATGCGGTGCTGACGAAAGCAGCTGCCCGCAGCACATGCGCTTGTTCGGCCCGCCTGCCGCAGCCTCCGCCACCAGCCGCCTGTGGGGACCAGAGGAGATCCAACTCCCACATCTACCTGCAACCCTCAGAGTAGCTGGACTGCTCTCTCCCGCATGAACAGTGCAGGATACACAGTCTGCTGAGCCTCCGTTAGGGGCAACCTCTATGTCCATGTGCTGTGGGGTCTCTCATTTTCACTGCACGTTGTCTTGAATGTTGTTATCACAGGCGAGATTTAATGGTGAATAATAAGGCGAGTCTTACGAGAACACTTGTAAGGTACTAGCATCCTGGTTGGTCTTACACTGCTGCACAGGTCTTAGTAACAATAACGGCTATAATCAGCTTTTATACAGCACTTGGCACCCGCATATCTTAGGAAAAATTATGAGAAGTGACAAGAGCTAATGCCCCATTTTACAGACAGGGAAACTGAGGTATTGAAAGGGAGGTAATGATAAAATCAAAATGCCAGCAGCAAACTGAGGCATGAAACCAGGTCTCCCACGTCCTAGCTGGGTGCTCCAGGCAACGCAGTTGGAAAGCTCCATATCCCATTACCCATATACTGAGTCGCTGAGTTCCCCCAGCAAGGATCTTATTTTTCATTATAGAGTGAAAAATAAAACAAGCCACAGGGCTCTAACTCCTCCTGCAAGCCAGAGACACACAGCCAGAAATTTCTATGGCAAATGATGCAGTGAAAACGCAGCCTGACGCTGAGCAAAGCGGCAGCAGCAAGCCAGCCCGTCTCGGTGCCGGCGCGGTCGTACCCCTCATCACTCAGGGAGAGCGGGGGAGTTGGAAGCGTTACTTCAGCTGTAAGAACACAGGCTGGCTGCTGATTAATCCAAAATGCTGCTGTTGAGTTGAGAGACCTCATGGTCACCCGCCTCCAAAAAGAAAATGTAAAGGTTCAAAAGCAAACCACTGCAAATAAATACTGTCTAGTACTCACCAGTGGCCAGTCAGGCCTTGGGGACGGGCTGGGTAGCGTAAGCTGAAGTCTTTGTGTGGTCATTCCCAGCAGCGTAATACAGCTCCAAAACTCAACTTGTTAATACTGAGAATTAACGCAAATACAGCAACTGAATTTTGCACCTTTTTCTTTGCCAGCATGTGAGACCAAGGCTTTCTCCTTCGGAGACAAACACCTGTGCTGAACTCAAAATACATCTGTGTTTCCTATGTCTGTGTTACCGCAGTTCTAAAACAAAGGTTCAAAAAGCTCCTCAGCAAGTGAAAAGAAACAAAACAGGCCCTTCCGCTCTCCAGACAGCAAACAGCACCCTAGGAGATAAGTAAAGGAAAGCAGGTATTTTGTGGTGTGTTTGGGGTTGGTTTTGTCGGTGGCAGTGGGCTTTTTTGTTTCGTTTGTCAAAAGTCAGTCTAGGGGGAAGGGGTAGCCAAAGAGCCAGGAACCCATATTTTAAATAGATTGATAAGGGGAAGGGGATTGTTAGAATTAGATCAATATGTAAGGTTGGGTGGTCTGTAAACCCTGCAGTACCAACCAATGGGGAACAGGGGAGGGAATTTGGGGCTGGGATTTGGGGGGGATATAAACAGGGTTTTTTTTTCCCTACTGTGTGTGCGCCTCAGCCTCTCCACACACCCCGGTCCCTCACGCTGCAAAGCCCCTTTCCAAAATGGCCGCCACCCACCCTGGCCACCCCACAAGATGGCTGCCCCACAAGATGGCCACCAGGCCCGCCCATCCTGCCCCTCCCGGCAGTGAGGCTGAAGCTACTGGCTGCCCAGGGAGCCCCACACCACCCCAGTCCTGCCCAGCAGGGTGCAGAGAACCAGAGACAAGTCCCCGAGGCGCCATGCTTTATTCTCAAGGGTGGGGAGGGAAAAGGTGGGAGCTCAGGGGATGCAGTGGCCAAGGGGAGGGTGTTGGCGGGCAGGCGGCCCGGCGGGGCCTGGCCAGGCGGCACTAGCAGGAGGTGAAGGTTTTCCAGAAGAAGTTCTTGCAGGGAGCCTTGCGGTCCCGCTGTGAGAGCTGGGCCAGCCGCCCCAGGGCTGCCCGCTCCTCCTCCAGCTTGTTGTCCTCGTCCAGCTCCGGGGACGCCACCTCATGCCCGGCGTCCATGCCGTCCAGCAGCCCCGCCAGCATCTTCAGGATGGCATCTTTGCGGGCCGTGCTCTGTTCCTGCAGACAGAGAGCGGGGAAAGTGACGGGCAGAGGCCCTGTCCCCCACAGCCACCAAACGTGAACGTCTCCCATGGGGTCCCTTTGCATCTCCCTGCCTCCCTGTCCTCAGCAGATGCTTTTCCCATCACAGAGCTGAGGAATCCGGCTGCAGGTCACTCCTCCCTTCTCCTGTCCCCCGTCTAGCTCAGCCGGCTGAACAGCGAGCAACACATTCTGCGTTACAACCGGAAAAGAGCTGCTAACAAATGGGCATGAATTGGCTGTAAAGTCCCCTTGCCGCCTGCAGTAATTAAATTTCAGTGAATGCCAAGCTGCCTTCTCTCCTAGTAAGCCTGTTGCTCCCTTCACTGCTCTGCCTGTGCTGTGGGAAGAGGCACCGAGGTCTGAGCGATATTAAATCAAGCACACCGGGGGCTGCAACTCACCGTAAAATGCTGAGAAATGAATGTAACGAAGGGGAGGGCTGGGTTGGTGGGGAGAGAGATGCACTAAGTATCTGGAGCAAAATACTTAATCAGTGGGGACAAACAGCTCGTATTTCAAGAACAAGAACCTGTATTTCAATAGCTTGACCTTGGGGAAGGCAGAAGGAGAGGAGTTGCCAAGCTCCATCCGCACAGCCTGCGGTTTGGGACTGAGGGATTTCCATCGGTAACAAGCTGTGAGTTATCTTGTTCCTCTTCATATCCAGCAAATCTGAGGAATCACCTCTTGCCTGAGTGTTCCTCATCTCTGTGACAGCAGAGACAGCTGGTACAGGGCAAGCTGGGATAGACAGTTTGACAGATCCCGTTTCCCATGCGGATGGGAATCTTGGAAGCACGTTTCCACATGGCTTTTCACAAATGCCGTGTTTACTGCTGGGATTGCTGTGTCTGTCGCTGGCTCTGTCAGCGCCAGCATTCACTACGGACCACTTGATGAGCAACACAGATGGATAAATACGAACAGCAGCAAATATTTTGAGTTTACGTTACAGGATGTTTATGGATCTTTTAAATCACTTTCTTAGCTCTAGTAACTAACCTTGCTTCCACACAAGAGAAACTGAGGCACAGAAAAATTACATGATATGTTTGTAGCAGAAGAAAAGATAAAAACCAATTTTTGCACATCCTGATTCCTACTCCTGCGCTGCAAGAATAGAAATGTCTGGAGCCTCAGGGAGACGGACTGGGGAACTCAGCTCAGTGTGTTTCCTGGGTCATGTCTCCCCCACAATTCTCTTTCCTAGCTCTAAGTGCTATGTTCTGAGATAACCTGCTCCAAGCAGAACCAGCAGCTTCAGACGCGAGTGGGGAAGGCAAAGCTCAGCCTGCTGTTAAGGGCTATTCCTTACGCACGATCAGCTGTGGCTGTTGGTGAAACTGGGCAGCTCTTCCCCTGCACTGACCCATTGCAACCATCCTTTCTGTGTGTAGCTGCTCCCGAGCTGCAAGAGATCAAGACTGTTCAGAAGGGATCTCAGCAGGGGTGGGTCGTGCACACCTTCGGGGAGCTGCTCAATTCCCTGTACTAGGTCCACCAGCCTGTCAGAATGAGCAGATCTTTCTTTTGCATCGTTGTGCATCTTACAGTGGTTTATATCTAAAATAACAACACTCTTTATACTTAAAAACATTTGTCTGAGTTACAGCAGTGGTGACTGTAGGGATTGGTTCATCAGTATCTAACATTTTTTCAGTTTGTAGAACGCTCTGAAGAGGATAATTATATCAATTATAATTATATTGTTATTTTGTAAGAAACAGCATGTAGAAGAGTCATTACACTTGAATTCATTTTACCAAAACCTTATTTACTGATTTATGCCCTACAACTTGTTTCTTTTTTCCCCTGCAACTGGCATTTGCACCAGAAAGAGTTTACTTTTTCAGTACTGGATCTGTTATTGTAAGAATGTACAGCTGAAAGTTTGCAGTTCTCCCCAGAAGGGTTAATCCCAGCCAGCTGCAGAAGCCCCGATCTCTAACAGAACGCGAGCCCTAGCACCTCACACTCTATACGTTTCTTTCTCACAGCCAGTTGTGTTGTTAATGGGATGCGAGCCCGCTCCTGAAGCAGCAAGACATTGATGGATGAGCCGGAGCCAGCGCTAAGACAGAAAAAACCCCTATGTGGATACGCACAAAGGAGAAGTTGCTGCCTTTCAAGCCAAGACTGGGATCCTCCGCTTCTCTGGGTAGCTCATCTGCAGGGCTGAAATAGCGGCAGCCTCACGGCTGCAGCTCCGCGCCGGAGCGGCAGAGCGCGGCGTGATTAACCACGGCTCCGAGGATCCGCAGGGGTGACGAGGAACACACAGGTGAGGGCAAGCAGAACACAGCGCTTGTTTGTGATTCTCTTATGCTATTGCTTCCTACCTCTGCGGCCTCTCAGGGAAATAGTCCAGCAAAACAAAGTTATTATAGTGCTACAGCCATTATAATATTAGAGTTTTGCCAGTTGGTAGGATAATTATATTGCTATAATAAGTTCTGCCACTGCATAGAGCTGTGCTGGTTCAGAGTGTAATTATTCTAGCAGAACTATGTCAGTATAACTCCCCTTGTGAATACTACTCTGGAAAAAGCAATTTTATTCTGATATAATTACTTCATTTATTATTCCTCTGTTACTTTCCTACTGAACCCATCTTTTAAACATTTGTCCTTCCCCTGAGTCCTATTTAAAATACCATGTCCCTTGATCATTTTACCAATTATGTATCTTTTTTTCTCCCTCCCTAGTACTCTGCTATTCTCTCATGCTGCACTCCTTCAGCAATACTATTTTCTCCTTTCCCCTCTCCTCTCTGCTTGTTTCTTTTCACCAGTTTTTGCTTAGCTCAGACTTCACTTTTGCAGCTCTCTGGCACCTGCCCTGGTACCTTTACTAAACAAACTGGCTAGTAAGCTGCAGTAACAGCCCGTGCTTCAGCAGCGTGTGAAGCTGTAGTGCCTTGGAATAAAGAGGGGTGGAAGAGGAGTTTGCATCAGGTAAAGCCTAATTGTCCTTATTACCCGTCCCCGGGCTCCTGTGTGCTCCCACCTCACCCAGCCCCTGCGCGGGGTGCGTTAGACTCACCCTCGTGTTCTGTAGCGCCAGTCTCTCTTCTCCGGGCAGCGTGGTGGCTCTCACGCTCCACACCAGCAGCAGCACGGACACCAGGCTGGCCACCAGCTGCATGATGCACAGGCTGTGACTTCCGTGCTGAATGAGGAAGACTGGGAGAGGGAGCTGTTTCTGGGCTCTCTTCTGCCTCAGACAATGGCTGCAGCCCCTTTTATAGCCCTCCCCCTAGCCCAGTGGGTGACGCAAACAATTAAGTCTATATCAAAGGCAAATTAGACTTTGGAGAGGTTGTTAACACTTGGCTGCTTGAGTGGGATACTTCAGTGCCTCTGGGCTTTCCATGTGCCAGACCTGCAGAGAGCGGGGAAGCGAAGGTCTGGGACTCTCCAGTAACACACTGTTTCTTCACCCTGAGAAATTGTCAGCACTACCTGTGCCTCTCCAAGTCAGCCGAATTCTGCTTGGCAACGTAACGTTGGATGGAGTAGGCCACCAGCTTGCACAAAGCCCTGGCCAGTGCTGGGTGATTCAGAGGGAAGAGGTAAAATGTCTGGCCACAGGTGCTTAGGCATGGGCTTGGACCCCCAGCTTCAGACTCCAGGGATATTTGGATCTGTGTCCACTGTGTCCAGTGGTGCATCTCATTGTGGAATGGCGAGATGCACTTGCCTCAAGGCAAAGCCTCTTCTGACCCTAACAGCAGTCAAAAGGTGAATTGTTATCCTAATTTAGCACATAAAAAAACCCCACAGGGAGGTGGGTTGGCCAAGGGGATGCTGTGGCAGAACTAAGACAGAAGAAACACCCGTTCCCCACTTCTACTGCTTACCAGCATTGCTGTTTGTGGAAACAGCATGATGAAGCTCTGCCTGCAAATAATCCAGCTCCCAGTGCCAGTTACAGCACCCCGGATGCTCTTGAGGGAAAAGATGCCATCACTTCCACGCAGATTTGAAAAGAAATGTTGGATTCCCTCACTGAAAGATACAAACAAAAAACCCCCAACCTTTTCTGAGTCAAACGGACTTGTGGGGAAAGGTGTACATTTCTAGAAATAAATTTTCCTCAGAAAACTTTGTAACCTCATTGTTTCTTATCCCCCCACTGTGAGAGCTGGATCCATGCACCAGTTTCAGATGAAACATTATCTGTTTCCTTTTAAACTGACCTTGCTAGTTTATCGGAATTGCTGTGTTAGCCCTTCGTAATGGATTCTGTCAAACACTTCCCAGGCAGTCTGGGGCTCGAGACAGCGGTGAAGCACCAGGCTCCAGCAGGCAGATAAACCACAGGGACTCGCCAAATGGCCCGCAGTGGGTTTGCTCCTGGAGAGGTAAAAGTGGGAGAACAGCAAATGGAGAAAGCACAGTTTGTTGCTTGAGAAGAAGGAACTGCAGGTACCTGTGAGTGTGAGACGTGCCTGGGCTGACGGGCAGAAGATAAATCCTGCACTGGTGGTTATGAGCCAGGACTAAACCTTGTGGACCTACTAGCCAGGTCTCCATGCTGGAGGCCATCTGGTATAAGCAAAGTGCTTGTTCTAATAAATACGGTTTTGTTTGCAGCTCTGCCTTCTGAAAGGGCTGTTTTCTATGATGCTTCATTGAGCGAATGGAGTCACAA
This sequence comes from Pampusana beccarii, assembly GCA_013399365.1. NCBI lineage: Eukaryota > Metazoa > Chordata > Aves > Columbiformes > Columbidae > Pampusana > Pampusana beccarii. Next base: position 153,260 of record VWYH01011236.1, read on the forward strand.
GTATGTCAGCGCTCTTCTGTCAAAAACGGGATGGTGCACTGAGCCAGAGCTCAGCTTCTGGGAAAGTCCACAGGGATGTAAACAGCGACCGGGCTGCTGGGATCCTGGAATTAAAGGGCAGTAATAAAATGCTTACCACTCTGTACAGGAAAGGTTAAAGGTCTTCCCTTGGAGTAATAAACATTTCTGACAATTCTTTCTTTGATTCCTCTTACCACTTTCTCTCTGTTATCTGACTCACCCCTTAAGAAGTCGTCTTCCTTGATTCTCTCTGCTATCCGGAGCTGCACGTGGTCCGAGTGGGTTTTTACCACTCCAGAGCAAGGTTGGATCTATCTGGTATCAGCACGCCCATGGGGATGCTCCAGAAGGAAGCTCGGCATACAGCAACTTGAAATGGCCCGGCTTTCCAGGGATTTTGGCTTACAGCTAGCGTGGCTTCAGCAGGGATGCAGAGCAGGTTCAGAGAACAGCAGAACATGGTTACACAATCACCTCAGACAACATCCACCTTTTTGTGATTAAGGGTACACAAGCAACATGCAATGGGAGACGTTTCATCTTTCAGGAAAGAGGTCCCTGACATCTCGGTGCGCCTGTACAGTGGCAAAGACTGGGCATTGCTGGAACACAAAAGCTAAGACTATGTCTGGCACCAAACGCCGCATTAAGGAGTGAGATAATTTCTCAATTGCTTTCCTGTATGGCCTGGATATTTGCCGTTTTCTGCCCGTTTGTTGCCTGGTCTGGGTTCAGATCACCGTGCCTTGAAGCACGTAGCAGAATCACATCAGGCTCCCAGAACAAAGTCTGGTTCCCAAAGGTGAGGCGCTCAGCTGCAGCCGAAGGAAGGGTTCGAACGCTTCTGCTCTCCTGCCACTGGAACCCTTCCTCTCTGCAGTTGTCCCTAGTTGCAAAGGCCAATGTAATAAAGCAAGCGATAGTCAACTGACAGTTGTGAGCCTTCCTGGAAGGGGAAACCAATTTGTTCATGGGCCTGAAATCACAGCTCATTTATCAGGCCAGGCTTGCAGAATTCCCTCGCTCTGCGCTCCCCAGGGACCGCGAGCAGCGTGCAGGCGGCTGTTCGGCCAGGGCTTTTCGTCGGCACCACAATCACAAACCCAAGGAAGGGACTGCGCGAGCGTGGGCTGGAGCCGACTGCTCCCGCGCATCTCGGAGAAGATGCAGAGCAGGTGCAGGGAGGAGGAGGAGGAGGAGGGGAGAACTGCAGGGATGCTGCTGTCAGAGCACGCACGACTAGGAGCCTGGTACAGCTCCCGAGGGAGGGGAGCGGGGGCAGCTGTGCTGCCTTCGCTGTCTGTCGACCCCAGAGGGGCTGCAGGAGGATGAAGGGAGGGTGAGCGCAGCGCTTCAGTGGTATGCTCGAAACCTTCTGTTATTTCAAAACGCAGAGTTAAAACATATCGGTTATTCCACCCAAAATCTTCCTGGAAAAGAACTACTTGCTATGAAACACTTATATTTCAAAATACCTCCATTTTCCACTGAAAATGTTTTGCCTGGCTCCAGGTAGGAGGCATTTCTGGCTGCAAAGCAGGCTGAGGATGCTTGGGGTCGCACCTACTGACGCACAAACTGACCTCTTACACCAGACTCATCCCGTTGGGGGCGAGATTGCCTGGACGAGACTTGGACAGAAATGTTTCTTTACCATTTGGATTTTCTGAGGGGTTACGTATACACTACGCCTTGTGGGAATTCAGCCAGAAGGAACTCACCGGGGACAACGACACGCGGGACTGTCAGCCTGCCAGCGCCACAGAAGGGACCGCTCGGCCGCGAGAGCTTTAATCAGGAATTCACGCGCTCCAGATAGCCTGGGGTTCTGATTCCTCCTCTCCTACAGCCGAAGGGGGATGAAACACATGCAGGGTCATGACATACATCATTTTGCCTTTATTCCTGGCACGCAGAATTAGCTTTGTTAAGCAAACTCCTTCCCGGAGATGCCGGGCCGCGGGCTGCAGCCGGTCGGTGCCAAGGGGGGGACAGCACTGCAAACCCCGCCAGGCGCGGAGCTGCTGTCCCCACAGGGCCTGCTGCTGAGATCCCCAGCGTTCTGAATAATCCTCCCGACTTTATCTGCTTCACACATCACTGCGCTATCATTGAGATACCCTGGCTCTAATTTCTCACCTTCTGCATGTTTTAAAAGCACTTAACTCCATCCTACACATGACCAGGAAAGGGCAACACCTAGACTTCGCAGTATTTCACTTGGTTAAATTTCTCATTTTACTTTTTAACAACATTTTGTCTGACTCTTTAGCCAAATCTGAGCTCCTGTTTCATGCTTTTGTCCACACTTTTCCCTCTTCTTCCCCCACCGTTTTATCAAAGGGACCTCCCTCTCCCTGAACTTGGGGAAACTTGTCATTATTTTTTTGACTGTCTGCTTACTGAGGCTGCTGTTCTCCGATGAAAGAGGAATTGTCATTCTTATAGTACTTCAGCAGTCTCTTCCTCCAGCCAAGCTCCATCAATAATTCAGCCAGGCCTCGATAACATTAGCTCTGGATGAACACAACACTCATGCCAATTAACTGGCTGAAAGGCCTCAAGAGATACAGGCAAGAGATTTCTCTTCATTTTTCTTAAGCTCTTTTCTGAACTTCGAAAAATTGAGTTAGTTCACCGAGTAGAGCACAGAGCAGAGTCTGACACCGTTCCAAAGGCGCCAAGAGCCTTAAGCAATTGCTGTGCTAAAGCCCATCAGGCTGTTCCCTCGCTTGTCTCCACCTGCTCTGACCGATATTTCATTGTACGTTACTTGGGACAGAGCCGATCCTGCTCATGTGCTCCCAGCTTAATAAGATGCTGGAACACGACTGCAGCATGTCTAGACAAACATCTTTGTGGATCTTCGCTTATGAGCGGCCTTGCTCGACTAGCCTTGGGCAAAAGCCAGCTAAAACTTCCAAAAAGTTACTCAAGTCTTTTAGTTGCCCACCTGGAGATGCTGCAAAGGTGCTTTGGAGTGTTTAGTTCTACATGAAGTCCTCTTAGTTTTGTCCTGTTGGGCATTACACACATTGCCAATCTCTTTTTCAAGCCCCAGCTCAGACCCCGTACATTTGTGGACCGGATAATCAATCTGCAGACACAACCGCCTGACAGATGACTGCTGTGCCAAATACCATTCTAGCAGCTTGAACACCATATAAACCTTGTGGCAGCTCAGCACAGGAGTGACTTTTATTAATAACTGATCTCTGTCCTCACCTATTGCAAGGCAATTAAATATTTGCCTGTAAAGAACAGCGGAATGAAACAGAAACTATACCTAGGAGCCTACGGACAGAGATTGTGCGACTTGGATGGCAAACAGCCTTGTGTTCCTACTCCCATCACCGGCCACTCACTGAAATTACGAATTTGGAGAGAGCTCAGAGAAACAGAAGGAATAATTAGCTGCGTAGAGGCTGGTAATAGGTTTGAGGAAACGCTTTCCCTCCTGGGCATTGTTGTACTCACCAAGGGTGGGTGGAAGGCTTGAACCTGTTACTACTTGGCAGCTGCTCTAAGGCCTCCTGGACTGCAGTCCTGCTCTGCATTCGCATTCCAGGGGAGAAAAAGTGCCAGAGGTAGTTTTCTTTCCAGGATGAAGGGCTGAATGGGGTCCAGGTCCCACAGCAATTTAAACAGGGGTGGCTAGAACCAGCCTCCATTACTGGGCTGATCTTTATAATGAAAATACGAGAGTCGAGCAACGAAAATGCCTCAATAGCCCTGACTTCTCAGTAGGTGTGAGAGAAAGGAAACAGTTACCCAGACAATTAAGAGACAAACTAGTGTAATCTTCTCAACACAAGAATAAAAAGGAGATCCAGATTCAGTTCTGCAGCTTAGCAATGCTTTGCAAAAAAAAAAAAAAGCTGTACTGATACTGGTAGTAGCACACAGTGGCTGCACTACCTGTGCTGTTTGTAGGGTCACAATTACAGTAAAGCTCAACCCCAACCTTTGCAAAGGTCTGCTCCTTCTAGTTTTCTGTTGTCAAGTCAAAAAGCCTCCCTCAGAAGGAGCTCTTCTGTCTTCTCCTGATGCCACCTAGTGACTGTCCCCAGCCTGTTCAGCTTGGGCTCAGACCTTGGTTGAGGCTTTTGAAGCCACTAAACTACAATTTTTGCAGAAAAAACGATGGTGCAACTGAGTGTGGCCAGCGATTGATGCCAACAGGGAGATGAGCAACTAGAAGGCAGCTTGGAAAGCTGCGCCAGAGGCAGCATTTGGACTACAGAATAGCTTGGACAGGAGGTACTGACTTCTGCAGCACAGAGGACGAGAGAATCTGGAGCTATTATGCAGTCAGGTTACAAAAACATGCATCTTCAGAGCTTATTTTTGATGATAACTTGTCATCCCTAGAGACAAGGAAGAGAAGAAGTCAGACCAACTACAGAGCGGCCCTGGATGTATCCTGACAAGCACAGCACCTTCAGGATCTCTGTTTCCACCCCCACGCTGTCCCCAAAGAAGCACACCGACCCACACTGATGTCACCTTAACCAGAGCCGAGTGTTTAATTGATTGCAAGGGAGTGACAACCGCGCAGTGGTTGCGCTGGGAAGATACCCACTGCACAGCGGTGGTACGGAGTCTTTAAAACAAAAGAAGTGGAGGCAGATCCATCTCACAACAGAGTACAACGAAAAACAACTTACGCATCTGGGGATTCTGGGGGCAGCATTAGAAATAATGATGCCTCCTAAGGACTAGCAAATACCCAGGCCTGAGGCATCTCAGCACGACTGAGATGAGAGATTTGTCAGCACAACTGACTCCCCAACATCAGTACTTAACAGCAGGCAATGGATCTAAGGTTTGTTTTTTACATATATATATATTTATATTTATATATATATAAAGCGCCTATCACCATATCGATAAACATTCTTTGGAACCACTCCGATGGCGGAGGTAAGAACAGGAGTCAGCCTGTTAGTACCTCAGCACTTGTTTCCAACCAATTAAAAAAAAATAAAAGAAAAAAAAAATAAAGCCACAAGACTCTGCTGCCAGCCTGCCTGGCTGGTGTTTAATACTGCTACTCCATCAGGGTTGGAGGGAGACCTATTGTGAATGGCAACAGTTGGCGCTGTGACTTCTCCGACTGCACGGCGCGGGTGTCGCAGGAGGGCAGTGGGACGGGAGGCTCAGACCTGTTACCAGTCAAACCTCTGATTGGCAGGGAGCTCCTGTGAGCAGAGGGCAAGCGAACTCTGCGCACAAAGCTCTCGCCCTCTGTGCTTAAGGCTGAGTCAGTGATCCTTCTGGACTCTTCCCAGGTTTCAGAAGATCACCGGACAGAAATACGTGTCAGTTATAAATATATCATGTCAGTGGTAGGGGGTGGAGAATTTAGAACGGGTGCGGGGAAGAGAGAAAGGAAAAAATACATCTTACGTTTCCAGCACTGGAAAAAACAGTTTTGACCTCAAGCAATAAGTCACTGGACCTTTTCAGTAGTCCTATCTGGCTTATGCCCCATCATCTTTAACACATCATCAAAGGGAATGTTGGCTGGCAAAGGGTTAAACAATCCCACACAGTGTAGAGCAAATCTGCAGCCTGCTGGGAAGGTCCCCACCACATCACTGATGATCTCAGGGTCCAACTTGAAGGAAGGAAGCAGCTTCTCAGTCTCACACATCGCTCAGGGCCTGGAGACAAAGACAAAAATGTGTCAGGATGGACCTGCTGCAGTTCTGCTGTCCCCAAAAGAAACATGGTTCTGAAACTCAACTGTGGCTTTGCCTTCATCCCTAGGACACTCTGAGGAGGTTTGTTCTGGAACCTGCAGTTTCAACTACCTTAGGATATAACTGAATGATGGAGAAATACAGAGTATCCTTCATGAAGTCAGACTGTGCTACAGCATCCTCTCTTTACCCTCCGGTTTGCACTAGAAACCACAACCACATTTTATCTAAGACTTTTGGAGCTTTTCAATGGAAAAGAACAGTTCAGCAGGAACTTGGACTTATTTTGCTATATAGGAGTGATCCACCACCAAGGCACGGGACATCCACCCAGAGAACAGTTCCAAACTGAACTCTGGTCTTCCCAGACTGACTCATACTCTGCTATGTCACACAAAACGCCGTCCTGCTCCGACTTGCCCAAAGAAGCCTTCAGGGCTGCAGGAAATCCTCGGTCCTGGATACTCGCGCTCCTACCAAGGAAAAGCCATAGCAGCACAGCCTCGCTTACCTTCCGTGCAAACTCCGGCAGAACGAAAGCTGCCCGATGAATGTCCGAGTTGTAGTATTTCAGACTCCTCTCCTCTACTTGTTGCTGCGAGAGCTGCTGCACAGGCTCCCGGAAATTTGTGTTCTGCAATAAAGAAGCCACATAGCTCTGTAGCGTTTGGGTAACAAGGAAAAGGCCGCGTGACAGGCATCCCAACTCATGGCAGAGGAGCAAGAAGACTCGCAGGAGAACAGATGACTTTCTGTTCTAGCGTAAGCCAAAGGTTACACACAGCTCCAGCCCCAAGGGTTTACACTCCGTACCTCGTGTGGCCAGCCCTTGTTCACAGATGTCAGCGCATGAGGTCAGACTGCGTGTGAGCCACGTGCCAGACGATGCCGTCAGATTGTGCCCGAGCATCTCAGCAGCAAGGCTGCTGCTCCTCAGAGCGCAATCCCCATCTGCGGTAAGTCAGGCACAGCGCACGCTGCCAGTGCCCCACATAAATCAAATGCAGCTGCACAAGTGCTGCTGGCTCCCTAAACCAACGCGACAGTTGCATTACGGGCTGGCTGTAGCGCAGCAGATTGGGAAGAGAGCAGAACTCAGGGGTTTGACAGAGCAACCAGCCTACATCCTAACACGGACTCTCACTTGGAGGCCTTTGTACACGCAGATTACCAGTCACAAGCTGATTCTTATCAAGCAGGTGCCCACTTTAAAACAGCCAGCATCAATAAGCCAAAGCCTTAACAGGCTCTGGAAACTGCTACGGCTTCCTCCCTTCCAAGTTTGTTGCACTACAGAGAAAGCCGTGACCTTTTCTAAGACAACTGGTTCCATTACTGACTTCATTCAGCACTGAGCAAGCTGCACTGCAGCTCTGGGGTCCTGGGGCCCAGCACAAGTCTAGAGGCCCCCGAGCTGGGAGAGCTCAGTGCCGCAGCTCCAGCTCCGTACGGGACAGCCCAAGCCAGGCTCTGCGCTGCGTTCGGGGAGTGGAAAAGAGCACTTCAGGTGCCTGAGACTCACCGGGTTCTTGCTGCAGAGCATGAAGCCAATCTGCCCGCTGGGATATGTGGGGATGGTGCAATAGGCGTATTCCACAACAGGGAACAGAGACTTGCAGAACTGACGCATCTCCTTAATGAGATCCAGGTGCAGCCACTGGCACTCACCTGCAGGGAGAAAGGAAGACACAAGGTGGGAGCTGCCCCTCTTCTCTGCACAGGCCTGTGCCAGGTTAACTCTGGTTCCAAGCCCAAACCTGCTCTACTCCGCACAGCTCGTGTGGTTCCAAAGGCAAGATAAGACCCTTACGCCAGTTTTACTAAGTGCAGTCCAGCAGTTAACGAGTTGACGTACGCAGATGAAAAATGCTCCCGTACCTGGGAGCCAAAATGAATTTCACTCCCTGCGTCATGTCTCCCCAAGCAGAGTCCCCTTTGTGCCTCACATGCTGCATTTAATGATCTGGCACCAGCCTCTGCCCAGAGACAGCATCCTCACCTTGGCAGCAAAGAATCCCATCTTCTCGCAGGGCTGTCTTCATCAGCTGGTAGTAAGATTCTTTGAATAAGCTTTCTGCAGGACCTGGGAGAAAAATGAGCAAAGCGATATGTTTAGAGAGAGACTAAGACCATAGGCTTCTCAGAGCTTTTTGGCTGCACAGGGACTACACGGAAAAGAGACACTTCAAACGGCTTTTCTGCGATCACAACAACTGGAGATCATCTGAAAGCAAAGTTCTGACCCTGGGTGAACCCCAGCCTGCACAACAGAACCATCAGGATTTTAGCTTTGCTCAATAGCAAGCCTAGGAACTTTATCAGAAAGTCCGAGCAGCTGCCTCTTGCTGCAGTGAGCATTTTTTAAACTGAAATCCTGCTCCAAACTGCCTTTTAGAGATGCCCCTCTCTGTGTTAACTATGGCAAGAGTGAAGGTGACTCAGGCACTCATGATTAGTTCCCTAAAACGAGTCACTATAATAACATTTGGTCCCTCTCTGCTGTATTTCTGAAAAGGAAAACAGAGGTAACCTCACTACAGCCATCTTTAGGTTAGTTAGCTCCACCAACAGCGCATGAGACGCTGCTTCGTTAGCAGGCACATGTGCAAAGCTGTCTGTGCCAGCACGGTGCTGTATGCCCCATGGGATTGCTGGGCTCAAGGATCAACTCTCTGCCAGCAGCAATAGCTGCTGGAGTTGAATTTTGAGGAGAGAAATGTGACAGTTGGCTCGAAGCCTTGCTAATACATTTTCTGGCCTTCATCTTTCCCGTTCTCCACCAAAAGAATCGAGTCAGGGACAGTCTTTTCACTTGAAAAGGAGCCTGGGCAGGCTGGCTTTACTTCCAGGAGGTAAGCAGAAGAGAAAAGGAGGAGACTGGAAAGCAATACCCTTTTATGGGCAGAATCCTTACCCACAGGGTCAGACGAGTCTGTGATAATCACATCAAAGGCTTCTTGATTTTGTTTCATGAACTCAAAACCATCTCCCACGTGCAAGGTCAGCTTAGCACTGGAATATCCCACTGCCATCCCTGGGAGGTATTTCTTTGATACCTGGATCACATCCTGCAACACAGAGAGCACAAGTGGGTCAGCGGGGGCTCCAAGGAGCTGCTTCTCAGGCTACTGTCCAGCTGCAAGAACAGCACAGTGAGTCATTTCCTTCCATGCCTTCAACACAAATCCGACTCGCTAGTGAGATCCTCGAGAGCTGTCAGCATCTCCAGCCAACAAGCCACGCTCATCCCTTTCCTACGGCCTCAGGGTTCAGTGACACTGCTGGTCTGTCCTTGCCAAACTCAACAAGAAGAACTTGGAGCTTCAAAAGCTCCCTGAGGAACTAAGAGAACACGTTTACAGATCTGACTGCTCTGTGCTCCTTTTCCCTGGAGACATCACTTGCAGAGGTGATCTCAACTAAAGACTTTTTTCTTCCTAAATAAAACCACGCCAGCAGGTTTCTGGATGTAAGAAATATCCCCACCTCTGCTCTATAGTCATTATATCAATCCCCCCATAATATACAGTTTCTTCTCTAGAATGGTTATACAGCCACTCACTGCCCTAAGCCCACAATTGTACTGAACACTACCAGCTTCTCACAGCTGGCAGAGACAAAAATATCCTGAGCTTATTCAAAACCAGGCACATATGGCTACTTAGACTGGCAGACAGCGCACACGGTCTCACATAGCAGCATTTCCCATTCCTAATACAGCTTTGCTTTGAAGACACAGCAAAACTTTCTCAGAAAGTAAAATATCAGAACACGCTGACTGAGAGGAGGAGGATCAGCCCACCTATCACGGAAACAAATACCCCCCGCTTATTTCCTGCCTACACCCGCAGGAGACGGTTTAACAAAGCGACCATCCTGCTTCAGGAGCAGTGCTCTGTTCTGCACCGGGGGAGAGGGGAAACAGCACCTTCCCAGCGCCAGAGCTCCCTTTCTCCAGATTCTGTGCTTGGCCCACGCTGGCCTGGAAGGGCCTCTACTGTACGTGTGTGAAAGAAATCACATGAAAGAGGCGGCCAGCTGCCACGTAGATGACTCGTAAGGCAAAGAGGTGGCGCTGTCAGTGTCACGCTAGCAGAACCGGCAGCAAGCGCTCTCGCTGCTGACAAGGGACAGCAGGTGAAGCAGCAGCTCCCGCGGATGCTGTGAAGTACGGCTGCTTTTTGCCGGGTCTGACCGAAGCCCTGGGGCATCTCCAAGCAGCCAGGAGCCCAACGCACCTCATCGATCTCGCACTGCACCACGGACTCCACGGTGGGGTGTTTGACCACCTCTCGCAGCACTCCCCCATCGCCGCCACCGATGATCAGCACCTGGGAGAGGAGAGGGCAGAAAAGCGGCCGTCAGCGGGGGCAGCTCGCGGGGAACTTTTGCAGCGTGGCCTAAAGAGGACGGTTAAAACCCATCAGCCTCCCGGGCTCCTCCTGCCCCGGCACTCGGACACGGGCCCACGGGGGCTGCCTGGGGTGCTCTGTCAAGCATGGAGCGTGGCCCAAAGCGATGGCGGCAGGAGCACGGGGGTCGGTCTGCGGGGCCGGGGAGACCCCACGGAGGGGACTGGGATGACTCACCTTGCGGGGGTCGGGGTGGCTGCAGAGGGGCAGGTTGGCGATCATTTCCTGGTAGGAGAACTCGTCCCGCTCCGTGCACTGGATCACCCCGTCCAGGACCAGGACGTTGCCGTAGGTGGTGCTGGGCAGAGCGGGGAAGCGGGGTTGGAGCCGGCCCGCGCCCCGGGGCCGCGCTCCCCCACCCGTCCCCGCGCCGCCAGGCCCGCACCGCATGGCGCTGAGCGCCGCGTTCCCCCCGCAAGCCGCCGTTACCACCGCCCTCCCGGGGCCGCCCTCCCGGCCGCGCCGCACCTGCGGAAGACGAGTATCTCCTGGTAGCGGGAGCGCTGGTGGTGCAGCAGCTCCTCCACCTGCAGCGACATGGCCTGGCCCGGCCACAGCCGGCACGTTTCGCGGAACCAGCCCTCGCGGATCAGCGCCGCCCCGCCGCGCTCCATCCCGGCCCGGCCGCCCCGGGCACCTGCGCGCCGCCGCCNCCCGCGATCCGCCCCCAAGCGGCGGGGCGGGCGGAAGCCGCCTGTAGAAACGGCGGGGACTAACGACTTCTGGGGGGAAAAAAAACCCCTCTCATCGGGACGCTTTAACGGTTCGACCTTAGGAAAGCCCGATTCCTGCCCAGCGCCACGCGTGGCACGTGCTCCGGAGAGCACATCCACCGGGGTGACACCAAGAGTTGTGCTCCAGCCACCCAGAACAGAACAGCAAAACAGGCTTAGACTGCAGGATTCTAGTGCTACAGCTCCATCCCATTCCCGGCTGGAACCACGTGAAAAAAGCTCATCGTTTCCATTAAAGGCATTTTTAAAACCGACGGGGGTAAGGCACAACTTGGGATAATAAAACCAGAACAAGATCATCCTTGAAACGTCACCTTGCATGGAATTTTAAGTAAAGGACATAAAGAAATGTCAGGAATTTTAGTATCTCCACAGTCAATGGGGCTTCTGGTAAGAGATGCTTGTTCTTTAAGTTACAGAAACATCAGAAGCGCTAAAGCTGACAAGAAGGGAAATCAGCAGCCCCTGCAAATGCACTTGGAGAAAATTGCTGTTTAACTGCCTCTTTTCAAAAATGTTCTCCAGTATTCAGCCACAGAAGCAGATTTTGTGAGCAGAAAGGGACTCTGTTCTACCATTACAATGCTGTTCACACCAAGATGCCTAAGGAGGGAAAACCTGCTCCTTCTGCTCCTCAGAAATACGGAAAAAGATTGAAAACAAATCAACAAACAAAATCCCAGACCTCCTCAGAGCCTCTGTAAAATAAAGCCCTTGGGTTAGGGACGGAGAAGAAAGTTTTTACCACTACCCCCTCATCAGTCCTTGCACCAAGAGAAGTAAATTCTGTCATTGCCAAAACAGGGGAGCATGAAATGCAAAATCCTCAGTCAGAAAGTAAATTCCAGAGTAAAGGCAAGGCCTTTGGGAAACAGAGCAAGATCCATCGGTCAGCGCAGCGACCGGTAACCCAGAAGGCAGCTCTGCCACCGATTTAACGTGGCTTCAAGCTAAGTCACGTCAGCCCTACCCTTGGGTACTCCGGACGTTAAACTGATGTCTCTTACCTCCTTCTTGGCAGCTGTCACATTTAGAATAATCTCTGCCATCCATCAAATTACAGGCTGATACTCTTTCTATAAAGACTTCAGGATAACTCACTGTGGGTATTTAAAACTATGAAATGTTAGTACAGCTGTACTGAGGTTCAGTTGCAGCCCAGAACCTCACCCGCTTTCCCCAGCCAGACACTGCGCTCTGGCTTTTTACCTTCTCCCTAATGCTATTGCTTTCACTCTGTAACTTTATGGTGAAACCACTGGTCTCTGAATCAAGAAGTACCCCAACTCTTTTCTTTTTCCCCTTAAAATAAAATCTGTGCTTAAAAAGAACAGGTAAACACACTTATTTTTCATATTACCTTGTAAGAGATGAGCTGTCCAGTTCAATTTGCAAGCAAGGTCTAACATAAATACAGTCTGGCCTTGTTCCCTCCTCTGGACTGCTGGGGTTTGAGTCACGTCTACTCAATCTATTATTTTTGTGCTGACTTTAGAGATGCCAAGAGGTTCCTCTCGCACTCCACTGACACGCTGGTTCTGGACTTGAAGCAACTCCAAGACGTGACAAGTTTAGTCTAACTGAGGACAAACTTACAAAATTAGAAACAAAGCGACATTGTGAGGATAATTTGAAAAAACCCAATGTGAATATAATAAAAGTGAAATAAGATGTTTTTCCTTTTGGAAAAAAAAAAGGATTTTAATGGGTTTAAAAATATTTCTGTACAAAAACTGCTCAGTGACCGGTATTTGCCTTCCTGTGGTGCTTATACTTCTGACTATTGTTTCGTTCAGCAGCAACTCCCACAGGTCCTGTAACAAGGACTATCTCTTTGGCCACTGGTGCCTGGAACCCCTGCAAAAGACAGAGAAAGACTTTTAACTCTTGCTCTAATTTCACTCAAGACTGAAAACCTTTCTCCCTCCAATGCTGCCCTTACATAGTGTTGTTCTTTTCTGGCTAAGTAATACACAAGGATCACGCCTCGTAAGCTACACATTAAGTATCTATTCAGAATGAGAATGTTCATCTTTGGCAGTACTGTTATTTATCTTCCTCCCAAGCTATGCAAATGTTCTCCCCACCTCTACCTATCTCTGTGGCCAAAGAAAGCGACTCCCACATCTATTAACACAAACTTTTACCTCAGCTTTTCAAAGTTTCCACCCAGAATTATCTTTGATTGCATTAATCCTAAGATTTTTTCTTGTTTTTTTTTTTCCTTTAAACTGACGTCAAGCTGTGAAATGAAGGTGAGTAGGTGTTACGCAACCTCCTCCCATGTGCTTAGGCTCCCACAGCATTAGAGGACAATAGCTACGCTTTGCCTATAGCTCCAGGGGACAGGTGTGAAAATACTCCAGCGCTGACAACACACCTGTCGGCTTTCCCCGCCAGGTAGGACATGCTTCGGTTTCCAGATTGTTGAAGTTTGTTAGCTCCAGCAAATTTCTGCACAGAAAAAAAAAGAAACACCACCCCGGTGAAGTACCTGCTAAATACAGCGTGTGTATGAAAAGGTGGGAAACAAGAGAGTCCAAGGGGGCCCAAAAAACCTCTTCCTGAATGGGAAGAGGCCATCGTATGGAGTATGAGCTGGTGATACAAAGCGGCACCTCAGTACTGAGTTAGGGAACATCCTGCAGATCCAGAAAGAGTCACCCGCCTTCCCCAGCTGGGTCTGTGCTATCGCCAACCCGTCTGTTCCTTCTCCCATGATGTGCCCCTACCTTGCTTGTGTAAGCTTGCTTGGCAGGATCAAATTGTGGTGACTGCTTCGATTTGCTGCTTCCTAAGACAGAGAGGAGAGAAGCTGTCACTAAAATTTTCCAGAAAGAGCAGTACATTCCACGGTGCTCCTCTGATGATAAGGAGGTTTCACTGCAGTCTCCCACATGCTAAAATCCAGAACGGTCTCTTAAGGGCAGGAGAGGCTTTTCAATAGATACTTGTTACAAAGGAGTCAAATCTCCTTTTCCTCCCAGTTCCTGGGGTCCAATTAAACAGATTATTTCCTTATAGAGAAAAAAAGCAAAATATGAATCTACAGTCCCTTTGGCCAACGGTTTCAGAGTTTTCTTTCCAAATCAGAAAGGGATGCTAAGCTGTGCATTCCCCAAGCTAATTTCTTGTAGTACTTCCCCACTGTAAGTGCGTTCTAACAGTTTGTACTGCCATGGCACCTCTTACACATTCACATGCAGCCTTCTCAGGGCTCAGCTGGCAACATTTTCCACAGCCCGCAGCACTGTAGCAAGAGATCCAGATCTTACCCGCAAACACTTTGAAGTTGGACTTGCTGTAATCAAAGGGGGTAAACTGCTTCGGTTCTTCCAGCTCCTCTGGTTGCTGGGAGGCTTTTGGCCGTTTCTTCTCTTGTTTTGGCAACTCTGTTCCCGTTTCACTCATAACTCTCTCCCTTTTCTTATTAGCTTGTTCCTGCTGTGAAAGCAACCCACAGAATAGAAACAAGGACAAGTTGAGGAGAGGAGAATGAAACATCTCTGTGTAGGCATGAAGACCAGCATGCAGATCAACTGCCCGATGGACCCAGCAACAGCTACTGCCTGTGGCAATAATAGTGCGGGGAGGGAGTGCTGTCTTCTTCTTTGGGCCTAAACTACCTTTTTAAAATTATATTTTTTGTCCCCTCATAGCAGGCACTTTTCAGATGTGAAGCTGCCATTTCACAGGATACTAGAGGCTGAGATTTGTGATCTGCTGTGGCCCCACAGGCAGATTTCAGGCAAATGAGGTACGGAGGTGCAGCAGTGCAAAGCGTTCCCTACCAAAGATACAGAGGGATGCGAGAATTTGCACAGCACAGTTGCTAGGGCCTTGTTGCTACACAGGGCAGAACCCCAGAGAGACTGTGATCGAAAGACTGTTATTCAGGTATTTCAGAATCATAGGGCTCAGGGTTTCATTCTGAACTATGTGATAAATGTTAAAAGGGGCAAAGGCTGGAAGCAGGGAACTTGATGACATACCATCGCTTGCTGACGAACAGAGATAATATTTTCTGTTGCCTCTTTATATGCCTTCTGTGCCTGGTCACGAGCAGCTGTGGAAACGAAACAAGCTTTACTGTAAAAAGCAGCAGTAAGTTACCCAGGAGCTTAGAAAAAGCAAGCAAAGCAGCTTGTAGCAAGTCTCAAACTAAATAGAGTACGATCTTTGTCAAACAATCTCATCCATCAGAAAATCCATCACCTAAGGTTTTCCTGTAACTGGGAAACAACCTGTTTCCTGCGTCCCAATGCACTGAGGAAGGGAAGAATGGCTGTACCTGACTGCTGGGCTGCTTTCTTTTTGGTTTCATCCTTGGACTCCTTCTGTGCTTGTGTCTGACTCATCAACTTCCATCGATTGCTGATCTACAACAAGGAAAAATTACCCGGGATCACTTTCTTTGAAGTTTTATGGCAAAAGGGAGTTTATAAACTTGCTACCACATGCTGGCCTTCATTAAGAGTACAAAAGATCAAATTGGATTGTAAAAGAGATTAAGATCTGCTGCAGCAGGTAAAGTAAAACCATGTGCTTTACAAGTTCTGAGCTACAAACAAGCCATGAGAACAAAGGCAGGTACAGACTTCAGTAGTAGTTCGTAGCTTTGACGGACAGGGAATATAGTGGAATGGCTCCAATCCCCAGTTCTTTGAAGGATACGAATGCTATGGAAACAACGAACTACAGATTCAGAAACACGTCAAGTTTCTCAAAACTTCTTTTTCTAAGAAGAATCCAAAGAGAAAAAAAAATCCTATATTGCTAAGGTTCCCAAAGCAAAATAATCTACTTACTTGTTTATTCTGTACTACTTGGCAGGAAATTTTAGCTCGAAACTTACTTCATAAATTTTTGATGATGGGTCAAACTTTGCAGATTGTGAGACATAGGCAGGATTCTGTTCTGAAGGTAGGTACTGTGGAGAGGAAAAACATTTTGCTTTACACACAACACATGACATTTAGCTCATTGCTAAAATGGTACTTAAAATGTTCCAATAAAAAAATTCATATTTAAGAAGCATTCTACAGATAGCTCACATTTTGGAAAAAGACAAGTTACCACAGCTATGGCCAAGAGAAACATTAAAGAAAACACACAAAAAAACCCCAAACCCTACCCGCAAACACACACCAGAAAAAGTTGGTTTGATATTATTTCCTAGTAATTTGCCATTCTAAATCTATAACAAAGTATTGTTCTTCTGATTCATGTGAAGAGTAAAATCAGCTCACTAACTCTAGCCATAAAGTGGAGAGGAAAACGTGATGCAAATTTAAAAAGCCTCACACTTGATTAAAAATCCAACAGTGAGAGGTCTGTTTACTACGGAGAAAGACATTTATCTAAGAGGCGTTTCAGTGTGTTTTGAAAACAAGTCCACACGTGTGTGCTTTGCAGGAAGGACAATCTCTGAATTCCACTACGAGAGCAGCAGCTGATGCTCTATCAAGCTCTTTCACGTGTACCTGGAAAAAGAGCTCAGAGCACCCGCTGCACTAGGTAGTTCACCCGTCCCACTACAAACATGTATTGGGAGCTTTTACCATTCTAAATGGATTTTCGAAAGATTCCATTATACGCTGAGCTTTCTGCTGTGCACTGGTTAAAGCTTTCTCATTTCCTTCATCTTCATCACATTCCTTAAAAAAAAAAAGGGGGAAAAATATTAACATTAATAATTTTTGGTTTTGGCTACTGCTGTTTCACACATGTTATTTCTCACTCTATCTGAAACTCCACTGATGGCAGTAACCCTCCTTACTATTTCTTACAACACTTCCACACAGTTTTATCAGATTATTAAGTACGTTTTCTAATATTTAAATACTGACATGACCACAAACATGTTGCTTACACTGAATATGCTGACAGTGGCAGTACCAACAAGACATGTTGCTTCTGGCTGTACATCCTGAATATCCATTGTCCTCCCACTGTCTGAAAAGAGACAGCCATGTTCCAAAACTGGTGCAGGCTCTACATGAAAAGGAGACAAAGTTTTATTAGATACTTGCATATTTTACTGGTCTTTTATCTTAATGAGATTTCACTGAAAAGTTACTTCAGGGCTGCTTATTTCCCCATGTCAAAGCCACAACATGTCATTATCAGCATAGTTTTTAGCTTAAGCCCAAATTACCCAAGCCAGAGTTGTTCTGAAAATCATCTGTAGGAATCCGGGAACTGTCATGTGGTCCAAATAAGGTATTCTCCAGCCTCTGCAGGGAGATTCGAATTACAAACACCATTAATACACTACTCTGAATATGTTTTCACATATTGCAGAGAAACATTAAGGAAAATTCAAATAAAAGGGTGAAACTCAGAGACTGAATATTCTAAATATTGCTCACTTGCCAGAGCGCGTTTCACTTGACAGCAAAAGGGTCTCTGTGCAAACACCCAGTAGCTAATGCAGATGCTTTATTTATTTCATACGCATGAGGAGGGTAAACAAGCTGGCCTTAAAAATTAATCTGAAACTTCTCTTCTTACAATCAGTCAATACAGACTAACACACTGTCCAGCAACTGGAGTGTTTGCTGACACCACCTTAAATGCTGCTATTATCACGGTTTGTGAAACACCAATTTACAGCTGAGAATGTTATGAGCCCAGCACAGAAAAGTAACATTAAACTTAAGCAGAGAGGCTTGTAAAATGGATGAGAGTAAACAACTTAACTAGACGCCAGAATTTTGCTACATTTGTTTCTGAATTTAAGGCTTAAGACAATATTCTGGAAGCAGTACCTCAGGGTTGGATAGAGGTGTTCTCTTCTTGACTGCCAAAGTGATTTCTGACTAGAATGGGAGAGAAAGATAAGTCACTTAAATGCACCTGCCATATTTCTTCTATGTTGGCCTCCTTATCAATGTTTTAAAGACATTTATTACCAGCTAGCAGGTTGTTAAAATTATAGTCTTTCTTCTCCTACAGTGTTTACATATGGATACATTTAAACATCTCACACAGAAAAGACACATTCGTGCTCACAAATGGTTTTGTTTCACTAGAGGAAGACTGTATTAATATCAACATGTTGACGATATATTTTAACTAATAAACCTCTTACACCTAGGGTATTTTTTTTGCTTCATCATAGCTGTAAAAGCTTTATGAATCCATTTACATGGCCAACAAATTCCACAAGGTCCAGTTCATCCTCACACAGGCAAACAAGATGTGCAATGACAGACAACTGCACCTTGTTTGAGTAGCGTCTGATCTTTTACTGCTTTAGTTCTCCAGAAAACTACACCGTGCGTAAGCCAGTATGCAGCAGACAATAGGCAAGAAGTTGCAATGTATCCTTCTGCTCTAAACACTATATTCACTGTGCTCAAAAAGCAAACTCCAGCACACACATCACCATAGGTCACCATTTAGCTGCAGTTCCTGGCTTACAGAAAGCCAGTGATGAGTCTCTTGTGTGGTACGAGCTACTCCTACCTTGAGAAGAGGCATCTCCCGGGCCTGCTGAATGAGGAGATGCAATTCATTAATCTGCTGGCGAACTAGTGGTGGGACTGGATTACAGCAAGCAATGATGCCCTGGGGTTCTCTAAAGAGAGATGAGAAAAATTCAGCGTGTTGTATTTACGGCCGCTGTGCCAGGCATTCGCATTCAAAAGACACGCAACCAGATATAACCCTGGTCCTGACTGTGACAGAATAAGACAGGTCAGATTAATCTGCCAGAGTTTATTCTCTGTGATGAAAAATTCTTCTGTACCAGGTTTGTGCAGATACGGAAAAAACATTAATTCAGCTCTCCTCTCATTTATCTTTTTTGTGGTCTGTCTGTCCCCACCTTCATTTCATTCCTTGTTCACCATTCGACTATGGAAGTCGAGCCAAGCAGCAGACTGGCATTTAAAGATGCATTTTTATTATTCTCAAGTACAGATATTAGTTTATGAGCACCAAACATTTGAGGAAAATGTTGCATAAATCGAGTGTTTTAAGGGATCTGCCCCTTGCCCCCCACCCAATCCCTTTAGGAACCGAAAAAGACCAACCCAAACCAAATAAACGTTATGGGAGAACTCATATCCCTCTTGCTCTGTAATACTGCAGCAATCTCAAGGGGGAATGTGTGACATATACTAATGGAAAGGAATGTGTTTTATTAGTGGAATAAAATCGGAGAGATGTATCCCAGAAGAAGTTTGGAGGCTTCTGAAGTATTATTGCTATTTACTTCTCTTCCAAACTGAAGAATTATAGAGAAAAACGTTACTGACAGCTGGAAGAAAGGGACCAATTGCAGAAGTAATTGCACACTAGGCAATTACTTGCTGGATATTAAAATCAAACGAGACTCCTCAAGGGTGAACAAAACTTACTTGGGCAGCTCCTCTGCTATCTTCAACAGCATATGATTTGGTAGTACATACCTGCAACACAAAGAGGTAATGTAGCAGAAAGTTAAACACTCTTAAAAATGACTTCAAAATGCACCAGTCTGCCCCAACTACAAGGTCTGAAAAGGTGAAACCAGTGAAAAAGAAATTAAGTAGTGCTGGTCTAGATGCCTGGGAGAATTTACTGCTAACATAACATGACTACTGTGTAAAAAGCAGGCTGAGGTAGTACACTAATTGCCATGGGTAACAAAGTGTTTCCACACAGTCCAAGAAACTCCATGAAGTATGAAGCCAGTGTCTGTAACAAAAGCCTTCCTACCCTGTACTCTCATCCTCTTGACGGGCCATCTTGTCTCTCCACGCAAACAGCAACCTAAACGCTGCCAGCTGCTGCGTGTTCAGATGTTTTTTCTGCCTCCTGTAGAGCTCAAGGTAGGATTCATCTGAAAAGAGGGGCTTGATGTATTTCTGGACAGGAAAAAAAGACACACTTCTGATCAGTATCAGGTCTGTGCTTTCTAGTTTGCCTTGCTTCACCGAGACAGAATCTCACACAGACATAAGGTGACTGAATAAACTCAGGTACAGTGTGTCCTGGAGCTTTCACTCTATCCCTGAAAAACACACATTTCATCCATTTTTAGGGGAAAACCACCCTCACAAACTCCAGGAGCAGCTTTAGACACAGAAAACGTTCAAGCTTTACTATATCAGGCAAGACCTGCTTTCATAGACAGTATTTTCCACAGACACAATATAATTGTCTCATAATGCAACTCCAGCCAGGCTTTGAACTTCTATGAACGCCCAGTAGAACTGGAAATGTAACATCTCTCTTGGGAAAGACACACCTGAAAGCATCAGGAGGCCAAGGAACACCAGAATCCCAAAAATAGCAAGAGGGCACCTGAACCCAAGGATTTTAGCTAGTGAAACAAATGACTGCACACAACTGAGTCAGAGTTTATACAGCTGTTTTCAGACACACCAAGAGGAAAGAAAGCTGTGGGGATCTATAGATGTAGAACAGGCAAAGGACCATCTGTCCTACTAAGGCCATACTCTGAATCCAGGTAATCCAAGCAGGTGAGGCTTTACCTTCAGGCAGATGTCCCTGCTGCGCTGCCACACGACCTGCAGCTGAGTGGGCTGCTCGTTCCCTCTCTCCCACAGCGCCTCCCTCACTTTGTCATAGATGTAGAGCAAGTAGTGAGTGTCATCACGGGCATACTGAATCATTTCTTCTGGCAAAGGGCTAGGGAAAAAAAACAAAAATTGTCAAAATTATACTAATCCATTTCAGTTGCCCCGCCAAACTGTTGCTTTTCTCTTGCAAGGCCTAACAGGGTAAATTACATGTAAAACACGCCAAGAACTGATATAGAAATTCTTTTTCTTTACTGAAAGATTTGTCGGGCAATAGTAGTAACATGCTGTGCAGTCTCTCATTCAGACGACACCTTGTTCACATGCCCGAGAGCAGGATTGCTGCGTAGCTAAGACAGATGGCAGAGCTGCTTGTTACACTATTTGTTACAACTCTCCTCTCTCTGCAGAGCCTACAAAAAGAAGACCTGGATCTCTGTGGTGTGCAGGGTCCATCAGTACTGCAATGGTTAAGCGTTGTTCTTAAGACGTGAGCTTCCAGGAGCTTTTCATTACTTAATCTTTCCTAATTTTCCCCAAAAGAACACAGTTTCCAAAGAAATACAGGAAGATTAACACTCATAAAAGAACTTAAAGCACAGCCAGGTTCACTTTCAGACTCAGCTACTACCATGGGGCTTGCAACTACAATACAAACACGGACAAGTGCTACCCTGCAGCTCCAGCCCATTTAAGGAATCAGTTTTTACCGTATCCTCCAGTCAGCCAGCTGGTACTGCTTGTCAGCATCTACGTTGCAATACAGCTTTAGCAAGTGGTCCAAAGAATGCCTGCCGAGGTTGAGGAGACGAGCAGCTTGATGGGTATCGAACATGTTCACCAAGTACAGGCCAAAGTCCTTTTGCAGCCACTCCACATCTGAATCGGCACCATGAAGTACCTTGAAAAGCAAAACAAATCGAGAACGATATGAAGAAAGTTTCCACCCCAGGCTGGCAGCACTGTGGCTTTATATTCATGTAGCTATGGCTAGAGTTCTTTTCTCTCTGCCCTTCCCTGTTAAGTGCAGAACTACTAAATGAGTGCACTTGGCAAGTGACTTCCCACTCACATCAAGGAAACAGGCGCACGAACAAATTACGATGAAGCAGAGCCAAGGGACCAAGACAGAGATCAGAGTGTGCTTTTAACTACAAAGAAGCTTAAACTAAGGAGGAAAAAAAAACCCAAACCAACAGAATTCTGATGGTGGGCTTGTGAATTTGGCAGCTGACCTTCACAATTGCGGGGTCTGTGAAGGTCTCGTTGAGAATGCTCATGTCGCTGCGCAATTCCAGTGCATCAACAATGAAATCTTCTGTTCGGGTGGAAATCTGCATCAGGCACGTCAAGCCCAGGAAACTCCTGTATGAATGGTGCTGAAAAACATGGGGGAGAGGTGTAAGCTAGGACCCACTACAGAATAACACTCCAACACAAACAGCACACCAAACGAAGGAAGAAAAAGTAACAGAGGACTTGAAAAAGACAATTAGATGAGCAAGCTTTCTCTCTGCAGTCACAAATATGACATAAAAAAAACCCATGGGACGAATTGAAAGAAGATTAAATTCAGTATGAAGTGTGCAGCCAGTACTACCACTGGAAAATTTATAATATTGATACAGTTTAATTCAACCTTCTAGATAATATCTGACAGATCAGGGTCATGAACTGTCTTTTCATGACAGAAAGGATAAAAAGCAGAAAGAGAAGACTACAAAACAGATGAGAATATAATGGTCTACTAGGTACTAAGAGCACACATGTAACTTTTCAACAGAAAAAGTAATTAGGTGATTACCTCTAAGTCCAGGGCAAATTCTTTACAGTTCATGAGCTTTTCATTCAGTTCTACCAGCTCATCCAGCGTGGTGACAAAACGACAGGGTGTTTCCTTGATGGGCCTGTACATCTGGCAGAGAAAATCATTAGCCATGGTATGTTCTATGGCAATGCCCACCCCGACCTCCACTCTCAACTCTGAAACCCGTCAAGTATGGCCAGCTGTAAACTTACTGGATCTGCAATAAGTTTAACTTAATGTGGGCACCAACCTGGGGTTCTGGTTTCTTTAGAACTCCATCTGGTGGAGAAAAATGCTCCAGTTCATACTGGTAAGGGTGAGCAAACCTGTGGAAATTAGGAAGACAGGCACGGACTAAATTTCAGTCACCTTCATGAAGCCAGAGCACAGAGACTTTGAGAGCTACAGCAGTTTCCCTACTGAGTAGAATTTTTTTTCTCTTATTAAGCACAGGTTTAAAATAACTGCAGATGTCTAAACCAAATCACACGCAACGTAGTGTGCAGACAAACACATGCAGAGCTGTTACACATGAATAGCATCAGCACAATGGGACCATCAAGTGCACATTCACCAATGGTACTCCAAGCACCTTGCTCTCAGTTTAATTTCTTACATGTCTTGCTCAATTTGCTGTGTCCTCTGCTGGTGTATGAAGTCTGCCAAAGCAGCTGGTACATCCAAGTCTTCAGGGCGCTCCTTTCGTTCCCGTCCATTTTTTGTGAGGGCTGAACAACCAATATGGAACAACTGGACTGGGTCCCACACATAACATGTTCTCAGCCTACTACTCTCTCCCCTCCACCCACCACAAGATCTTATTAAAATCACAAAGCGTCAAAAATCTTAACAATTTGGACCTGCAGCTTTTGCTGTCAGCAGGATTTCTGCCTGCTCCTCTAACGACAAGTCCGTTACTAGGTTCTAACAGGCTGTTGTTAAGTAAGATGCAAGATGGTTCTGCTCAAGAGCTTGGAAGGAGATTGAAAAATCTTCAGAAAAATCCTTCAATCATTCCCAGCTACTAAAAGTACAATGGTATTAGTGCAGACTGCGGATGAATCACCAGCAGCAGAATGACACGTTGCTGAGACAGGATCTTATGCTGGCGACTTTGCTAAAGCACCCAAAGCAAAGGCAGGTCTAACCATACACCTGGCGTTTCTAACTGATTAGAAAGAATTATCTGTACAGGCAACTAGACTAATGGAGACCACTTCTGGTGCCAGAGTGACTCTCATCACGCACGTTCAATGGTGGTAAAAGAAGCAGCAGAATATCTGTTTGAAACAGATTATTTGCTGTACACCACCAAGAAGCTGCAGTACGCTGACCTACCCTTACATTGCACGTTCGTAAACAAGAGATTCACAGAATTTACTGCACTAAAACGGTCAACACCTCCTGCTGTTACCTCTTTTTACAGTCAATTATTTCTCCTCTAGACTGTGAGGGCAGATTTGTGAAAAATACTCTCAATAGCCTACCCAACAAAGAATAAATCCCTTACCTTCAGGCAAAGGTTTCAAAGCATTTGGCTTGATAAAAAGTTTAGGTACAAAGGGAGTATTGGAATTGTCAATTTTTTCCCGAAACTTAAGCTGTGGTCGAGAGATATTCTTGGCATGAAGCAGTCGGAAGGTTTCAGATTGAGTTCTCTTGTGTGCTTCTCCTGCCTATTTAAAAAAAAAGGTAAACCACATGTAAAACTCACCTGACTTAACAGATATTCAGAGTTTCTTTTACTCAGCCTGACCTAATATTCAGAGGAATAAAGCTATACCCCAGACTCAAAAGTGAGTCACTCTCCTGCAGTGAGTCCAGCACCTAGGAATGAAAGTTCTCTAAATCAGGATCCTGAATTCAGATGAATAAACAAAAGAAAGGCCGTTGTGTACATGAAACTGAAATGGCAATCAAAAGCACAGGGAATCCGGAATCAAGCTTAAATAAATAGGAAAAGTAAAAAGAGGGAGGGAGTTAGGATGTGTGAAAAAACGTGGCAGAACATTTAACTACTCAACTCCACTGGAAGCACCAGTGCTGGGGAACAAGCTAAAATAGCCCAGAAAACTGCACGCAGAGGCCTCACCTTGCGATTCCAGCTGGAAACGATTGTCTGTGGGGGCTGTAACCCAGCAGGAAGGACTGGTTGCTGGTTTTTGTTCACTCCTGCTGCTTCATCCAATAAAATACCCTAAATTCCAGAAAAGTGGAGGTTTAAAATAACAAGGAAAACCACCGGACTGAGAAAACACTAAAGCACTTTCACGGAAATTCTCACAATGAAAAAAGAACTTGTGGCAACTCAACAGTTTACAAGAACAGTATCCAGAAATAATCAGCTTACCACTCTTTCAAGAATGACATCATTGGAGTCAACCAGCATATCGAATTTATCTTCCAGCTCTGTGACTTTGCTGTGATCTTCCATGCGGCTGCGGCAGCCGTGGTATTGCATCACCTTGCTCATGCTTGCAAAAGAGCAGCACAGTGATTAGTAACGTGAAAGCAGGTACGCTCAACACTAAACTTTCCCATTCTCTTCAACTTTCTACATCTTCAAAGTCTGAAAATCAATTAAATGCAGCACCTACAGATAACATTGTGTGAGCAGTGAATAGAAGAAACACCTATACAGTATTAAGTGTTAGAATTAATTTCTTACGAACCATGTGATTTTTAAAAGAGCCTAAAGCATTTTATAATAGCATCTGCTCTCTGCACAGCTCTTTATCCAAATCATTACAAAAAGCTCTCTTTAAACTTGTTACTTAAACTGTCAGTTGCTGGAAAAGTAACTAAAATTAGATATGTGAAATAAAAGATACAGCAAGTTCGGAGGCTCCAAAGAAGGGTGCTGCCTTCTGTTTTGGATTAGGAGCTCTTAGCAATGGCCCAGAGACGCAAACGCATCCTTACCAGTGCAGGAGTCGGTCGCCCTGTGTCTCGCAGTACGCCCTGAAGCCAGGGAAGCTTCGGTAGAAATCGTACTCATCGCCAGGCTGAGGAAGCCCATTAGATGCCTTTGTTGCAGCTACCACTGTGCCAAGAGCATACTGAGCAACAACACCACATTATCAGCATTTTTTTTTTCCAGTATTTTGTTCCTCTGTTTACCCAGGATAGAAATGCATTTTACATGGCTTGAAATACGTGGTTCTAAATATATTATGGTGCTTATTAACATGAATATGTTTACAGTAGTTCAGTTCACGTTGTCTATTTAAAGTGATGAAAGTCTAATACAAACAAGACTTAAAACTCAGTCTAATACGTACAGTTTTAAAGAACGCTTGTTAAGTCAGCAGGAACGCAGACAATTATTATTTTAACAAAACAACCTGCAGTGCCTCCTGCTGGAGGACCGGCAGCCGCTCCCTCCCTCGGAAGCAGCAGCGGGCACAGGTGAGACCCGAGCGATCCCAGGCCCGATTCCCATAGCCACGCGTCCGCCAGCGGCCCTGCCGAGGGTCCCGGTTCGACAAGAAGCCCGAATCCGGGCCGGTCCCGGTCCCCGGGGGCTCCTCACGGTGGCACCGCCCGAAGAGGGGTCCCCAGGCAGCCCCTCAGGTAGAACTACAGCTCCCAGCATGCCCCGCGCGGCACACGGCACGCCGGGAGCGGTAGTGCACGGCACTTCCCCCCCCCGCTGCCCCAGGCCCCATCGCCGCGCACCTTGACGAAGGCGTCCACGCTGTCGAAGCCGGGCAGGCCCGCCGCCGCGCTGCCCCCCTCCGTCTCGTCCGGCCGGCCCTGGGCCCCGCCGCGTCCCCCCTGCCCCNCGCCATGGTGCCGCCGCGGCCACGCGACGCTCGGACGCTCTCGCGAGAACGCGGCCGTTGAGGGGTCGGGGGGAGGCGAGCGACGAGCGGAAACGCGTGCGCACGGGACAGAGCGCCAGGGCTGCACTCTAGCGCCCCCAGGCGGCGCGGCGGAACCGGCCCCTGGGCGGGAAGACGAGGGGACCCCAAAGGGCTGGAAATGGATGAGACCCCCGGGCCTCTGCCCCACACACACCCACCCGTGGGGCCAAGAGCTGCCCCAGGAGCAGTTCTCACCACTGCCACACAGCATGGAAAGGGGGCAGCATTGCCCCCCAAGCCTCTTGACTGCCACCTCCCCATTTTGGGGTGCAGTGCTGGCACAGAGGAACCCCAAGAAGGACAGTGACACACCCCAGTGCTGTCCTTTGAGCAGTGGCTTGGACCCTGAGACCAGAAAAGCTGATGTTCTTACCACATGGATGACATAGCATCTGCTGGAAACTAAAATTTAAGGGCTGGATGGTCAAGTTTCTATTACACAAGTGACAGAGATCACTCAGTCCTGGGAGTTTGGCCTCCAGCTGCTATCAAAACTACAGCCAAGCACCTGAACTGACGCAGAAAAAGACAAGTCAAACCCATGGCAACAGGAAACTTAAAAAAATTCTTAACCTGCTTCCCTGTCTCTTCCTAAGTACTTAGGAACAAACAAGAACGCAGTCAAAATATTTACATTTTGGTGTAATTTATTGGCACAAAAATATTCAAATACAACATGGCATCTAAACACAGCTACTCTGTTGTATTTTGTGCATTGCTTTTAATATTTTTAATTCATAAATCATAACTTTATCTTCGTCCTCATGTTTAACAACCATTATTTTCTGTTTCAAGTTATAACATGTGCCTCCTATGCCAAGTACTCACTGTCCCTGGTTATTTCCCCAATACTGCTTTTTAATCCAGACACTGCAGGAAGCTTCTAAGTGATATTTCATTTGTACCCTACACCAAATTTGCCACCGATCGATCTGAACAGAGGCACCTGACTTTGCTCAGCTCAAGCTCTTCAGCTCTGGGATCTGCTCCGATATCCTGATCTAGTCCACAACCCGACTCCTGCACTAGTGGAATGAGCGGATATACAGCTTCCAATTTTGGGGCAAGAGTCGAGTTTGAAAACATGGTAACATGATAAAATAATGGTAAAATTCTGCTTCTCTTCTTTTTCCTTCCAGTTATCCAGCTCACCCCCAAACCTAAACAAAGCCTTGTGCACTGAGCTCACTGCAGCCACACCAACAGGACTGACCAGGGCAATAGTTAATCCGCAAATGACTTAGTTACATTGCAAAGTAAGTCAAAACCCGTATATAGTTATTTTCAATGGATCACCCCAAAGACCAAGTGTCCCCATAGACATCTGTGGTACAATCAGTCTTCGCTGTCCTGGACACCCAAGTCCCGCGTTGTGTTTCAGACAGCTTGTGTTTCTCCAACAGCAGCTTTACATTGGCTTGAACCAAGTTTTAATATACAATAACTCTTTTCATTTACATTTCAAAATATTTGACAAAAGGCTGTATTTCAGTCCAACGTTCAGTTTGTGTTTGTAGAAGAGCAAGTTTGGAGTGCAAAAGCCTCCGGAATAAAAGGCTGTGGATACTTTGGAATCTTCTGTTACCAGAAAGGACACCTGAAGACAACAGAGATATTGTAGTAGTGCTGACTTGCATAGTTTCACAGAGGCAACACAGAGAAGGACTGAGATTCCACACTAACTAAGCACTGTTTTAGTACAGCAAAAGCTGACAGGTGATCTCTGTGCTTCTTTCCAGCTAATTAATGGTTAAGAATGCTAAAAAGATCTATTTCCTTAAGCATAGCCCAAAGTTAGCTAACTCAAAATGACAGTAAATCATCTTTCTTTACTTAACATTTGATTCTCCACTGTAACCAAAACCATTGACCACCAAATGCAGTATTTCAAACTCTTAAACTATTCAGGCTGATTGCAGTTTAAATGTTCTAAAATCCCTGTCACTCCAGAAAACAACAACTTTCTTACAGAGTCCATGGGATCCCTGGCACAGCCCTGCAAAATTTAACACTGCAATACGTGCTAAGGCTCCTACATAAAACTAACTACACCAGTGACATTTTCCTGAGCTGTTTTCTGCTTGGATTGTTCAGAGATGAATTTTGCAAGGCTGGTTGAATGACAAACTCACCATCCAATGTAGCACTGGCACAGATTCTCGTGAGAAGTTGCTTGCTTAATGAGCAGTTCTACTTGTGTGGGTACATCAAGAGTTTCGTCGTGAGAGAAGTCTCGACCTTTGAAATTAAAAGATGGAAAACAACATAAACGGAAGTCACAAATCACAACATAACTTGCTTCTGGGTGGCAAGCTAAGGACTGATAGGACTGTTAACTACCCTTCCCTTCTGGTACATAAAATGCAAATTTTTCCAAACATGGAGAACCTCTAAAGGCGGACAGAGCCCAGAACTCCATTCTCCCTATTATTATGGTTTCTTCCTTTTCTCCGAATAATAGGTAAACCTACAATAGATAACTTTCCAGTAGCCGGAATCCTGGTCCTAATCCCTTCAAGTACATTATTTGGCAGGTGGGGGGTAGTTTCTTGTAAACTTTAAGAGCATAAAATTCTGCAACTAAATGCTGCAAACTGTAAAGCCAGAACAGTAGAAATTCAGCTTCCACTAACAAGCTAAGACATGCAAGATATGAAGTCTATTTAGTTACAATCACCGCTGTACTTTTCAAATTAGGCTCCTTTGTATCTAAATGCAGGCATCAGTACTGATGTTAGACAGAAACAAGAAAATTAACACAAAATACAAACACCAAAAGTAGTGCTGATCCATCTCATCAGATTTTATGTTTATCTTACATAAAAACATGCTCACCAGTGAGCTTATCTCGAACCCTGTTGATGATTTGAATTGCCTTCTTATTTAGAGCTTCTGGCTTCACTAGACCATCTCCTACTACAAGACAGAGGAAAGAGAATTAGGACTTCACCCGAACAACAAAAACATCTGTACTGCTGTTACATCTGCTCTTCCCAAACACCACAAATACCATTTGGAGAGCAAATAAACCCAGACACCAGTACATTACAGGTAATTATATTCCTCATTTATGCTGACAAGGAGCTGTATCTGTCCCACTTCATGTAATTGTACTTGGATCACGATGAAATTTCCTAATCTAAGAACAATTTCTGCAGCAGTATAGAAACAACATGGAAACTTACTGAAGGAATGGATGGATTCAGGCACTGTGGTCCCAGTTTTCTTATGGGCGGTCTCACCCAATTCCACACTGTCCAACATTTCTGTTGAAAAAAACCCACAAATATAAAAGTGTAAACGTGCAACTGAAAAGCAGATAAAATAATACTCCCCTGGAGACAAACAAAACTGTTAACCAGCTCATTAAAAAAAACCAGATTGGACTATGAGCAAGTGTACTGCACATCTCTGTCACTAATGGAAGCATTTCACAGGAGCAAACATTATTTTTCCCGTGTTAACATACTAGAAGGCCTGATCCAACTTGTAGGAAGGTTTTGTAAAAAAGTGTAACTGAAATGACATACAATTAACCTAAAACTACAATCAAATACGTATGTTTATTTGTAGAACTCTTCATATGAAACACAAACAGTCCAAAAGCAAACAACTGCTGAGATTCAACACAAAGCTCAATGTTCAGTCCGATGATTACTTGCCAGCTTTTGCACACTAATATTTGGTAGCTACATAAATAACTATCACTGATTAGACCTTGGATTACATCATATGCCCCAGAACGGTGTTAATGTAACTGTAAAGAAGCATCTGCTTTTTGAGCTGAAGTATTGAACTCACCACAGTCCTAAAACTAATGATAAGATTGTGTATCTGTCTACTTTTGAGGACTGAAAATATTTACTGTCTTATGCAGTGCTAAAAAAAAAAAAACAAACCCCAAACCGTTCCAAACATTCATGACATCCATCTTTTCTACTCACCTACTGACTGACTGGCTGAGTAGGAGTCTGTTCTTGTTCGTGAGCGCTTGTTGCCCTTTGTATTTGCTGCAAGAAAATACGGAGTTGAAAAGTATGAACTGGAATTTCAGTGTTTTGTAGCAAATTAATCCACAAACAATACAGACTTGACTACCTGTCTCTTTTCTCCAAATTTTACGCCACCTGAAACAGTTTTAAATTTCCTGATGACAACTAATCCAAAAACAACCCAAACAATTTTGATTGTATCTTAGTTTGGTGTCTGTGTGTAAGGGCAAAAGAGTTTTAACCACTGTGGTAATTCACAATCCCTAAAACCAAGTGCACACGGAAATAGCACTTACAAACCAACAATTTATATCAGATTGTTTTCAAACAGACATTGGATTTCATGCATCTGGATTTCTTGTATGTAATCAGACTGATTATTCTCTTGCTGTCACTGTTTCATCAGAATCACTTACTGTCCATCAGCCGCCAATTCAATAACGGATCGTACACGAAGGCTTCCAGCACAGCCATGACACTGTCCTTGTGTTCACGCAGCACTTCCATCACCGTGTGACAGGTGATTCTGTAATTGCCATCGAGACCCGTCACCTTCAGAGGAGAAAGAAATGACTCAACCATGCTGCTCTGTTCACTACACAACTCCAACCCTGGTCTGCGTGGAGCTGAAGTGGCTTGTGCATTGAAGTGGAATTCACTTTGTTCACTGAGAACAGCATAGATGTTTGTTACAAGCTGAGAACTCTCTTCTCCCATTAACATGATCATTAGGGAGTTCCATGCCATTGGCTGTGTTTGGTTGACGCAAACAACTGTTTGAAATGAGGAAACTAAGGAAGGCCCAGGAAACTGGATGGATTTCAGGTTTGGTTTTTTTTCTCCTCATCAATTTTAAAGTTGCTTTCCACTGTAATGTACTGTAAAGATCACAGGAGACATTTTAACTTACAGGAAATGCCCCTGCAATATCAACACCTCAGGTTCTTAGGGAGTGGTTTAGCCACAACAGAAAATACAAGAAAACTGAAAATCGGGTGCCCTTTTCCTTAGGAACAATCTCCTTTGTGTTAAAGAGGGGACGCTTACCTCCATAGCGTTTGTCAGCATCCTTGTTAACCTAAACGGAATCTTCTCAGGGAACTTTTCTCTTGTCATTGCAACCTAAACACACAATGATAGAAAATTAGTAAATTAATAGCTAACTTATTATTGAAGACTTAAGAAGTCTTGGGGTTTTTTCTGCTACAAACTTGAAGGTCGCATTTCAAGTAGGAAATAAAGTTCCAGATCTACGTTCCTCAGTTTCCGCAAATTTTTGGGAGAAGCTAGATAATTAACTTCATAACAGAGGGAAAACTCAAAAGCATGTGCCCAGCGGCTAGCATCAAGTAACACAGACTGCCTATCAGCAGCTTAAATTACTCCAAGAAATTTTATGGAAAAGTGATGTTGGCACTTCTTTGCTTGTTGCAGGGGTCAGTTAATCCCCAAACCATGCCTCTGAAATAAAGTATCTATTATTTTCATCTTGCCTGTTGATAAAGCGAAGCCCAAAAGAAAGCCAAAGGGCTTGCCCAGAATCACATTGCAAGGCCAGTTTGTCCTGGCTTATAGATTCATTTTTGTGCCATCAGAAAATGTGAAATATTACAGAAAATTTAATGTCCAAATACAAAGATTTACCTCAAAACAGTCCCCAAAGTCGATATGTAGGATCTTTCCGCTCAGTCTGTCTAACATCAAATTGGAGGGGTGTCTTTGATGAAGGAGTAGGAGGAAAAACAGGGTGACAGACCATTATAAAAAACCCAAAGTAAATCACAGCAGTTCCAGTCTGAAATGACATTTATCTTTGTGAACAAGAACAGCCAGTGACAGCTCGCTTGTCTGAGATCTTCAATCTCAGTATGAACAGAATTGCTTCCTGACAGTGCATCTATCACATTATTTTTGTAATTACCTCTCAGGAGTTAGAAATCTTCTCACTTCGGAAGATAAACAACCTATTGGACCAGAACCATCAGTACATTTCTTGGATATGAACATTTATTTTTCAGTTAGGATACATTTTTCTACTTGTTTCATGCTTTTTCATTTTTTCAGTATAGAAAAATGTAATGAATTATGCTACAGGTGAAGTAAAGCAAATTAGATTCCCACCAGAAGAGAAAATAATCCATCCAGACTAGGAAAACCACAGTGCTGTTATTCATGCTGACTTGCTCCCATTTTGTTTTAATTCCCTTTTTAAAGGTTTATCATTGCATTATAAAGACTTTTAAGTTCAAGAATAAAAGGTTTTTAATTAAAATGTTTGAGGTTTTAGCTGGGTTTGCATTACAGACATTAAATCTAAAATATATTGTCTTCACAAGTATTTTGGAAGTTATGATGTCCCCTTGAGACAGTAAGCCATATAATAAAATCAAATATTTGTTCATTTTATTTTTTTATTACTTGCCCAATGCATTTGGATGGTACATACTTCCCTCCAGAACACAACTACATTGCAGATCAGAAAAAGCACCACGTTAAGTAATAGTTAAACCAACATTAAGTTTCATTTGTTTTAAGTTCAGAGCAGTCTTTAACATGTATTTGCGGGGACTTTGTGTGTCTCTCTGACATCTGCTACGAACCTACAAAGCATTACAGGTTCCTGCTTCACAGAATAAATGCCCACAAGGCAAACAAGTCTGTAAAAATCAGTAGTGTTACTGAACCCATTTGGAAGGAGACTCGAAGACCTCTACCACTAAATATTTTCTGGTTTTATTTTTGCTCTTCAGGGAACAAAAACTGATGCATCATCATGGTGCTTCTTTCCTCCCCAAAAAGCTGGGTGTACGTGCACAGTCCTAACAGACTTTGCAGAAAAATTGCCATCTCATATGCATGAATGACACACAAGCACACAGGTTGCAAAAGTCAACAATATTTTTGCTTAATAGAATGGCTAGAGAATCATTTCCCATTCTGTGAGTGAAAGGAAAGGGCAAAATCAGAACTTGTCATCCTTGATGTAATTCTGTGTGTATTCCTCTCAAAATGGAAGAAACTCTTTTTTGTATGCAAGATACACAAGCCCGACATCTCATGTCTGTGGTATTGAAAATAATAGAGCACAATTAGTTCCTGAAAGACGGTATCGTTCCAGCTCAGCAATAACCACAATGAAAGATGAACAGACCCAAGGAATGAACTTATAGGCCTACACAGTCTGTGCTTTTATTTAAATAAACCTTTAAAATTTCACTTACCTGTCCCCAAGGCCCAAAATATACCCAACCATTGACATCACAGCCAGCGAACGAGTGTAGTTTGTTCTTCTGTCAAACCATACCTACAAGTGGAGACAAAACAGAGAAAGAGGTAAATCCACGTTATGCTGATTGCCAAACACAAGCCACTACTCGTGCTGAACTCACCTCGGAGCTCGGACTTTTGAGCCACAGCAGTTTGGCGAGGTCATCACCAGCTGTGTTATTGACAGCATGTTCAAACACTTCTACTTTCTGCATCAGAGTCAGGTGGTCATAATCTGGAGCCATCTATAATTGATAAGTGACACTCAGTGACTCAAAACAAAAAAAAATGATGACCAAAAACCCAAAACCACCTCCAGTAATCCCTAGTTGTACTATGAGAAACACAATAAAGACAAATAATTTCATATCAGGTTTACATTGAAAGTATTTGTAGACTGACCAGTTCATTCCCAAACACAGTGAGATAACCACCCCACAGTGAAAACCTCACTTTAAATGTGATAGCAAGTGATTCATCATCCACAAATGAGTCCATAGCCATATTTAATTAAAATACTGCAAAAGAAACATGTTTCAAAAACCATTATCCAAATAAGTCTTCTGGGTTGGCACACGCTTTCGTTCTTGGCAGGCAATTCCAGCTTTCCTAGCAATGTTCAGTTTCTCCAGTCTGTCTAATTTTGGCCCCGTTGCTTAGACACAATGTTTGGAAGTGCCAGCAGCAGGGGACCTTGTATAAGGCACATCACAGTGACACAAAATTCCAAACACATTTTAGTCACCAGATGGTGACAACTTGTGGTCACTGCTAAAACAGGAAAGGAGAAACAAATAAACGCATAGTCAATTTTACCTCTCAATAGCGTTTTATAACTCTTATCTGATATTTTTGCATTTATTACTGGTACCAATAACTATCAGAAAAAAGAAGAACAAGCTGCACAGCATCTTTCTTCATTAAGACAGTGGAGTCCTAAAAGAATGTACCAAAAACTCTGCCAGCTTTGCCCTTTACCCTCAGCATGATGCGATGCTCTATGTTCAGCAGGATCTTCTTCTTCTCTCTGTAGTCTCGGATGAGTGCGTGCAGTGTGTCACAGTGGGGGACCCAGCCAATCAAGCCTGAATTTGTAGACAGTGGAATAACAGCGTATCTCTGGATGCTACAGGAAAAAAAACAACCAAACAAACAAAAGGAGAATCATAGCTCAGATTGGTTTATGTCGTGAATTATCACATTTCAAGACACTTAAAACAACTACTACTAAATCTGATTCTCGTCCAGATTGTCTCTTCAGTAGTTGCTCTGCTTTTCTTCTTTTCAAACGGACATGAAACATCCATTTGGATAGATTGCTGCCAGATAATCTACAGACTTTCTCAAAGCTTACGTGGTTTTCACTGAAAGACTGCTTTCAGAAGGTTCATGTTATCTCACTCATCATGATCTATTATTTGCACATGACATTTGATATATTCATCCTTGAAAGATATTGCACAGAACTACAGTCAGCGACCATTCAACAAGCTATTAGGCGACTATAATAAAGAA
This sequence comes from Pampusana beccarii, assembly GCA_013399365.1. NCBI lineage: Eukaryota > Metazoa > Chordata > Aves > Columbiformes > Columbidae > Pampusana > Pampusana beccarii. The sequence continues at coordinate 188,112 of VWYH01011236.1, forward strand.
TTCTTGGTAAAGATCCCTGTTCTGAGGTTCCTAAGGCAGCACTGAAGCTACCAAAATAGGGGTTACCTCAAAGACCATAACTATTTCTGAGATGGGACTTCAATTAAATAAAAAACCCCAATCCCTCAGGATACATTTCCTCAAAGTTTGAATTCCGTGAACGTTGTTCTCTCTCTCTTTTTTTTTTTTTAATTAACCTGGTTCCAAGATTTGCCATTTCCTCACAAACCAGCTGATTATCCCAAGGATTACTTGGAAACTGCACCTACGCAGAGTGTCACTTGGGCATAAGCACACCCAGTGATTGCCCACAGCACGTACCTGAGGTTTTTACGAAGAGAAGTTGGGTCATTTGCTAGCAGAGTATTGACCAACCCAAAAAGCTGCATCACTCTCTCATCTTGGCGAAGGTCTTCATGACCTTTCAGAAGGAATACAAACTCATGCCCATTGCTTCCTGCGAAAGAATTAATACATGAAAGTTTACTCTTGCTGAATAAACAGACAAGAGCAAATACACGTGCATGCAAGAACTGCAAAGTGTGGCAGTTAGACTGACCAGACAACTAAGAAATATCTCACTTGAAAGGAAATGTTGGAGAGGTTCTACCTGTAAATATGCAGTTTGACCTGAAAGCAGTAACTATTTAAACACTAGAATAGTTAAGTGAAAACTGCGCAGTCTTACCCATTAACGTTAACTTCCTGGGCCGCTGTTTGGAGGTGATGACCTGCAGTGAGGGTGCAATGGACTGAATGCGTATGATGGGCTGGTTGGGATCGTACGTTCCTGGCACTGCCAATTCCAGGTCCCGGCACATTAAGAGTTTTGGTGATACATACTGTAGTTCCAAAGAAGTGAGCTACCAAAAATGAAAGAAACACAACCCCCCCAGAATTACAGTTAAATCTCACTGAAACATCTGAAGAGGTCATGCTGTCGAGGGACTGTACCTCTCCCCCTACCTGAGGCAGCTGCTTTGAGATCCGCCGGAACACGTGGTAATAGAGATCCCAAGCCTGAGTTAGGTCTTTGACATTTCCCGACTTCATGTACTTCCTGCACCATTCCTGAGCTTCCATTAGATCTCTGCCATAGGCCTGGGGAGGAAGTGAAAAAAAAAAAACCAGGAAAAATAAACATTTCTATATAAGACTCTAGGGCCATCCATACTACCATGGCTCCTGTAGTACTGCAGTCACCAAAACTGATACAGATCTGAAGATAAATGTTAATAACGAAGTCTGCAACTAACTTAACAAGTCCCAAGAGATCTACTCTTAGACTGCAAAGGTCATTGTACCCCATCTGGGGCAGGCGTCTGTCCTGCCTGTTTTTGAGGGGGTGCAGAAGGTGATGCTCTCGGCCCTTTGCCGATACCTGATTGAAAGATGTCTCTTTTAAAGTCTGAGGCCCACGCTCCATCATCGCATGAAGTGGTTCCAGCACCTCAAACATTCCCTTCACATTCCGTTCTCCAAAGTACAGACGAGATGCTTCTTCCAGCCCTTCATGCCACATCTCATGCCATAGGATGGCTACACGGATTAGCTCTTCACTCACCTGTTTTAGGACAGGAAAAAAGATTAAATGCCTAAAGAAAAACGCTAACCGTATACTGACTTACAAACGCAAAACTACTTTCTTCTCTAATGATTATATTTGTTGCTGGCAGCTAGAGGGAGCCACAAGAACTCCCACAATACTGTTACACTTTTTTCTGCAAGGAGCTGATCAGGCTATTCTCACCTTATTTGTTTGTTGCCTTTGAAATTTTCTACATATTTGTGCAGCTTGACCTGAAAACATCACTTTTCATTTAGACATAAAAGTCTTTGGCAAATGAATTAAATTACTCTTTCCATGCTACGCTTGGTAAGTTTTGTCTCCACTTTACATTAAGCAAAAATAACTATGGAACAATGATTCTTCATTTATTTCTTCTCTAAATTTATTCATAAGGAGACATAAGAACTCAGTGTTTGAACGTTATGGTCCTTTTTAAATTAAAGCATTCTCTTGAGCTTATACTAATACTGTCACATCTTCCAAATATAAAAACCCAAATTAATTGTACTTGAAGAAAATTAACAATGAATAGTAATTTTGTGTTATTATCCATGTGGTACATCCATTCCTGAAACACAATAGACTTTATGTCACATTAAGCACTCACCATCATTGCCTGCTGCACCAGAGTGTTACTGTGCTCACACATGTTTTTCAAGATCTTATTTGCGGCGTTGTGCCGAGCGGTGGTTGTAGATTTAGAGGCCACAGTCAAAGGATAGATCAAAGCCTACAAGGGACATCAACCAAAACTTTTAGAATTTAAGAACCATGCAGAAGAGCTGCATAAACGGAAGGATTAGCACAGCATTAATAAATAGCAGCCTTAGGGCTAGACAAGAGAAAGCGAGCATGCTTTTGAAAGAGTTGATAGCAATTCGCTGTTCAATGTCTTCCAATCTGAAAAGCTTACAAGACTTTAATTCACTGAGTAGCAGAATGAGTTTGAGAGCCTGTATCAAACTACAAGAACAGAAAATGGAAAACTTCTCCTATTTTATATTCTCCTAAAATTTCTATGGAAATTTCTCCTCCAACACAAAGCTTACCTGGGGATGGTACCGCCCAATATCTGTGAGGAGCTGATGAATGAGACGTCCTACTAATGGTCGAGGAGTGTCGATTCTTGCTATGAGCTGAGGGATAACCTAGTAGTAGGGAGATGTAAAATAAACATCCCTGTCATCTCATGTGTCCAGTTCATAAGCTGTTCTGCCCTCTGCTAGAGACCTCACATTCTCTCAAAGAGACAGAAAGGCCCAGGGCAGCACAGTGGTGCTTTAGAATGTGTATCTTCCATTCCTACANAGCAGCGCAGTGGTGCTTTAGACTTGATCGCCACTGAATGTGTATCTTCCATTCCTACATTTTCATTCTTTCTCATTCATATGCACTAATCTGCATATAAATAGAGAAACGCACACAAGAATGTTTCTCATGTCTCTTTTCATGATGCTTGTTAAATCAGTCACAAATTGTACTGCACACTGCTCTCACCACTCACCTACAGAGGATCATTTAGCAAAGGCCCATCATGGATATCATGTAACAAAACCCAAGCTCCCCCCAGAACAGAGATTTATCTTAGCCCTTGGCGCTCCTTACCTGCAGCCAAGTGTCTATTTGGATTGCCTTGACTCCTTCTACTAAAGCCTCATTCACTTCAGGCCAGTGACCGTAGTCAAACCACAGAGTAAGGACTCTGAAAAAGAGAAATACATTTGTTAGGAATGGAACAAAAAACCCCCCATGCCAGTCAAATACCTTCAGATCTATTTACAAGTGACTCTTCTTCCTAGAACCTTGAGTTAGTAGGATAAGGGCTAATCCACCTAACATAAATCAGCTTGGACTGAAGCGCTCACTTTGTTTAACCATAAAGAGCAGAAACAGGTTCTACCTAATCTTAAACCATGTGCCTTATCAGCTGGATTGCATTTACTATGTGCTTTATTATTTACCTTAGAGTGTCCTGTAGGTTGTTTCCTCGAGACAGAGATATAGATCGGAAGAAACCCTGGACAGCAGGGACTGTGTACATCAAGAGGGTCTTGGATAAATCCTTTTGGAATGAAAATTGATGCATTAGTTCTACACAAGCACATCAGTCCACATGAATCCTAAACTTAGCAAGGGAAGAGAGGGAGAAATACGTGGAAACATAGATCTAATCCATAGTATAGCTGACTTCTGCTAATACTCACAAGGCACGTTGCCCCTGGAATTTATTTCACAGTTAAATTACGATCATTTCCATTAATTTTGTCCTCTTCCGTTAAGACTGAGTTAACCTGAACCTCCTCACTTTATTTATATATATATATACATATACATATATATACACACACACACACACACACATATACAGACAGCTTCAACAAGCCAGGTATGCCTAGTAGCTTGTTCCCCACCACAACATTTTCCTGCATCTAAGCACAAAGTACGAATCTCTCAACAGAAAGAGGGAAGGAAGGTACCTCAGTGACTTTTTTCTGCACTGGAGATGGGATGGGACTGTTCTCAGCGCTCTCTGCGTCACTCTCACTGTTGCTGCCCTCGGTGTTAGCGCTGGTGATGCTGGCTCCGCTGGCATGACGCAATTTCTTCTTCTCGTCTCTGGCCTGGTTTTGATGTTTGTAGTGAAGCACTGCTTCAAAGTTCATCACTGCCCAGGCATGCCAGGCCTGCCAACAAGGGAGAACAAAAGTCAAATGGAATAAGAATCCCCTCTGCAACCTGCACTTTCTAATTATTAGAGATAATAACCCAATTTTTCTGAGTCCATGGGCAAGAGTAGTAAGTAAAACCCCACAGGCAACATAATGCTTCGCTTTCTCTAATCACTTGTAGTTTTAACTGCCTTAACATCATGGTGAGTTCTTGGCCAGAAGCTCCCTTTTGGATATTAAAGAAAAGGAGCTCTGTACACCTCATTCTTCAGACCTTAAAATGAAGATGAATATGGTAGGACTAGGGGAGGTGTAAAGGAAGAAACGCAGGAGATGGCTGCCCCAGAGATCTGGCAACAAATATTAATTGAAATTTCACAACCCTGAAACGAAAGGTTCTTTGGAGAATAAGCAACACGGACACTTTCCTAGTTCAAGTTTACTGAGTGAGAATAAATTACATTTTTTTTCCATTTAGACTATCCTTGCTCCTTCACTGTTAACTCACATGAGAGAAAGTCCCAAAAGCAAGAACAGAAACTAAATTGCGGCATAGATTCACCCATCGGATAAAATTCTAAGCAAGAATCTCATGGTTGCCATGCGCTGCTTTCTCTCTTTTTTTAATCCTGCTTGCAGTAACAAGGCAGATAGTTATAGATCTTCCCATGAACACCTTCCTTCCCTGTAGTATGGGATGTGACCAGATTTACTGATCTCTCTGCAATAGCGCCTGGAAGCTTTTCCGTACTGACCTTGTACCAGTTGCGATCGTGCTCTGTTGCAGCACTGTAGTATTGCAGGACTTTGGGGATGGTACTTTCATTGATGCCTTGCAGGTTCAGCTGCCACTCACCCAGTTTGAGGAAACACCTGGTTAAGCAAAGGGATTATTGACTCAGAACCTAGAAGGAAAAGGAAGCCTGCTGGATTAAGAGGCAGAATTGTTATCTGGAGTCTGAAAGACGTTTTGTGTGGTGAACCCACGCAGTGAGCTGCTTCTGCAAACCGGGAAAGGTGAGGGCCAAACTTTGTTCCTAATTTATATCAGTTATAAAATAAATGTAAGAACTAGCTAACGGTAACATCAAAAGACTTCATCAGCAGTGATAAAAAGCACAGAGCATATCTGCTGGCTAGCTACACCTATCACCATGCGAGCCAACCTTCTGGAGAGAACACTGCAGCAGAAACAGTGGAAACACAGAGCAACTGCTCTTCCCCCAAGCCAGAGCCCTGTTAAGTCATCCCCTCCCCAAAGAAAGAAAAAACAACATATTTTTACTGCAGTAGGGTGCGGTTGTAAAGGTTTGTGCAAAGCTTAATACTTTGGTCCCTCAGCAGGCTTTAAATGGCACAGTTATGCAAACATCCTCCCTATATTTTGAGTTTTCCAGAAGGCATCGTGCAAGAAAAATACTGTGCGCATCTCATTACTAATTTGCCTTCCATGATAGTCACTAAAAAAATAAGATGATGCTATTATCAGGTTCCTGTTCTCATAAAAGAAAATTTTGTGTATGACTCCCTTTAAAAAAAAAAAAAAAAGGCAAACTTTCAGTAATAAGCACTATGCAATTTCTTTTTTAAACTGGAAACAGGAGATCTGGCACCTCCAGATCCACAGAGGAAAATGGAGATTATAAACTGTGTTTTTAATGCAACAATGTTTTAAGAGACCATCACATGCTGGGCATCTATTGCCCAAAGTGCTGCTGTTGTATTAAGGGCACAGCTGTGCCAGGCATGTGCAAAGTGTTTCTTTGCAGCTGACTGGATCTCCTGAAAACCACAGAAACAGCCATCCTGAGAGCAGTTACTGAAATTATGTGATAGAGAAGAGTGTAATACCAAACAGGTCTCTACCAGCTAAATGAGAAATCCTCTGTTGTTTTTAAGTATGGGCCTTGTCTGAAATGTGTCATTTGCACGGGCCCCACAACCCCAGGAAAGCCGCTGGTTTCACTACATAGCTAAAGGGTGACAAGGACCAGGTGCTGACCGTGCCATGAGCTTGTGGAGTTCCTGCTTGTGCTGCTGGTCCTCGGTCGCGATAGCATGCTGCGCCTGCTGCTGCATCGTCTGCACAAAGTGCTGCATGTGCTGGAACGCATCAATCTGCAATGGGATGATGGTTGGGTTAGGATTGCTGGAGTTAAATACAGCTTTATGACAGAGGAAGACTATGTGGAAATAAATTTTCACTGAAAGTAAAAAAAATACAGGTTTGCTTTCTTTCAAAGCCTTTTAGCCATTTACAGAGAATGTCCTGTTATGGCTCATGCAGAGTGAGATTCCGGTAATGAGACAGAGATATCATTGCATGCACCTCGAAACCAGCCCAGCAATTTCAACCATCAGGCAATTATTCATAGCTTATGAACTGTATATTTTTTTTTCTGTTTTCATGGGCTTCAACATTGAGTCAGTTGATTTTAGATACATTCTCTTCCCCCAGCCCTTAATCTTTGTGCCTTCTTTCATTCTGCTTTCTACAACTGCACCAGTTTCCTGTATCTTATCTGCCTATTTCTTTATCATAGGTCAAACAGAAAAATCCACTTTCGCTCAAATAGGCAGGCAGAGAAAACCCATATACTTCTTGGGTCATTTACTGAAGAAAATAAGAGACCATTACACTGTTTTACAAAGCCAATAGAACAGGGCCTCATCAGCAGCTCCTTCTGTTTTTTAAATTCAAATAAAGAGTAGTTAGGTCATGGCAATGTTCCCATAGCACGGGCTCTGCTCCAGTGCTGGCAATCCCAGAGACAGGAAAAATAAAAAAAAGATGTGGCAGAATATGAGGATAAATGGAGGCTTTAATGTATATTAAAAAAAAGAGGTAAGTTATCCAGTCTGGAGCTTATTGGATTTGATTATGTAAATTCTCCCTGCGTTGCAATGTCAAAAACATTCACCCTAGGCTCTTTGGAGCCAAATTGTTCCCATGACAAAACCCTATGTACTTTTCAGCCGTCTTTCAGTTAGAAATTTTCAATAATGTCCTTAATAAAAGTCAGTTCTGCTCAGAAACTAAGTACAAACTGTTCAGGATACTTTTCTAAAACTAGTATTATAAAAAACTTTCCTTCCCTTTTTCAACATGTAATCCTGACCATAGTTACAGTGTGAAGACCTGATACTTAGAACGGTGGACGAAAAATCAAGTACCAAGCCTAGACAGTCAAATCCTGGGTACTATAGAACCATTAGTCTCAGCTGCATCCCTTAGGTACCTGGTATGGGTTTAGTTAAAATATTATTTCCATGTAGGAAATAACATTAGAGCCAGGCCTCCTCTGTCACTACAGAGCGTTGTAGTAAAATTTCAAAAGCTTATTTTTTGAATAACAATAAAGAAAGAGATTAGTTACCCTGTTCTAGGTAAGCAAACCCAAAACCTTCAGCCTTGACTTTGTTCTGTGGGGATTATGAAGAGCTAATGTGCATGGCATCACACAAAACCTGAGCAAAGAAATGTACTATGTTCTTTTGTACCTTCCGGGCGCTCTTCCACATGTGTTTCATGTATGCGTAAGTCACTTGAGGATGTACTGTTGGCAGTGGGTGATCCAGCTGTCGAGACGGATCTACTCCCAAGAGCAGGACAAGTGTCTTATGGGCCAGAGCCTGGAGAAAGTTGCAAAGAGAAAAAGGAGGTTAAAAAAAGCTCGTTCTTGTCTCCATTTCATATTGACCGTAGAATTACCCACCACTAAAAAATACCTCCAACCCTCCACAGAAAACACAGACATAGGAGCCTTACGACAACTCCCTGGGCTCATAAGAATATCACAGGATACAGTATAAGCCTTCATTGGGATCAGAACACTAGATTCTCATTTCAGAATCCAGTAGAGAGCGTGAAGTGTCTGTTTCAAGTATTTTTGGTAGTAAATCTTGTGGTGGATGTAGAAATAGGATTGTGGTGTTCAACCATAACAATGTCACATTCTAGATTTGACAGAGTGCTTTAGCAGAGAGAGCTACTATTAATAATCACCAGTGCGGCATACAACAAAAAATTGGCTCTGACACTCTCAGGTATTGCACTACTGCCACAGAAATAACCTTGGCTACAAGCATGAACTCTACACTGGTTCCACTTTTAGTATTTCAACAATTTCTGACCGGTCTTCTCCTCAGACAAGAGCCCATTCCACTTGGGCAATTAAAGTATGTGGAAATGCTCAAGGTTGAAGCAGCATGACAAAGCAAATCATCTAAAAATCTGCTGTAGAGGGTAGAGCTTGGCAACACTCACCAGTCTCCCGCTCTTGCCACACAAGCTGGCATACTTGAGCCAAGTTCTCATGTCCTCATGCGGATTCACAACAAGAGATCGGACCATCAATATTCTTTGCCAGTCTTCCACAATTCGTTGACAGCCCTGAGAGAAAAAGCAAGAGAGAAATTGTTAGCATTTTATCTCCAATATACTCTGCAGAGCCTTAATTCAGAATTCGAAGGGACTTTTCCCAAGATTGAGAGACTGCAGCTCCCGTAACTCACAGCAGGCCGACATTACGAACTAGCTATTTCTTGAACACTGCAATGCGAGAAGAACGTTAAGTCCTTGACTCTTATTCTCTGCAGCCAGCTCAGTGTTTGCAGTCTAATGATAACCTCTAACAGAAAAAGGAGAAAAACTTCTAAAGCAGAAATGTATCCAAAAAAAAAAAAAAATCAAGAAAGCTCTTTATGCAATTCCAAAACAAGTCAAGAGTTTTATAATCCTTCTCAACCTAGTTTTAAAGCCTATTTTTGGTTTACACAGTGACAATTCTCAATATGGAGATGGTACAAAACCAATTGGTTGCAAAGATATTTTTGCTATTGCCCTTTTTCTTCTCCTTGCATGTGTTGCTTTTAGAGGCTGGCATGACTGAACTGACATTCTGCCAGAAACTGCAGCTCCAACTGCTATGCTGCTTGTGCAGGCGTTGTCTGGTTCTTGTCTGAAGGCAGAGGCACAACAACACTGTCAGTCAGAGCAGGATGAGTCTGTATTTCAAACATCCAAGAGTGCTACAGAAGTACAATTGTGGAAAAGACAGTAACAATGCAATGGCCAAGTACTTCAGAGTATCAGTGATGCTCTGAAGTTTCTATTGATCCAGAGACAACTCAGACTTAGTTCTGAGGTAAACAAAAGAATTTCCAATGGCAGCAAGTACCTTAGCACCAAAGCATCTGCTTCTTTCCCTTTTTTCCCCAAAACTGAGGTCAGGGAAGTTAGGCAAAGCTTGTTCCCTAACACCCAAGTAAACCTCACCCGATAGGCATTTTAAAATTATTAAAAAGCAGCTATAAAATGTGCAAGAACTGCATGTACCGCTTTCAGGTCTATAAACAGCTGTATTCAGATGTTACGCTTCCTGTCACTCTCAGTTTCTTCACCCCAGTGGAATGCTCCTGAGCTTTTCCAGACAGGAATGCAGATGGGAGACTAAAGCTTTGTCACAGTTTCCCAAACAGCTAAAAAATACGCAGCAGCAACAGCCTTTCAAAAGGAGGCACATATAGTAGTCACGGTGAAGAACTCTGCATAGGGATAAATTGTTACCCCAGGCAGTGTGTCAAAATTTGGTATAATGAGAACATTTTACCCTAATTCTGCTTTTTTCCCTCGTTTCCCTTACAGGAATCACCTCTTTGAACAGTATTCCTGTATGTACTACTTCATGTGATGATGTTCACTTTCACTGTAGAGATGCCTCATAAGGAAACAGTCTCAAAATATTTGGCTGCTTTAAATCTTCAGAACTGTTTAGCGTAAGAAAGGCACAAATTTCCTTTTAAGTACAGCATTGCTAAAGGTCTCTTAGAAGAGGACAAGGCTAATCAATTGGAAATGTTCTCCTAAGGGGTCAAAAAGGAACAGGACAATCTTTTACAATTACCTAAATTCTCTGTCTAGTTTTCCAGTGCTGTAAGAGAATTCACTTCTCCTTAAAATGCAGCCAGTCAAGTTAAAAGTTCAAGCTAGCCTTAACCAAACCAGTATTTCCAGGTGCAATCCCACAGTGAGATAAGCAGCCTTGGAGATGTTCCTAGTGTCTCAGCTCTGTACACATCTATTTCAAGGCATCACCCATCACTAAATCACCCTACTAAAGTGTCACAGTACACACCTCAGGAACGTTAACCAAAACAAGCCCAAACAACCAGGACAAACGCAACAGAGACAGAAAGTGTGCACCCATGTAAGCACATATGCTACTGGGATAGAAAGAGAAATGGAAAGATTTGCTGAGCCATCACACTGACTCAAAAGGAAGCTGTTCTTGCCAGCATGTCAGCATCTCCGTCCTTGACCTTTACATAGATGTACCTGCAGTCTTTCCCACCAGATCTGGCGGATGATCTCACGGCGTTCTGGTACAAGTTTATACTGGATAACCTCTTCCAGCTCTGACAGCATCTGGCAGGATACCATAGCCTGAAGGAAACAATCACATTCCATCCCAATCACTACAGAACAAATCTGTAATTAAGGTACAGTACTTTGGCATCAAAATCTTAAGTACATATGCTGCCCAACACGTAAAGGACAGACTGCTATATGCTGGTATTCTGCTGCTGATTCAAACTTTCTAAATGTCAATTCTTATCCCTTTCAAGGGCGGGAGCTCACTTCACTGTTCAATTTGTCCCAAAGCTGCTCCTACAAAGTTACATTTCTTATCCAACAAGACCCACTTAGCTTGCGGGCCTAACACAGGTCTTATGTTTGATACAAGCGCTACTCTGAAGTTTTATGCAACTTCTAGAGAAAGTCTGATGCAACTAGGAGCAGAATGAAGGCTGAGTTAGACACTTACCCCATAGGCTCGGCTGTAGCTCTCTCCTGCCATGGCAGTCAGCTCAGCATCTAGCAAATCTCTGGCTTTATCGATGCACTGAAATAGAACAAGGTATTGGGGCAAAGGTGGTACGTTTTATCTAGAGTCTGCTGTTGAAACTGCTATTCACCTGTTCCATCTCATGAACAAAGCTGGCATTGTGCCCATTCCCCAACAAGAACCAGGAGAGGATGTTATCAATGGGAAGAATCGACAGGAAAACAGTGTCCAGGGGCAGGTGTAAGGGAAGCCAAGGGGGCTCCATTTATCATCTGCATAGTCTGAAGTTTGTCTTTCAACCAAATCAAAGTTTGCAGTATTTCTAACCCAACTGTTATTGTAGAGGTCATTGTTAGTAACATTTATAGAGGAAGAGAGAAGTTCACATTTTAGTGCAAGAGAATCAGTTACAAAAAAGCCTCAAGAAACGTCTCGTGATAACATACACTGATAGGAAATAGCTTTTACTGTTTTATGTAACTGAACAGGTTTTTATGAATTTTACAGGAGAGCAAATTCCATTTCTCTTCCTGCAACTAAGGCATGCCCTTCAAGCACGAAATAAATCCTGCTCTGGTTCCAGTCATTACATAATCTCTCATCTACAGTTTTTCCTGTTCAAAATGTTAAAGGTTAATCTCAAACTCTTAGCCTTTGAATGCCTGGCTAATTTTACTGTGCACATCATCCAAAAATCTACGTATGGGTTTTGACAGAGCAGACTGAATTACTCCTCTACCTAAGTTGGCAAGCCAGTGCAGAATTCTGAGAAATGGTACCTGAGCTTCCTTGGAAAATAAACAACAGGCTTCACATCTACAGAAGGGAAAAAGTCGCTCTGTGACAAACAAGCACACCAATATAGCTCTGTTTAACAGACTCATTGCTTGCCTTGATTTCTCATCTCAATTTATCACTGCCACCAGAAGAAATAGAGCAAAAGTTTTGGTACTTCACTGAAAAAGCTGCAAGAGACAGAAATGCACAGAACTCCCATGGAGAATCTTATGTGTGTCTTATGCCATGAATGCCTTTTATCAGGCAATGCCTTGTAGAATGGAATCTCTGCTGGGATAATCCTTGTGCACTGTCTGACTAGAAAACAGACATAAGAGCTAAGAAGCCTCAGAACGACTAAGGCATTCTCACTCTCCACAGCACTGGACCACTACTACCTGTACATATATTCACTGCTGTGTTTCTGGAAATACAAGATAAGTTAATTTACCAAGGTCTAACATATCAATGGAAAAAAGGTTATTGGGCAATTCATAGGTTATAGCCAACTATTTTAAAACAGCGCGTCTTTCTGTGCAGCAATATAGCCTAGTTCATTGTAAGGTTTTGGGAAATGTAGAAGCAAGAGGATTACCTGCTGAGCCAGAGAGAAAAGGTCCTGATGAAGAGCCAGCACAGCCCTGTAGAAAGCACCATCATGGGTGTCCCTGGGGATCATGCAGGTGTATTCCTCCATGCTGTCCCACTGACCTGCAGAGACACAAATCACCTCAGCAATACAACAGCCCTCTCTGCAAGGAAAGAGCAGAACTGTGCTACGGTGCTCAGACATCAGCGACTCGGTCTGAATGCTGCGTGGTACTTCTGGCCTTTCAGTCTCATCTGCAACAGCTTGTCTGTGTTACACACAGAAACCGCATATATATATACATACACAGGAACTGTTTATGTACATACGGAGCTATAGACAAGCAAAAACATAGGCGTTTTACTCCTAGGCAAATTGTTATCCACAAGGGAAAGGTTCTTGCACTCCCTGTGATGAAAAAGTTGAAATGCTGACATTTCCAGAACATACGAATGAATTACCGTCCTACAAAGTAAAATATTTTTTCTTAGCAAAGGCTGGTAGACTTATAAGCTTCTCTAGTAAGTATCTAGCTACAACATAACTGATATTTGGATCATTTACAGATTTATTCCACTTATGATTGCCTACTGAGCAGACACAACCTATCAAAAGGCTCAACAGATACTGTTCTAGTTTGTAAATAAGAATCTGCCACAAATCAGAGAAATTCTATTAGTCTCATCTGAAGTCTGAGCTATGCTCAATGTAAAACTAAGTAAAAGGGACCAGTTTAGCAACTGGTATCTGCTCAGATCCATAAGGCAGTCTGTTTGTCACCTGAGACCACACTGGGAGACCTGCTGTAAATACAGGTTTTCCAAAGGGCTTCAGTGTTGAATGACACTTCATATCCCAACATAAGTAATTTTGCTCTTGATTTTACTGTTTCTTATGTTTTGTAGTTCTGAAGTAAGGTAAAACTATCTGTGCTTCCACATCATGGGCTGGCACACCCCAGCACACAAGGATACCTTACCTAGACCCCAGGCAGCAGCAGCAGCCATCCTGGCCATCTTAGCTTGAGTCTCATCATTGACCTGTGTCCACTTTTCACAGCATTGCTGGTGGAGCTGCCCCCTAAGAAGAATCCACAATTTCTGATCAGTGAAAAGGAGAAATTCTGTAAACCCCTGATGGGAACTGGCTACTCCTAGAAATGATGATTGAGAAACACTCAGTAAGAGAATCTCTTTTTCCTGCTGAAAAAGCTGCGTTCAATTTGCCTCACCCACATCTAGAAACAAAAAGGGCAGAAAAACGCTGTCAGAATCAGGTCTCTTAAACAGCTCTGTTTCTCTAACAGCAAAATGACTTTACTGAAGAGGAATCTCCTCACTGGGTGCCATCCCCTGGGTTCACGTCAGGACCCATCAGGACAGAGCTCTAGTGACATGAAAAGTTCAGTAGGAAGGCGGAACCTGGACCAAATCACACATGCCCCTGGGTAGAACTGCACGCTACAGCACGCGGGATGCCTTCTCCAATTATCTTCCTTGAGTTGAGCAGGGAGAAAAACAGAAGCCCCCAGTTAACCAGAGAGCTATAATTCAGTACCAGCTCACCCCTTCCACAAAAACTGACTCTAATCAGTGACATGTTGACAAAACATATTTAACACAGGGTTTGAAATACCCGATGTCTACAAAGACACTGATTAATGAATGCTAAAAAAGAGTAATAATGAAAAACTCAGCCATCTTCAAGATGGGCAAAAGGGTTTTAAAGTGGGAGTAATTTATTATCCTCAGTCTTCAAGCATTCCCCTCTTACCATTCACCGAGAGCTTCCAAGCAACGCATCCGTCCCAGCATCAGCTCAGGATCATCTTTGTTTGTGTCCATCTTCTTGTCATAGGCCACCAAAGCATCTTCCCATTCGTGAAGCTTTTCATACCAGGTAGCTTGAATTTCCTAAGGTGGAGGGAAAAAAAAAAAAATAATCAGAGTAAGTAGCAGGATTAATATTCACCATTCTATATAAACTACTGCAGCTTTTCCTGAAAAATTCTTTGTCTGTGGTGGTCACTTAGCCCTTTTTTTCATTCTAAATATCCTCATGGACTTCTGTGATACAGAGAAAAGCCTTGGGCTAGTGCAAAACCAGAAACCCTGAGTATTGCTTAAACCGCACAGAAATGAATTCAGGTTTACCAGAGGGATCAATCCAACATCATCCCCTATTCACTGCCACTGAAATACGAGCTCAGTAGCTGGCACTTTTCTTTTTGGAGAGAGGGAATGAGTAGAGCAGGAAAAAAGGTAAATCTATCAAATATTCTACTTCCCATTGTTGTGCATGCTTCCATTTAAACAACAGTCCTGTGTTTAGGAATGGAGTGACTAACTGGAAAAGAAAACCCCAAACAGTACAGTGTGCGCCTGGCTACTGCTAGGCCATTATTTAATACACCAGGCACGTATAATGTTGGGGTCTAATCAAAGTCCTCACAAGGAAAGGCTGTGGTTTGTAACAAAGACTTTAAAAGCAAGCCAAGCAGTGATCCTTATCAGCTGCACAAACTTTTCTTCAGCCTTTGTTTCTAGATTTTGTTTCTAATTTTCAAGAAATAAAATGCCTTGATATTTTTTCCATACTGATCTCTGCCAATGTTCTTCTGCTCAGTCCTTGGCAGCTCAGGTCTTGACATAAGCTGCAGAATAGATTCTTTTCGCAGCCCTGTGGGCACGGTCAGTATAAACCACACTCTGCATCCCAGGTCTTCCACTCAGGGCATTTATATACCAGTCCTTTAACTTCTCAGCTCAGTCATAATATTTCAAGTAAGTTGGTAAGTAAGTGTCAACAATAGCTGCTAAATTCTCCTCCAAATCAGGTTGTTGCACAAGTTCTTGCAGCCTTCCCCAGCTACCTTACCTGTGTGCAGTCTTTGATAGCATAGAGCTA
Source organism: Pampusana beccarii (assembly GCA_013399365.1). Lineage (NCBI taxonomy): Eukaryota > Metazoa > Chordata > Aves > Columbiformes > Columbidae > Pampusana > Pampusana beccarii. Next base: position 203,472 of record VWYH01011236.1, read on the forward strand.
AACACCAGTATACATCCCTATAGGCAACAAGGCCCCTGCAGTACGTACTAAGCAATGTTAAGTGAGGACAGAACCTCAACATGATTCATTGAAAAAACACACGGCCACCACACAAAACCTACAAAAACCACAAAGACATAAGACATGAAAGTAGTTACCCAGCAGGACTCACCAGCTCCCCAAAGTGCTTCATGGCATATTCCAGTACCCCAGCAGCTGCTTCTGGCTGTTGCAGTTTATTGTTAATGCTGAAAAGGCAGGAAGAAAAAGACCATTTAACACAGTTGACAATTCTTAGAGGCTGGTATGAGCTCCTGTTTGATAATACCAAGCTCTGTCATTTAGAAATACCAGTGGAACACCTTCCTTTATCTTTAAAACTTTCAAGTGAATGATTAGCCTACACAGGACAGGCAATGACGACATATTTGCAAAACAATAGGTGCATGCATATTCTCTGCATATATTCTCAAGACTTGTTACACAAAATAGTGATTGTATATGATAATCAGTTCTAAATAGCAGCCTGCATAGAGAGAATAGTTGCCAATAGTTTGAAAGGCATCATTTCTCAAACAGCTGCACTTATTAAGAGCTTTACAGTATTGATATTTTCCCCCTTTCTCTTAAACAGAAAACCAACTCCTTTAAAAATCAGAGTAGAGATTTCAATACTCCAGGAAACAACCTACACCATTAGAACAGTTGACAAATGCCACCAGGAGCACAGCCGCTGACTTCACAAAAGCTTGCAACCCTACTTTCAGTTCAGTATTAATACTGCTTAACATTTGGAATGGAAACAGCATAATCTAACAAAACAAAACATGTCAACCAAGAGAAATGGAAAGAGACTTTCAGTTGTCTTTGAATATGCTGCTGTAGGTATAGGTGTCTTTCAGAAACGCCCTTTCTTGCCCACTGTCATCAGAACAACTACATGTTTTTCTCTACTATGAGAAGCCCATTGATCAGTAAGAGACAAGGAAATCTATAGTATTAAGAAAGATGGAAAGTTTTTAAATTAGTGCGATATTGGTTGTGTCTGTGGAAGTTTCCTTTCCTGACAACCAGGCTCCTAGACACACTCTGGATATCTGGAAAGGTCAAGTAAAATACTCGGCAAATAGGACCTCAGAATGGCTCGAGCTCAAATCAGATTTAGCCAGGCTCAGAATGCACCAGAATCACAGTTCAAGAAGACAGACATCCCAAAATGCCTTTTTTTAGCAAGACAGTCAAAGAACATTGTACCTCCATACTTCCCAGGGGAAAGCTAGGCAGCAGTGCCATATAAAAGTGATAAATGGCTGTCACATCTCATATCCTGACGATTTAAAGAGCCATTGGCAAACACATCACTGCCAGCACGTCAGACAGTTAATTACTTCCAACTTATCTTTTTTGTCAACGCTTCCTGACAAAATTGGCCATTATATTTTATTCTTTGACAATTAGCACTGCTCTTTTGCTGATGCTCCCCAGTGCACTCAATTACTCTTTCTTTGTTTTGTACTTTCTTGGCTGCCCAAGTAGAATTAAATGTTTCAAAGCTGCCTCTGGCTAGGTTTAAGCAAAGGGAGGGGAAAGAATGAAAGGGAAAGGAGAAAGACTTTGATTTAAAAGAATACACAACAGTAGATAAAATACTGTGTTGTCATTATTAATAATAAATTACTCTCTTGTAACAAATTATCTCGCCCACACAGTGAGTAAAAATAGGTACTTTTGTGGACTAGGATAAGCCAACGACTGGGAAATCTGTCAATTATTCATGTTTTGATGTACCATACTAAAATAGTGTATATAAAACATTCACTGTTTTCTCAGAAAGTAACCTAAACACAGATAAGTACAACTGTCAGAGTACAAAAATCCCTCCAAAGCAAGACTCGTGCATCAAAGTGAGCCTTATTGACGCGGCTGAACATTCACTGACTTATTTCTTCAGAGTAACAGAACCTTGGTAATCACGGCATCGTTTTGCTGTTCAGTTTAACAGGCTAAAGGAAACAGTTGTGTGCAGATTAAGTTCTGATCTTGTGTTTTGGAGTTTTTACTTGTTTTGCAAGATCTCGGATTTCTACTTTTCCTCATCTGCTGGATTCAGTGTGCTCCGAGTGCTGGAAGGGTATTGACAGTTCCCCAAAATCACTACTACCACAGCTGACTGGAATGTGTTTTCAACAGACCCATAACTCTCTGCATACAAATTCCCCAAGAGTGGGCCTGATGATTGTACTTCTCTCAAGAAAACATTTCCACATGGAGTCCAGTTAACGTAGTCAAAATACGTGTTTAGAAACCATGGCATTCTGTGCTTCCCGCCCTTTCACCTTCCTGCTGAGGCATTGCCCCTCTCCCTGCAGATGTGATGAGCTCTGCACTCAGGCAAAATCTTCTTCAATTTTGTAATATTCTGAAAGCACCACAGAGCTGTTTTCTAGTTACTGTGCTGGAGAGCTGACAGAATGAACAACACTACAGAAAAGCATGCAGGCACACAGAGGAGGCCCTGAAGGGCTGATATTCCAGCCAAGCAGGGTTGCCAGGGGGTTTTTACAGTATCGCTGGTGGAAATCAGGGCAGTTTACGGGATTAGAATCCGGGGGTTAAATTTCTCCTTGTGTCGGGAAAAAGATAACTACAAAATCTTTTTGGATTAAAGGAAAAGGTGGTAAAGCATCTCTCAAGATAGAAACAATGCTGCTGGCTAATTCAGCAGACAGTAACTTAAGTCTTTGTTTACTGGGTGGTGTCCTTGCAGTTGTTCCTAATTCAAGATAATACGAAGTTTAATATTAAAGATGAAGATCAATTGTTTTCCATATCCACTGAGGGTAGAACATATTGCTCTGTTCATTTTTGTTTAGAAGGAAGGAAAAAAGCCGTCACTACCACCTACTTTACTGGATGGCTCAGCAGCAGGCCATAAAAAATGACTGCTGTATCTCCTTACTTGGAAATTTTCAGGTGTAGGTTTGGTAGGTCATAGGCTACACGTCATCTTTCAGGAAAGGCCTAAGTATTCCGCTCCACTCTCCTTCAAAATGAGAATTAATTAGTTGCAAAACCAATTTTCGTCAATGAACTTTTGTATGAGTTTGGCTCACCCGGACTCACTGTATAATTACATAATGCAGCACTGTAGAATTAAAATTGAGGCTGATCACTATAACAAAAGCATGAATTCTTATATTCCAAGTGCACAATCTTCAGCAGCTGGATAAGGAAATGAGACCAACACAGAATACTTTAGGAGAAGACGGTTATATCCAAGATTATAGATGACTTTTTTTTCCCCTGTTTATTAATCAATATCTGTACTGTAGCCAGGATGATATCCAAACTCTTTTTTTAAGTCTCCCCAAGTTTGTTTAAAAAGCTCCTCTATGTGACAGATTTTACCAACCTAACTCAAACTTGTTTTTCCTTCTGAAAAAGTGCTGAGAGCTTGCTCCTGGGATTAGAAGTAGAAGACACTGCTATTTTGTGGCTGCTTTGGGGAACAGATAATCCTTCGGCACAAGTAACTGGCTTTGTTGGCCAGTTTCACCACTTCTACAGTTTATTTGTGTTCAGGCACCCCTAAATCCTTGATTCAACAAACCTGAGAAAACAACCAGTTGCCCCCCAAACAGTTCCAAACCCCAATGCATTTCCATCATGCCACTAAAATTTATTCCCATGCTGGGAACAAACCAGTACCAGCAGAGAGCTGTTTTCAATAAACAGCTGTGATGATCGACTGCTCACAGGCCAGAGCAGCCGCCCCTTCAGCAAGAGCATCCCACATAGCTCACAGGCATTAAAATTGGCCAGATTCCCCATCTTGATATAAATGCTTGCAAATCAAATAAAAACATTCATGAGCCTTGAAAGGAAAAGCAGCAAAAACCGTTATAATAAAATTTTTAGCCAGCTCTGCTGCTCAGGCTGCAAAAGGTTTTATATCACCTCTTCCTTATGAACCAGTGAAGGCAGAGAAGAAAAAAAACTTGCCAAGGAAAATATTTAGCAGAAAGAGGTGAAACACAGAGCCAGAGTCTTTGTGTTGGTTATGCAAAGAAATGATACATTAAATAAAAGAGAAATCACATGATTGTAGGAAGTACGTAGGAAGTTTTGTTTCTCACCAGGCCCTCTCGCTTCTTCCTATACAACTTCAGAGATTTACAATAATTATTTGCAGTAGACAACAATTTTATTTGGCTTTACTAGGGATTTAGTCGTTACTGTAAAGCTATAGCCGAGTGACTCTTAGAATATTTACAAGCACCTCCAAAGCCAGAGGAGCAGCTTGACACTTCTGGGAGGGGAAGGCAGAATTTCACAGAGCTCTAACAGCCTGGGCTCCCCCCATCTGCCCGCAGAGAGCTGACGAGAGCCTTTGCAGCCCCAGCGAGCACCAGGAATGCTGGATTCTACACGTTTGCCGGATGCATATTAAGGGTTTTGCAATGACTGGCTACCAAATAAATAGCCATAGGGCACTGAGCTTTTCTTCTTGTCTCGGCTTCACGTACACCTGCCAGAACAGCTTCCCAGGGCAGGCAGTCACGTAAACCCACCTCTGCTCTAATCTGGCCCTGCAGGGACAGGAGATCTCTGGTTCTAATCAAGTAATACTAATCTACTTGAATTTGGTAACATCAACCAACATTATAAGCATAAGGTACATAGTAACTGCAACCATGTTTAGACTCAGTTCTTCCAAGCACTTCAAACCTACATCGTTAACGAAGTCCGAAAGGATTTGCCTCATGTTCTTGACTCAAGGATTTCATCCTTCGAGCTGCAATGTAGCAGAATATTTCCACATACAAAATGTAATAGAGGGAAACTAGAATGATGAATTTCAGACCAAATGATACTCAATTTCTCTTTCAATACTGGGGAAAAAGAAAAAAAATGGACTAGGACCCACTCAGTAATCACAGAACTAGTTTCTCCATAGCTATGCCCACAACTACGCTTTTTCTGAAACATAACAGCATCCTGAATTCAAGCTATAAGTACACCAGTACGCAAGAGTGGAACAGTTTCCTACAGACTGTCAACTTCTACAGCTGATTTCATCTGGCAATGACAGGCATCAGTAGCTATTGCTGCCTAAGTGACTACACTCAGTTCTCCTTGCAACAGGGAAAGATTCATCTTCCAAATACTCATAAAGAAGTCAGATTCCATTAAGGCTAAGGTCTCTGCCAAGAGAAATCTGTCTGCTGAAATCTCTCTTAATGCTTCCTCAAAAGTAATGACAGATGGGAAGATTCGTTCTCTCTTCCATTCCTGCATAGCATGTCTGCTATGACCCCTTACACAGAGCAAAGTGAGAGAACCAAGAAAGTTTTAAAACAGGTAAATCAAAGTAGGCAAAAAGAAAAGACGGCTTGCACTAGAATACACAAGTCAGGGGCTGAACCCAAAATAAAACCCCAGCTGTCCCAATTCCAGTTAAATATTCCAGTTTAGAGAGGGGATTCTCAGGCCTTTCTGCGCAGTGTTCTAACATCTGTGCACAAGGAGAGAGTTCAGCTGATTCCTAGATCCTTCCAAAATTTGTATCAAGAGTGAATGAGCGAACCTACAAGTGGCTCCCCTCTTCCACATCTGTCCCTCATGATGTGAGTGTGAAATTCAGACTGTACAAGACAAACAGAAAAGTTATGGGGAGCAAGTACAGCAGCACAATGAAGTCCTATGTAACGTGATGGGGGGGTGTTAGCAGGGTGGCTTTTGGGGGCAGAGAAACCAGAGTCTGGCCTGTCCTATTCTTTGTTCCAACTTTGACAAAAACACGTTTCTCATCACAGGAAGCCTGAGAAGAATTTGCCCCTGGGAATGACAGAAGCTCCAGCTGGAAGAGGGCTCAGACAGGATTACAGGCAGAACAAAAAGGTCAGGCTCTCATCCGTGTGCACTGGCACTTTCTAGTCTGAAGTCTCAAAAAGCAATTTTGCTATGGAAGGTTTCTGGAATTTCCATGACAAAAACGTGACTGAAGCCTCCCGTCTGCTGCGCAGGTACTTTAATACTACTTAGTACTGTAATCAAACTGTACTTGCAGATCTCTGGCAACATCTCAGGTCACCAGTACCACACGGGAGCCTCACCAGCTGATACTCCAGACTACAGTGATTTCTGCCTGACGTACAAGAGCCAGGCAGTCACCCACAGAGGAACTCGAGACGCTCACACGCCTTGTTTGGAGATGTCCAAAAGATCCCCTCTTCCTCCTCTGAGAAAGCTCGGGTTTATGAAACATCTGCGTTCACATTCCACCCCTTCAGTGCTTTGATGCTTTCATCTTAAATCTTTGCACCCCATAAGGTCTCTCATTCCTGTTGTGCAGAAAACTACTAGCCAGCTGTGGTGAAAATAAAGAGGCAGAAACAAAGCATCCAGCAACAAGTGTAACAAAGCTAAGGAGGAAAAGAAATCGCACCAACAAGACATTGTGCTTCTTATTTCTCTAAAAGTGGATGTCAGATCAGCAGGGCTTCTCTAATCTTTTCTAATTAAGCAGAAATCCTGCAGCCACTTTGGATCAGCAAAAGCAGCCTAGATGTTATAGCATCTCGCAGTTGGGTTTGTCCTCATTTTCTTTGTAAGAGGAGCATGATTAGCTTTCTTTTGTTTTCTTGGACACCAAGAAGCTTTAACGGCATTGACCCCAGAAGCAGATACATGAGCCATTTACTCCTTCATTTGCACCTTATCTCTGCCAGTTATCACAATCAGAAACTTTGCAGGAAGATGCAAGAACCCACATGTCTGGCAATTATAGAGCAGCTGGCCTGTGGAGAAACAATTTATTGTAAGGATCTAGAAAAAAAATTGCAGACCTTTTGCAAAAGGCTGCACTGTTGCTGAAACTGTTCTACTTTGGGATCAAACAGCCATAACCAGCTTGAACTACAAAACCAGGAGACTGGAAGTCACTATCTCAGCCAGATGATGCTTGACCTATACTCTGAATGTCTAAAGACTTAAGATCTAGGCTTACCTACACTTTATGTAACTGTGGATATGTAAATTATCCATAGATTTTCCTCTCTTAAAAACCTGTTAATAAACTGGCCTCTGTAATACTGGAGTTAGATGGATCACATTGCCTGTAAAAAAATACACCTCTTGTCAATTTTAAGTAGATTGTCTTTCAACATTACTTAATGTCCTTTTGCTTGTTCGCTACAAGCAAACACAGGCCTGGGTTTTGACTCAGGTACTATGCTTTGCAGACTGCTTTCCATCCCACCGTGAGGTATCCTGTCTCTAAAAAGAGCAGCACCGAATTCTACTAAACAAACAGTGTAGAGATACCAGTGTCCAGACAGAGGAGGATTAGATGCTGAACTGAGGAGTTTGCTGAAATATTACCTAAGTTAATACATGCTGTAAGCATAGTTATCCCCTATAACTTCTGGGGAATATATTAGTAGGGACTTGTTGCAGCGAGAGCTGGCTACCTGCTAGGCAGTTACCTCCCCTGAACTTTAGAAACTCATCCTATTTGGATAGCCTTTCCACATGCTGGACCTCTAATGTTCTTACGTAAGACCTCTTACGTTCTCTTACGTGCCAGAACTAGTCACCAAGAGGGCTACAATCCAACAGGCAATAATTGCTGGAAAATCTCCTCATCTCCTAGCCTTCTCCCACACCCCTTCAAGACAGACGTGAGTGAAGTCTCTCCGGCTCACCCCAACCTCTTCTGGCTGAAACTTGTTCCAGTTTCACTCTGTAAACACCTGATACGAACAGATGAACTGGGAGGGACCAGAAAGCTCTTCATAGCTTCAGGGGGCTGGAGGTAAACAGAAAAATAGCATATAAGATGCTTTGAGACAGATTCCAAAGTGCACAGACTCTGACAGGAGGGGTCTGANTCAGGCTCCACCTTCAGAGACTCACTTCATTGGAAGAAAGCTAGGTACCAGTCTGCTGGAGCACTCGCAGAAACTTTCATACCTACCCCAGCTGCATTCAGACTACTCGCAGTCAGCTGGAAGTTTTTTCTGTTGCTGTAAGCAAAAATGCCAGCAAGATCCACCGCTCAGCTGGCATGGCTCTGCATTGTCACTGTGTCTGTGGCAATCCACCCAGCGCTGCTGCAGAAGCCTCCGAAAAGGAGAACGATCAACGGGAACGCGCAGTCCAAGATGACAGGCTGCTGCGATGAGATGAAGGAGCTCAAGCTGCAAGTGGCCAACCTGAGCAGAATGCTGCAGGAGCTGAGCAAGAAGCAGGAAGGTGACTGGGTGAACGTGGTGATGCAGGTGATGGAGCTGGAAGGGAGCACCAAGCAGATGGAGTCCCGCCTCGTCGACGCCGAGAGCAAATACTCAGAAATGAACAACCAGATCGATATCATGCAACTCCAGGCAGCTCAGACAGTCACACAAACTTCAGCTGGTAAGAAGGGAGTCGCCAAGCTCCCAGATAAACCTCTTAACGCACAATATGAACTAACCTCTAGTTCTTAATGCTGGCATGTCCCACTAACGTGATTAGCAAGGATGCATACTGAATACTTCTGCTTAAAGTACTTCCGTAAGCAGGTGATCCTAGTTTGAAATCTATCTGTCAAAAGTCCAAAGATCCAGCTGCACTTTAATATCTGTATGTCTGTTATCAGGGAGCAGAAAAACTAGACAGGTACTGTATTCATACAGTGAGGAACTCAGTCTTATCTTTCATTTCTGAGCATTACAGCACCAATCCAAAAAGAAAGGGAGCTGGCTCCATGGGGAATGGCTCTGGCAGAAATATCCTCCGAGTTCACAGTGCTGACAGGGGACTAGGAGTTGGTAAAGCAATTAGAAATGCTTTCCAAGGAGTACTGGAAATTTGTAATTGTATCGTTATGACTATCTCTGAACCAGAGTAAAAGAGTGATCCATCATTTGAACGGTAATTCTCAAATATTCAAGGCTGAGATGCAAAGATGCAAACTGTGATAGAAGCCTAGCCAGCGCACAGTTAAATTGTTCAAAATTCTCTTCCCTGAGGGGAAAATTTCACTGCACGCAGTGACTGCACAGGCCTGTACTAAACATGGAATGCAGGTGCATTTTGTAGGTCAGCTACCTGCAAAGCCACTTCTAGAAGAGGGTGTCATTTTTGTTGGCTTTTCTCTTAACATGAAATTCACTGCAATAAGATTAAACCTTCCTTAAAAAGAGACTGCTGTTGTCTAGGATGATTTGGTTTGTCAAAAGATTGTTGTTTGGATTTTTTTTTTAATGCAAAGGAAAAACTTCTCAATCTATTTACTAAATTCTTCTCACAAAAAGCTCCATGTAGCTAGCTTTGACAAACCACTGTTTACAGTAGGTCTTAACCAAAAATTTTACTATAAAGAATCTCTTCAGAGCTATAGTGCAGATTTGGAAAGAATACAACACATAGGAGGAACTGGCACTGAAGGTATTTAAAACATGTGTCTCACCTCACCAGGTAAGAGACATTTAGTCTGTTCTAAATTGAAAACTGTCAGAATGGATAAAGCCTTGCTTCAGCTAGTTTATCTCTGCCTGAAAAATACCTGTGCATTTTACCTCCGACACAGGGAGGAGGCTGCAGAGACTGACACACTGCAGCTAAAAGCACTGCAAAGAGAAAGCAGAGATGTCTCTTTGGATAGGTAAAAAAAAAAAAAAGAAAAAAAGAAAGAAAACATCCAAGTACCAGTGCTACAGCCTCTTTTTCCAATGCATGCATAGATCTAAACTAAACCACTTCAGGAAAGCATCAGACCTGTGGGAAGTTGTCTTCACTTAATTATTCCTTGTACTATGAACTAAGCTTTACAGAAAAACACTGACGAGGGAGTTGTTCTTGCTGTTCAGATTCTTACCTTCTGGTTCTGATTCAAGTAGATGCTGTCTATGACTGCTCCTCACTTTACCAGAGGAACTACCGAATCTCTGGTGTTTACAAGCTACCTCCTGATGAATTTTTGGGGAGTCCAGATCTGGAGGTAAGGATGTCAAGTACACAATGTATATGGACATGTCTTTTCAAATATAATCAAGAAATGCTTATCTACCACAGAGATTTAAAAAGTGCATACAACACCCTGCACTTGGAATCAGCATCTTTCTGTAGGCAAACTTCAAGGGAGGAAAGAATGTACATTTAAGGGAGAAAACAGAAAAAGGGTTCATGTTATAATTTATTTCCATGACTTAAAGAAAATAGAAATTTCTTCAAGTTCTGAAATCTGGAACAATGTCCTGTCTTATGTTAAGAGAATTGAACATTTCTAGCTCTACTGACAAGTAAACACTGTATTTTTTCCTGTTCTAGGTGTTCTGTGACATGGAGACAGATGGTGGCGGCTGGACTATCATCCAGAGACGTAAAGTTGGTTTGACATCTTTCAATAGGGACTGGAAACAATACAGGGACGGATTTGGCAATATTCGGGGAGATTTTTGGCTGGGAAATGAAAATATTTACCGACTTTCAAGACGCCCCACTGTTCTGCGAGTGGAGTTGGAGGTAATTAATAAGCTCTCAATTTCAGCAGCAAAAGTTCTTTTGTACAAAGGGATTCTCTAGTAGCAGCTACTGTCTCCTATCTCTAAAGGGAGTCCAAAGAATTTACATATTTTAATTACAGGAGAAGGAGATAGGATGGAGCTAGTGATACATTCAAGGACAAGACAGAATTACGTTCTCCAGTATGCAAAGTCAGTAGGATGACCGTTTGTCTGGATACAGATGATGCGTTAAGGAACGTGTGGGCCTCTAGAGGATCCTGCAGAACCCACTGCAGACAGAGATCAAACCACTGACCACCTCACATTGAAAGATTCACACAGATAAAGTTTCAAAGACTCCGAGTCTTCTCCTTTTGCAGCACTTCTCTCCAGCCTCTGTACCAAAGAGTTTGCATTGCATTACCCCAAAACAATTTCTACAGTCTTCTAAAGGCTTGGGTTTGACTTAGACTAGTTGATAGCTGGTACAATAGCTTTGAGAGATGGGATATATGTAATGGGAAAAGCGAGCTGAAAGGCTTTATATCTAAAAGTCACTCCGTCAGAGAAGCAAACAATTACTTGAGGCAGCACACTATGAGACAAGGATGCTGAATGCAAGAGCTGCACACCAGGTTTCCATACATATTGTTTAATACCAGTGCAGATAAGACTTGGAAATATGATGCTTTGCTCTGAAAAGTCTCTTTGCCTTAACACATAAGTTTCTGCAGTCTGTGTCTGAGACAAAATACAAAACCAAAAACCAGTAAAAAATCTGGAGCTGAGATATATATACACGCCATGTATATAACCATAGATGAAGTCTTTTCGTAACTATTCTAACAGGACCTATTTCTTGTTCACCGTTCTGTGGCAGGACTGGGAAGGTAACATACGCTATGCACAATACAAGCAATTCACCCTGAGCAACGAAATAAACAGCTATCGCCTTTTTGTGGGGAACTACACTGGGAACACGGGGCGCGATTCCTTAAGGTACCACAACAACACAGCCTTCAGCACGAAGGACAAGGACAATGACAAGTGCGTGGATGACTGTGCCCAGTTCCGTAAAGGTAAAATGCACATGAACACCTTCCTGTCCTGAGAGCTGGGATTTGTAGAGAACCCAGGGCTCGCCCTTTCTGAGTAACTAGTAAGTAGCATCTGGATGCTAAATCCAGGGAGAGGTGACCAATAAACACTTATCGGTTATGCGGGAAAGCTGATTTACACAAAGCCGGAGAGCACATTATAGACATCAGTACTCTTCAAATGATCTAGTGTATGCTCTCACCTACACATACTGTTATCCAGCCCGTTATGTGCACCTGCCAATCTGCCAACAGATGTTGATACAGTTCAGTGATGCAGGAAGTTATTCCTGTATTATCTAGAAGTTTTTTATTTTTCTTATATTTTTGTGAGATTTCAAATTCTAGTATTAGGGACTTGTAATTATTGCCCTATATTATTATCCTACATGCACCTCAAGGTTCAACCTGAATTCTAATCTTTATTCTTGCTCCATTAAGAGCCTCTCATGAGGTTACTCTCTTCATTCAACTTATCTTTATAAGAGACAATTGTCTTCACTGCATCTTTCCCTTTGTTTTTAGTTTCCACATTGTGCCCCCACGTGACAGACAAACAAAATTGTTAATACCAGTCTCAATAAAATAGGATAGCTTACTTGCAGAGTTCAGAAACCTTTTACACACCTTAAGATGTCCAACCTAAGAACCCAAATTCATTTCCTATGCTACTCTGAGAGTCAGAGACAGAAACATGTCAAGGAAATAGTCTAAGAGGAATGGGCAACTAAAGGAAAGCTACCGGACTAATTTGACTATCTAATTGTAAAGCCTTTACATATTTAGTATCTACGTTAAGTTTTGAATTTACCTGCAATCCCAGCCATTAGGGCCATAAACTCCAGGGATTAAATACTGTGTTCTGGTCACTCTCATCAAGAAAGAGCAATAATTCTTATTATTAACACAAAACATACCTGTTTTAAGTAAATGGCTCACCAGGAATCTATTCAATTGTTTTCTGAAAAGGTGGATATTGGTACAATTGCTGCACAGATTCCAACCTGAACGGGGTTTACTACCGCAAAGGAGAACACACCAAGAACATGGATGGCATTACCTGGTACGGATGGCACGGATCAACCTATTCACTGAAGAGAGTCGAGATGAAGATCCGGCCAGAGGATTTCAAACCATAGAGGGAACCAATATTTGATTGTAAAGCTACACGATGCCACTGCACAGAAGGTGGGCAAAGGACAGCTCAAAATCAGCCAAATAATTGTTCATTTCATCTAATATGTGCAACAGCTGCATGCTGGCTCTGTACACACACAGACACTGAGGCACACTGAGCACCAGCCACAGCCACCAGTGTTATCAGGGCTCCAACTTATTTCCTCCTCTTAAGGCTCTTTCCAAAGGGAAAAATACTGTGTTAGAATAGGCTAGAACAAAATGCACTTACAGCACCTTCAGAAAACCTACTGGTGTGTTTCCACTAGCATTGTGACTAGTGGATTGCCTTAGTATTAACCAGCTAGGCAGGGACTGGAAAAAGAACGCCTCCTTCAGTGTCTTCAGTAAGCATTGCTGAGTAAACTCCTTCCACAAGGGACTCAAATCACAAAACTGACACACTCATTTCAAACCTGAGGAATCCATCACAAGTGTCCCTGATGCACCTTTCTTTAGTGTACAGTAAGCAGCTTACCTTCCCACAGAGGAAAAAAAAGCAGCTCAAAAATTCTGGATTAATTAGTCCTGCCCAGGTTCTCTTCTGAAGTTTTACTGCCACCTCCTGCTGCTGCCTCAAACAAGCCCCCCCAGAGGATGCACCCAGCAGACAGGAACCCCGGAGGAAGGACTTGTCCTGTATGCTCTGTGATGCTTATTCCTACCCACAGATCACCTAAAGGTTTATTATGTTGGAAAAGATAGTTACAGTTAATATATCTATTTTTGTTCACCTTAAAGAGAGTTTGAATCTGATTTAAATTGTTGAGTCTTGCACGAAATGGGAGATAAAGGTGTCTTGGGAATTACCTTACATGTGTTTGACTATTCATGCTGTAAATTTCAACTGTGTGGAACTAGAATTGGAACTATTTTAACTGTGGTCTATAAAATGGATTTTTAAAGGTTTCTAAACTTCTTAATTTCTAATAAATTGTCTTCCATTTTTAATCCTGCTTTATTTCAAGTCTTTGCTTCTTGTTTTTTGATACAAAGAAACAGCTGCACAAGTGATTGAGGCCAAGAAAGGGAATACACTCAAGTCTATATTTTCCTCAGAAAAACAAGAGATGACAAAGGATGGGTACTGATTGGGTACTGATGCAAGAGCAGAAATCTCAGCAGTTGTGGTCCTACCTGATGAGAGATTCCAGAATGGCCGGGGTGGGACCCTTTTGAAATTCCAGCTCCTTGTAGTGAAGGGCCTTGGCATACGCTCGACATTTTGCAGCTCTTTCCCCCAGGAGGACAATGCCATTATCATCTCTCAATGGCAGTGGACCCTGGGTAGAAGCACATACATAAAAAGTGGCATGAGTATAAAAAAAGAAGAAAGTATTCACGAACTTGTCACGCCCTTTCCATAAACTAGACATCAGCCACCTAAACAGAACTGGAAAAGAGTTGCCTAACAGCATCTCTACCTTGTCACTGTGTTCCATGAATTCTGCCAAGTTCAGCAGTGTCTGGGTGACTTCTGCAATGTCCTGAGAAGTCAGCGCCAATTCAATGCTTCTGATCAGCTCATCCTGCTGGTCTTCATTCAGTTCAGACCAGCATGAAACGAAAGCAGCATTGAAGAGATCTCTGAGGAGGCAAAAAAAGAGTAAGAGGAGGGGATTAATTATTCATATCCATTATTCATGAAAAACAGTCTATTTCACAGTGCACTTGCCTTCTTATTCAGAGAAAGGGAGCTACAAAATGCATTTGTATGTCTACCCACAATAAATAGCAATTAGCTTTCATGAAGCTAACTTCTGTACCAAATACTTAGTGAAACCTCCATTTAAAAATATATAATAGATGAGATACTACAAGAGTAGAACTATTGTCCTGTCATATGCTAGCAAGTATTTTAGGCTAGACCAAACTTTCACAGCAGCAAGGATGCTCTTCTCTTCTGCTATGAAGAGTCAGGCCTAGTCTGTCTTCGATCACAAGTGAATGCAGTGAAAGAGGTGACTGGACATGTGCCTGGACACGCGTGTCGCAGCACTTACAGTTTCTGTGCTCATTCGAGGACAGTAGTAGCTGGAGTTTGTATTAGCAGCAAAGCTTCAGAAGAGGAAAGGTGATGAAAAACAGAGAGTGGCCACTGCTGTGGCATATTCCACTTAGAGGAATTTTTATTCACCCACAGTAGATCCTCAAAACTATTTCATACTCTGCTGTTTTTCCAGCTTCACTTTTATGTGCCTTATGTTACTTGTAGACTAATAAGCAGAATTCCATGGAAAGATTTTGTGCACATCAAGGAGCAGCCAGCTGGGAAGGGTGGAAATGAAATCAAGTTGCCAGCTATTTGATTCGTCCCAAAGCAGGAACCATCTCTATTTATGGAACCTAAGAGCTTTTAAGTTACTTTCTTCTTCCTTATAATATCTGGCTTGCATCTGCAATTTCAAGTGATCAGAAAAAAACCAGAATTACTCTACCGAGCCATGGGATTATATGCCTGAGCCAGGGCCCAGCATGAGCGCAAGGATGGTGAGGAAGAATCTTTCAGCAGCTCCAGGCTCAGTCTTCTTAACCATTCTAACCAGTCATCTTTGGAAACTCTTCTTGCTGCTCCCCAGGCCTGCAGTACAAAGCAAGACAAGTCAACTACCAAATGTAGCAACATCCAAAAGCAGAAGAAATCCATCAGCAGGCAGCATTACTTCTTTACAGCTATAAGTCACACTGCTGAGATTCCCTTTTCAATTCCCTGAAATCTATTACCTTCACCAGACAATTTGCAGTACTTCAGCCTCATTTCTAAGAAATATTCCCTAAATGTATTCCTGTTACGACATGCCATGTATTTAACATGAATAATCCTTTTCCTAAAAAAAAATACATCAAGAGCTGAAAGCCACTGTTGAAACATCAGCTTAAATACTTAATGCATTTAGAATCACATTTTTGAGTCCAGCATTTTCAAACCAATTCATCCCACTACTGAACTGAGCGCTACATGCATTTACTGTTCAAATTATTTAGTGCTTAGCTATATAGGCTTCAAGAGAATATAGCACTAAGATACAAGAGAAGTGACTGATAAAAAAAGACAGAGGCTCTGAAACAGATGTCTCTAGAAGCTACAGATGATTCCTTGTTCATCTTTCACATAACAAGAGTGTCAAGATTACTTCACAGCCATTAAGACTCTGATAACTCAGTTGTTCCTATCTTTAAACTTGCTTAGCACCTTCCAATTCTAAAGAGAGTCTCAGACACTACATTGACCTCAGTTTTGTACAGAACAGGCAATAGAAGAGAGATGTAAATAAATGTGGTTTAGATGCACTGGATTAACTCCTTAGACGTGACACAGTAGCTCCTCCCTTCAGTAGCAAACCCACGCTGTGCAGCTGTCTCACCTTCTGCAGGTTGATGGTGCTAACATGTAATTTCTTCATGGGACCTGTTTCCACAGGACCACTGGCCAAAGTTTCTCCTTGGTTACTTCTCAACATTCGGTGCTGATAAATCAGGGGATCCTCTTCTTCATCAGCAAGAGTATAGCCCTGCAGTAAAGAGCTTACAATGAAGATCACACCCACACTTACAAAAGGAATTTTCTACAATCCAAATAGACGATAAAGTCAGAGCAGTATCCAATCTCACAGCAAAACTTGTGAAGCAAGCAACGGTGTTTCATTATATGATTATACCTTAAAATCCAGAGGACTCAAATTATGTCCCTTTTCTATTCAAGGTAACTCTTAAGAAATCTTATCTCCTAGTATTAAAAGTCAAAATAATACACCTTAAAAAAAGTACTGTTTCCTATTTGACTCACTAGTAAGCCAAGAACAGCAGTATGCTGCTTGTTCCACACTCAAATTGCAAAGCAATTACTGAGTTGTTGAAATGTGGGACATACTACAGAAAATACAGAGATAACAAGGTCTCCTTAAGTCCTGAAACTGCGGAAAAAAATAGGGTAAATCCACATTTAAGAACTACTGAGAAAAAAGTAATGACATTGACTACAAGTTTAAGTTCTTACCTAGAACTTGCAGTGATTTTTCTATAGGAAATAATCGATACTTGTTGACAATAATTTTCCCAATGCAATCTCAATGTCTCCTTAAAAAGCTGCACTTAACACACAAATTGAGCAACAACCATACTTCATGTTACGAGTAACTCAAAGTTTCCAGCTGCATCTGTTTCAACATCAAAACATCCTCAAAGTGCCCTTATGCAAACAACTCACCTATATACTTGTCAACTCACCTTGACAATTCTGCAGATAAGAACATCATAGCGTTGATGGTTAATTCTGTGTCGCACCAGAACTTTGTTCACCATCGGGATAAAAATCTGGTACTGTATAGGGGAATGCATCAACAGCTGGTTACTCAGTCTCACCAAGAGCAGAAAAATTCCACCTTTGTTTCATTTATCTT
The DNA here is from genome assembly GCA_013399365.1 of Pampusana beccarii. Lineage (NCBI taxonomy): Eukaryota > Metazoa > Chordata > Aves > Columbiformes > Columbidae > Pampusana > Pampusana beccarii. The sequence goes on from VWYH01011236.1 coordinate 220,635, forward strand.
ATAAGAAATCAATTCTGAAAGTTTGATTTCAATCAACTCCCAATTCCAGGAACAACAAAGAAGAAAAATCTATTTTCTTTTAAAACCAGAATGAGTGCTTTACAAATACTCAACTTTAAAGCCTTGATCTTTGGGACAGTCTCTCCTCCTTCTACGAGCTTTCAAGCCTAAGAAAAAATATTACCTTCTTTCCCAGCTGGAACACCAGAGAGGAGAGGGTGTCCATTGCAGTTGTTCGTAGCTCAGGACTCTGATCTAGTGTTCGCACGATGGGATGAATAATCCGTGAAGCGTAATCGGTGAAATCCAGGGACTCTGTCAAGCGGTCCACTGTTTCTAGAGCAGCTCTAAAGTCACAGCAGAAAGAAGGGAGGACTTATCTCTTGTGGCGTAAGACAGGAGAAATGAGATGCAAAAAATACATCAGCAATTCATGCTCAGTCCTGCTAGGCATCAATAGTAATAGGAAAAAAAGGCTCTGTTAATGCAGCTAGTACTTGCAGGACAGCTTTCAAGTTGCAGTGACCAACATATTTTCTGGTTTTCACCTGCCAGTAACAGTCTATACCCAAGAGAAGCTAATAACAGTGCTCTGACATCCAACAAAAATATTCTTCCCAAATGATTTAACAGAGAGAAAACCCATGGAAGGAACTAAGCAGTATTTCACTTCTACAAGCGGCTAAAGCAGCCACTGCAGAACTTGGATACCACAGGCAAAATAAGAGACTGCAAAGCCACCAACGCTTACTTGCGAGCCACGACTGGGACATCTGGGGCATCAAATAGCTTTACAATGGGAGGTAGTAACAAATGAAGGTAGTCGTCCAGGTTAGCTCCAAAGAGCTGGATCGCATTCAATAGCTGGAGGGAAAAATGACCCAGTGTGACTCAAAATCATGAAAGAGATGCATTTTAAACATGTCAGTGAAAACTGCACTTTAAACCAAGTATTGTCTGCATCATTTCACACCAAGGCACTGCTGAACTACAGTTGCAACACAGCACAAAACCCCACTGGAGCACGAGACATTGGGCATCGCCTGCCTTGGCAACAGCCAAACCAACCCAGCTGCTGCAGTTTCCCACTCACCTTGACAGAGACGATGCGGCTCTGACTATTGTCATGCATGAAGACCCGTAACATGTGAGGAATGAGCTGAGGCAGATAAAGTTTGAATTCGCCTCCTAGAGCTACCACAATTTGCTCGATAAGTAGGATAATTGTGCTCTGTATGGAGTTGTTCATGACCCAGAAATCCTAAAAAAGAAAAAAAAAAAAAAAGGAAAAAATTAAACAGTTCTTCATGTGAGCTGTACCAGTTACAAGAAAAGCAAACTGTAGGAGACAGTCTCTATATACATTCAAGATTGCAGGGAAGGACTATACTTCCCTAAGATAAATTGGCAGTTTTAATCTGTTTTCAAAACACTCTCTGTCTTCAGTATATTTATAGCTGCTAAAACCAGCCTCTAGGCAACTGATTTTTCCTAATCCTACTGTTTGCAAACAGTAAGCGAGAATGAAGCAAAATGCCACCTACTTATGAACTCCAAACACCTCTTGCTAAAACTAGGTTTCCAAAAGTAATAAGTGCACAAAATACAACCACTCAAAAGAAGTCAGACACCAGCAGAACCTAGGAGCTGCTCTTATGGCAGTTACCAGTAATAATGTACATTAATGTTTCAAATACATGTTATTTCAAAACACAATTATTACTTCAAATACATGGAATTCTGCACTCCATATAAGTTTATGAAGTAACTGGTACATTTGATAATGAGAGAAAAGCTATCCACCTTTTCTGATGATAAAATGCTGGCTTAAAGATACTACTCACTCTCATCAGGGTGACAATTTCATCCATGTAGGGCCGAATATGACTTCTCACAAAGGACACCAACATCCCCAGCTGCTGGAACAGGAACTGGAAGGAAAAAAATACATTGTGATGAACGTAGCTTATTCAAACATCACAGCAGCACTGGGTAAACAGCGTTTCACAGGCCAATTGCAAGCTCATTTAACGAACAAATAGCATGCATAGCTCCTATATGCTCAACATCTGGGGCTAAATTCTTGGCAGCTTCAGCTCAGTGGTCAGGGGTTTTGGGACTCTGTGTGTGTGGGGGTATTTTTGGTTTTTTGTCCCCCAACTTGCACCAACATTTTTCTAAGCTCAAAGCCTTAGACAGCCAGGCATACACATAGGGGTTGTTAATGTATCAGCAAATTTATGAAGTGTCAGAACAGACTTGCAAGCACAAACATCCCAACTACAGAGCTTCGTAATTTAGGTTTGAAGGATGCTTCCAAAAATGTAGCCCCTAATCTTTTCCCCCTGCCTGTAAACCAAACTGGCACACATTTTAAGATACTCTTTCTGTACTCTTTCCCATCCTCACCGAGATATATTGGTGAAAAGTCACTGGGGAAGAGACTTTGGTCCTTGCCAGAAAGGTGGTTTTGAAAGATGGTTGATTGTACCATAGAATAATTTTGACTGAGACAATTTTATTCGGATATACTATGACAGTCTTGCAATTCCTTTTGCCCCAATCATTACAATGAATTTACTTTTGAGATTGGCATAAAATAATGAGGCTTAAATCACTTTTTCCACAAAATAAATTTATATAGTATCTTTTCCTATAGGAAAATGTAAGTTATCATAGATTAAATTTCATTTTTTCATGCAGTATTTGAAGACTATAGTGACAAAATATGGAGCTCAGAAAAAGAGATAACAGGTTTTTTGTGAAAACTAAGGAAGAAATAACATCAGCTGCATTAGTGAAAGCAGGACACCTACATTTACCAAAGATGGACCCTGAGCTCCTGTCCTGTGCCTTTTTTTGGTGTTGTGAAAGGATGCTTACATGTAAGACAAGGACCTGCCTCCTTTCGGCTTTAGTGTCACGTGTACCCACCTCAGCTCTTCTCCCCAGTACACTTTCACCATCTTCTTTTACCTGAAAATTTTTAAACAGAGTGTGCACAACTGCATAGCTTTCAAGCAAGTTAGATCAGTCAGGTCTAGGAGTTCGGCCAACCCAGGCGTGTGAGATGTTTTCCTTCCAATTTGAGTAGGAGTTCAGTCTGGGAGAAAACAGCGGTTCTATAGCAGGGTTGGGGTTCTGCTAAGGGAGCACCCATCCCACCTATAAAACACAGCACCAATAACCAGTACAAACTGCCCTTCCCACCCGAGAGATTATTTCCAGCTGCCTGAGGAAAAGGCTTGGCAAAGAGCAGCCATCTCTGGTGAGGTGAACCTTAAGCCCATTATTATCTTCACACAGCTCTAATTTCCTTCTAAAGCTGTAACTTCAGTGGGAAGGAAGAGAAAGCACTGCTGTGGAATCACCACCCACACCGCTCTGAATGTTAAGAGACTGAAGCAAATTGAATTTTCCTTCTCACAGATGAGTCAAAGTACATGGTCGCATCAGAAATTGAAAGAATCTATGTCTATTATTTAATAATACTGCTTTCAACAGTATATTAATACAGAGATCACTGAAAGCTCTGGAAGCTGCACAGGCTGTTTTCCTGAACAAAACCAGCTTGATTAAAAAAAAAAAAATCCAATATTTGCCTCCTAAGGATTATGCTCAGAAGCGGCTGTTTCAACACAAAACAGAAAAACTGTTTCCACTGGATATTCTACCAAATGCTCACAGGACAGAAAAAGCAAAGCTGAACCTCACTTCTGCAGCATGCTTGGCAGCAACACATAGCACAGCAATGCGAAAAGCCAGTCGCATTCTCTCTTAAAAAATGGATTCTTATGTCAGGGCAGTGGAACGGGAAGGAAGGAGGAGTGGTCCCTAGTACACTCACCTCTCGGATGGCACCATCACAAACCCGTATTACATTAAGGAACGTTGGCATGACCTGGGGCAGGAACTGCACACACTTCAGCCCAAGAGATTTGAAAATAAAGGTGATGGCCTGAACTACCATAGTGTGGTGTTGGGACAAGGATTGGTCTCGGAAAATTCTCATCAGTGCCACCATAGAGACAGCTGGATAGAACTCATCCAGGGGGAGGTTGCCCATGTTCACCAACATCTCACTGGTACTGTAGTCCGCTAGAAGAAAGAAGATAGTGTCACAAGCTGCATACTAAATGGTCTTGAAGCACCCCAGTATTAGGCACATGCATGAGCACACTAGCATTACATGAAAACATGTATACTAATAATTTGTTAAGAAGACGAGACAAACTGCTAACAACAAGACAAAACAACAACAATAAAATAATAATTAAAAAAAAAAATCGGGACCTGTTTGTACATTATAAAGCTATTCACTGGAAAGAAATTCAGATGCTTACAAGAATCCTGGCTGGATTTGGACTCCGAGAGGCTGACGGCTGAAGCATCTCGTGACTGATCAATCATTCCAATGTTCACTTTGTGTTTGTAAGGGTCCAAAGCACCCAGCAACCCTAACACACGAATAGCCTGACAAGACGGAAAGAAAAAGAAAATTGATCAGAACTTCACCAGCAAGGCAAAAAATCAGCATATGAATCCACATGTTTGGAGAGGTCCCAAGGATTAAAGAAAGAAGACCCAGAACTAAAGTGACTCTCTCTCCCCAAAAAACTTTTAGAAATGGTTGTGTGATAGCTTCCTGTGCATACCTCTCTACGGGTGCCCTGGTTCTGCTCCGTCTTCAGGAAGTTCAGAAGCACCTCCAGCAAAGTTGGGTACTTCCTATAGGGTTCCACCACATAACCAGTGCTGGCCACAAGTTGTCCCAGTGTCCAAAGAGCCACCTGGAAAGATCAGGCCCAGAGATTAGTTTTGACTGTGGAATTTATTATGTCTCCTGAGCCATCAGGCATTCAATTTCTGTAAAGTTTCTCTGAGCATTTTAGGATCACACTGCAAACCATAGTCCATAATTTGAAAGCCTCTATAAAGTGCTTTTTAATAAGCAATAGTAAAGGAAGTGATAATTGCCACCACTCAGAGATACAATTCAAGTTCAGTGAGTCCAAGCCTTCTAATAAAAAACGTTTCCTTTTTTTTTAGTTCTTCTTTTCCTTTCACAACTCTGTACTGTCACAACAGATATGCACTGCAATCCCTGCCTGTGTGTCACAAGTGTGACTGCACACTCCACAAAAGAAACCTGAGAGATTTAAAGGTTCATTTTAGCAGCTACAATAGGACACATGGATATTTCATTACAGCTTTGGTCACAGCAGATGGCAAGTTTAATGCAGTTATCAAACACTTACTTGTCTTTTAGCCAGTAGGGAGGAGTCCTGTAGCATGTCCATAATTATAATGAAAAGCTCATCTACCCACTTCCTCATCTCCAGCCCACTGACCTATTGAAAGACAAAATTCAAAGTCCTTCATCTAGCATGGCCAGAAGCTTAACAACTGACAAGGACAGCAAAGAGGTACCTGCAGTATCCTTACCTGTGCAAGCTCCCCTATGGTAGCCAGGACATTGTTAATCACCCCTGGATTTGGATCTGGATCAGGATCTTTCAGTTTCACAATCAGTGCCTGGTAGGTGACATGGGAACAAATTTGATTGTGTTTAGAAGACTCCTTGCTGTACATACAATACTCAAAATAATCTTTCCTTGTGTTTGCACCCAAAATTGATTCCATAGGGGCTCAACTTGCATCATGGTGAGCATTACAACAGTAATTTCACAACATTTGTGCAAATCCAGAATCAAGATAGGCTACACTGTTGCATACATGTATTACTGTGGGTTTCACCCACACCAATCTGATTTTTTCCTGCTATGATGACGTAAAAGAACAGCAGCTCCTGACGGTCATGTATCCACTTGCTGTATCACCTCACTCCAAAGTCACCACAAAACTTACAGAAACTCTACCTTAAGAATAGGCTCCATATACGGACGAATGAGGCGTGGAGCGTTAGAAACCAGGTGACCCAACATCCTGGCACTTTGCTCTTTAATCCTGCCAACACCACTGTGCTCCAGTTCGGTTAGAATCTGCAGAAAAGACAACGGAAGCATGAGAACAGAAAACATAAAGGTAGGCAAAAATTCTTTGTTTTTCTTTCTGTTGTCACTGGACAGAAGAGGAGGAAATCCAATCTCAGCACCTGTAAAGGGTGTTCTACATTTAGGCTCAATTCAGTCATTTATGTCTAAATGAAGCTAAAATTAATGAGCCTAAAACTGAACAGATGGCTGCAAACCATCTACATTTATGAAGTGGTGCCATCCATTCACCTAAAAGAATCACAGAACATTCTTCCCCAATAGAGATGGAAAGCACTCCTGCATGATGACTGTGGGGTAAAATTACAACAGCTATTATTTATTTTTTTCCTCATACAACCTCAGAGCTTTGGTCCAAACATCTATCACTAAAAAGACTTCCAGCAACCTACTAAGCTGGGTAATAACTATTTTCCAAAAAGGGAGATACTCTCTCACCCTCCCACACATTCACTGCAGCTAGATAGCCCAGTTCTTTAGCACCACCTTAATCTCAACACCAGGTACTCTATTTTCACTGTAGGCATCCCTCTTGATTACCTGGATTAACATCTTGCGCAGGAAAGGCATGACAAAAGCAGGGTTCATGCTGCTCAGACGACCCACGGTACAGATGGCCAGCTCTCGGATTTCAAATACTTGGTCATTCAGGGCCACAAAAAGAGCTTGCAAATTTTCCGCCTGGGCAAGGTGAGCATCAAATCGCTCATCCAGAGAAGCCAACACACAGAAACGTATGTCAGGGTCTGCAAGAACACACATTTGTTTCTCTTTAAATGCAGGAAACTCCTCATTATTGCCCTTATGCACAAACTGGCCTCAAAAATTCTTCACAGCCTGAGGGAAATGCTGAGAACTTCCCCAGCATGAGACAATACATATCAGTGTTCCACACACGAGAAACTGTGTAGGTCAGCCCAACAGATTCAGTGCTGGTCAGTGCTGCCCCAATACCCAGATCAGTACGACGCCAAGCACTTGCACTTACAAGTGGCACATTTAGAGGCAGTGTGCAGAAAACAAACTCATCTCAGGTTACTGTATTGCAACCAAAAGCATAAAAAAAAAAAAATCGGGTAGGAAGATTCAACAGGAGGGACTAATCCCTTCCCAAACTACAAAGTTGAAGGCCACAACACAGAACAGTAGCAAAAGAAGTCTCAGGGCTCTGCCTAGTTCAAAGGATTACCAAGGGCACAGTTTGACCATTTTACAGTACTGTTCTACCAACATCTCAAAAATCAAGATATGGGAAGAGAAACTGGGAGACCTTTTTAACTTGCAAAGAATGACAGCTTATGTTAGTGGCAAATACGTTCAAATTCTACCACAACCTTAATATCATGACCTGCTCATGTGCTAAAATGAACACGTAGGAGAACTCTTTTTTTTTTTTCCTGAACCCCACACTAACCTGGGTCAGTTATTCCAACCACAAGCAGTTTGCTCAGAACATCGGCCACAACCTGCACTGCCGTCTGACTGACCACATGGGCATGGCCACTGATCAAGTGGATGGAAGGCGTGAGCAAGCGAGAGCAAGTGCGTGCTGCTTCCATCCGGATCTCCTTGTGCTCGCTGTTCAGAAAGTGGTCTGCACAGTGCCGAACAAACTGAGTCAGAGAGTGGCCTAGAAAGAAGAAAATGGGGAGTTCAACACAGATTTACGCCTCGATTACTGGTCTTACCAGGAAACAGGAGTTTAAAGAAAGTATTCCTGCTACTTGTACTCTATTCCAATGCACTAGTGTTTATATCCCATACGCCTTGGCCCCCTGCTTCCTTATTTCATCTTACCTTCAAACTCAAAGCTCCCCAGCGTACGAAGGGCAAGGGTGATGCTACCCACATCGCTGGCCTCTGGGATGTTGGTGAGGCTAGGGGAGGCAAGCTGGTGGGCAAGGCCCTTGGGCATGCCTGGATGTCGCAGAGGCTTGTGCATTAGAACAAGGGAGAGCATTTTCAGCAGCCCATCCTGGATATCCTTCTTCAGCTGGGGGATCTGACGACTCAAGTCGTACAGCACAGCTGTCAGAGCAGGGCTGAGGGCAAGAAGCAGGCAGATAGTCATTAGGACAGAAACAGTGAGGTGCATATTTCACCTTTTGGTTGTGCCTTTGCCCATCAGAAGATAATTGTGGGCACTCACATCACAGCAACACCTGAAAGCAGAGCACAAGGGTCCTTGCCTGAACTCAGGCAGTAGATGACCTTGCATGAACCTGGTGAGCAAACTGCCCCAGCCGCAGCACACATTGCTACATTAGGCAATATTGTTAGAATACTGTTACAAATTTCAGTGATTCCTTCTACTTGTGCTTTTTAGACACAAAGGTAACTAAATTCACTTCCAGATGTTAACATTAATCTAACCTAAACAGCTTTGTACTATCTGGGTACTTTCTCCATATCCTTCCATGCTAACAGCTTCACAAGCTAGGAAATTCCAATAGGAACTGTCAGCTCCAAAGGTGAAAAAAGCTAGGAGCAAATAATTCAGCTCTTCGATTCTCCTTCCCTGCCAATTTGATATGGCAGAAACCTGCTGGCCTTCAGAGGCTTTTTAAATTTTTGCAGGTTGTTGCCAAAAGTGTTTGAATAGCAGGAAGTAAAGGAGATTGCTTCTGAATTCACTAGTTGTTCCACAAGGAGATTTCTTTACACAGAGACCAGCGCTCTTCAGTAACTCAATAAACACATTAACGCTTAAAACATATTATTCTTCCGAGAGAGCTAAACTGATCTTCCAGAAGATCATTTAGAAGCAATAATCCTCCTTCTAAACCTGAAGACTTTCAAGGCCTCATTCAGTACAGTCAACAATGCCATCCAGTGGCTAACAGAAAAATGCGCTCCTGTGCCTTGTCCTCACCTCAGGCCCACAGCCAGCATCGGTTCCAAAAGCTCTTTGATATCCTGCTGGATACTGGGTCCCATGGCTCGTGCCAGCATACTAATGCAGGTGAAGACTGTGGCGTCAACCTGCACAGACTTCTGCCTCCTGGAAAGGGACCACATAAAAGTTACTTAAGAGGAGCTGCTATTTTTCAAACATCTTTCCTCATCCCACTTCTGTGTTATCAGTCTTACAGAAACACCACTGATTTTAATACAATAATTTGATTCCACATCACAAAAACTACACAAAGAACAGGTGTTTCAGTTTCTTTCTCTAATCTTCACATACTTACTTGTGAGCAAAGTCCTTTGGTGGAAGAGCTGCTTTTATGATTTCAAGGACTTTTGGCAGGTAAGCTTGAAACTCAGACCTCACAGCCACAGAAAGCAAACCCAAGGCCTGGAAGGCTGCTGTTCTCTCCTTCTCCTTCTTCACACAGCTGAGAACGTGATTCATGGTGTCCGGAAGATATTGATCAGCTGCCCATAAGACAGCACAATAAGGATATTGGAATTTGTTTAGGTTTACGCAGTCGCGCCACATTCGCAACAAAATCTTTGCAAGTACAATGGAACAGACATAACATTTGCTGACATGAGCAGCAGCAAACACACCTCACCATATAAAATGTTCAAAGCCCAGAAGGCTTTCCCTTAACAACAAGAACAACAACAACAACAACAACAAAATCACCAAAATAAAAGAGCTAGGAGAAAAAAAACAACAAACAAACAAAAAACAACACTGCAACAAGTTCTATAGGCAAATAAGATCCAACCATCTTGTTTTAACAGTGATTGATTGGAAAGTTGAAACAATAACACAAACTTTGTTCCAACCCACTTAGAGCAGCTTGTGACTTGCCTCCAGCTCTGATAACAACAACAAAAGAACACAACACAAAAAGGAGGTTCTCTCTCTTAGGGTATTGATCACGGAATTTAGACAATAGTTTTCAATCAATTTTCTTCATCAGAGTAACACTTTGGCATCAGATATGAAGTCACACTTATTAAAAAAAAAAAAGACTGTCCTCCCACAGAGGAATTTGTTCATCTTACAAGCATGTTTGTACTGCTGCATTGCCTGCACAAGCTCATCTGGACCAAAGAAAACTGGATAACTTCCAACCCAGTTTCAGCAACACTTCTAACATCCAGCCATCTGTCTTGTCACCTGTGAATGCTGAAGGCCGGAAAGCCGCCAGCCGTGGTAGCAGATTGAGAACCGTCATCTGGATCAAAGAATTTTTGCTGGTTCTGCACTTGAGAACCCACTGGCACACCTGAAAAGAGACAGATTGGGCTTTGAAGGGTGGCCATGGGCAGTAATGCATGAATGTTCATTACCCAGGTGCTTTAAGGCATTCTGCTGACATTCGGCTTCAGAGTCCATCAGAAAAATGGATAATTAAGATTGCTTCCAAAGAATGTAAATCACTTGCTCTAAGACAGTGACAAAGCCAGGATACATATAATTAATGAGTCTTGGTGCCTCAGTTCAATACTAGGAAGTATTACCTGCTAAGTAAGGACATGGAGGACAATTGCTCTACAAGAATCAGTGTTGGTGGTAGACAAGTTGAAGAACAAACACTTACTTGATCAAACTTCTCTTCCATTAGATCCCTGCAGCATCGACTTTCTACCAATGTAGACTTTGCTGGGACAGGTGAGGTTGCAAACCCCATGATTCCTTGGTGGGCACTGTACCCCAGAAGACCAGCCAAAGCATTTGACTGGGAGGGCTGAAGAGACTGGAAGCTAGTGAAGGGAGTGATGTGGCGAGGTTTGGTACTGAAGCCCATCAGGTCTTTGCAGTACTTGTCATGCACAAGCTGCTGCTGAGTGATCTCTTCCATCTCCTCTCTAAGGCGCTGAACAAAGCAGAAACACAGGATTTTTTTTTTAAGTAGCTGAATAAGTGATTCCCAACACAGTGCTACCCAAATCTCCTGAGCAGCATCCTACATAATTGATATCCAAATGGCTGTAAAGCATCAACCAAGCAAAATCCAGCAAAAATATTTTGGTATTTAACATGAAGGGAGCCCTCATTCTATAAAAAAAATTATTTTTCATTGTAATTAATCCAGTTAACAGCACTTTCCATCAGAGCTTAACACCTACTCAGCCCAAACTTGTCACTGTCGTTTCTGACAGACTTCCATTTGTAATAATCAACACTCTGACTCTAAGTTCAGATGACTTTTCAGGCCAACAACCCCATTTCAGAAACAGTGGGGTAATTCCACCGATTGCTGAGTTGCTACACATTGTCAATCAATCTGGCAACCAAAAGCCATAATCTCCATCTTGTTAATTTGCTCACCTCTCCCTCCATACTGCTGATTCTCACTAGCTCATTGAGGATCAGTAAGGCACCATGGATTCGGTCATCACGGTTCATTCCTTTTTCCTTGGCCAAAGTCTCATCGAAGCCTTTCTCAGCCTCTTCATATGTATGCTTGGGGAAAAAAAAAAAAAATCTCCATGATCATGTAGAAAGAAAGCCTGTAGAAATAAAGCAGTACTACCAGTCAAGAGTTACTGATGCCCTGTAATTTTCCAAGAGTAGCTACAAACCTCAACTGAGTAATAACAGAGTATAATATCACAAAATTCAGATTCACCCACAAGTTGTGGACTCTGCCACAGAACACTTTCAACAGCATTAATCAAACAGCCAGTCAACCATGCCGTGATATAAACTTCATCCATATCTGCATCATATATTTGACCACGAGAAATTCAAGTTCACAACATTTAGCTGCACTGCCCAATCCTTATTTGATATAATGAAGCTTGAATTCAAGTGACAGTGGCAGCAAAGCTAAGGTTCAGACAAAAAAACCCTTATCTTTTTCACTCATGGTTTATCTACACTAATAAAACCATCTGCTAGTAAGAGATGACAATAGATAGATGACTGCATGGCTGTAAAACTAGGTCAGGCTCAACAGCTGAAAATGAGCTGCAGACAGAGTAATGGATTCTTGATGGAATTAAGTCTCTTGCTTACCTTCACAGTGGGCCAAAGGAAGTACTCATTTTTGTAAGTCATTATATTTTCAACCCTTTCAAGTGAAGGCAGTTTTCTACTGACAACCGGACATTCTGACAAAGGTGACACAGGTTCTTAGCTTAGACAGATCTTCTAAAAACTGTCATTTGATCATTTGAATTGCATTATGAGGAGCTGCTTCAAAACAAAGTTATTTTCTTACTCTGTACCACTGGGGCTTCTGCATCTCTTTCGGCTCGCGTTGGGTGGTGAGGATAAGGCATGCTCTTAAGGCAGAAACAGCTCCCTCTCGGATGGCCTGTTTGGGATCCCACACAGCCACAAATATATTGTCAAAAAATGGCTGCACTTGTTGGAAAAAGAAGGTAGGCACGCTGATTGCCAGCTCACGAAGGACGAGAACCTGGAGGTGGGAAGAGAAACAGTAACAACCTGTGAGGATGAGCACCCATTGACAAACCTCCTAATTTCTAGACTGTAGATCACTTATTTAGGCTGTTAATGACTGTGAGCCTGGGCTGTTTCCAGCTCCATACTTTTACGGCTCCCAGCACAATGGTGTCTCAGACTTTAGTCATTGGGCTAAGGCAGAAGCAATGAGGCAGCACCATATCTGTAACAGATACTCAGACTGGCAGCCTTTCTGATCCTGAGCAGAGGTTTTCTACAGCTTTCTGTGCACATCCACTGCTGTTGGCTAATTCTAACCATCCCATTCCAAGACAAGTGAAGAAGGAAAAAAAAAAAAATCACTTACAGCTGCATGTCTTCGACCTTCATTCCTGTCAGCTCCCAGCCATTCCAGAGCTCGTTTCACCTCAAACTCCACATACTCAGCTGTGAAGGTGTCACCTGCCATCGCAAGCCGCCCGATAGCCTTGGAGGCCATCTCCATTACTACAGGGTCATTAGATGGCAAGAGGTTCCTCAGGTAGTTGGCAAACCTGCCGATACGGGTGGCATTACCTCCTTCAACACCGATAAGGCTTGCTGTAGAGAAAGGGAACAATGCTGTAGGTTCTCCCTCAGTCCGTGAGGCAGACAGTAGGTAACTCCTGGATGAGAGTTAGTATTCCCCATCCATTCCTTAAGGATCCCCATTAACTGCTCCTAAACTGCAAATCCACACACACAAAAAACAGAATCAAGCAATAGGAAAGGGCCACCATTCTTTCAAGCCTGAACTTATTAAGCAGGCAGGGAAATGGATCCAGTAGCCTCATACATTTTCCCCATTTTTAGTTTAAAAAAAAAAAAAATCTACCCTCAGATCACAGACCCATTCCCAACAGAAAGGCATCCATCCACATGGAACTACTACAGCCAGTCCACTTCAGTAGAGAAGTCAAAGACTGAATGGACCAAGGAAATTGCTCTCCCCTCAGCCCTAAAGACACTGTCTCCTGGTCAGGTTGGAAGCACACAGGCAGGTGGCAGCATGATAGAAGCTTTCACCGCCCGCGCCTGGGTTGTACCTGCTCTGTAGGTAAGAAGTCTAGGGTTTTCACAGTGGCATCTTCCAACAGCACTAAATTCACAGAAACACTTTTAAAGCAATACTGTCAGCTTAAAATTAGACACCATCAACAAAGATTTCCCTAGCTAGGGGACTTCCACTGTCTTCAAACATGTCGGGATTGGATGATTGCGTCTGTGAGACTAAACCATAAGCACCTCCTATTTTGTTATTAAAGAAGTAACTGCTACAACACAGACTACTTGCTTGGAAGGCAAAGTATTTTTGCAAACTGATTTCCCAAAGAGTCAAAACGCAGGCAGCTCTGCCATGTCACTGCGAAAGCACAATCAGAGGAACTGATGGAGTAGCTGATCAGAATCAAAGCAAAAACAATGCAACCTCCTCCCAGGGGTGGAAGCTGCTGTTATCGAGCCAGGTAAATTAAATAACAAGAATCAATCTCCTCAGAAGAAAGCTGAGAAAAGTCAGACCACCCTGATACATATAAATGGACAGCACAAACTGTTCTCAGCTGAGCTCAGCACTCACATTTGATGCTCAGCTCCCAGAAGAGCTCAAGGCCCATTAAGCACCAGGTTTTCAGCCACTCTCAGCACTCGGCAGCTCCCGTGCTGACACTTACAGGCAGTTTTTCAGAGCCCAGCAACTAGCACACACCCAGCATACGGAGCAGTCAGACGTAAGGCCCCAATTATAAAAGCTCATTCCTTTTGAATATTTGTCCCTAAAGACAGATATGTGAAGAGAAAACTCACCAGAGGCATTAAGCACTTTTACTCACCTATAGCCAGAATGCCACCCTTCCTTTCATTTGCATCAGAGCTGGAGACCAGCTCAAATATGTGATGGTTCAGCTGATCATAAAACCTGGTAGATTCTTCCTGACTCATCTGTAAAAAGTTCAAATCAGCTTTTAGCATTTTTTCATTCTTTCCTGCCCCCCAAAACCTCCATAAAGACAATGCTTCTTATGTCACTTCAACAGAAACAAATTAAAGCAACTATACATTATAAACATAAACCAGTATCTCTCCCTTGTGCCCTAGACATATCACGTTTATTTATTCTGGTGCCTGATAGCCCGTCCGTGTCACCAACCCATTCATCTCTCCTACATGTTGGGTGAAGGTAAGCTCCCAGCTATGCCCCACCTCCTCTCTAAGACCAGCTTCCATATTTCCAAAACCTCCATCCCCAAAGTACTCAGCCCTACACTCATATGACAAACAGAGATAAATGATCTCATTCGCAGCACTCACTTCGCGGAGCTCCATGGTGACATAATGCTGCAAGTCCTTGGCAGCTTTCGCCCTCGTCTCTTCACTGCGACTCTTCAAGCCATTGGCAAATTGTTGGAGAATGGACACAGTGCCCGACATGGTGGTGGTATTTTGGGGCTTGGGGGCATCAAGTCCTGCAAGTTCTTCAGAAAAAGACTTTTTTTTACTGCTTTCAGCTATTGAAATCTCTGAGCTTCTTTCTTAATGCTGTCCCTGCTGTCTGTTTCCATAACATACATTCCATTGGATGCAAGGACACTTTACCAGTAAAGCATAAAATTACAGCTCACAACTATTGCTTAGGCCTTGCAACCCTCTGATAAAACTGTATCACCACACAATACGTTGACCCCCAGCCTACTTGCTCTCCAGTTCCTCAAATACCCAAATACGCTCCAGTAGGTCAGGTGCTCACCCCGTGGTGATCTAATTCTAAATCCAGAGTCATGCAATAACTGAAAAACAGCAAGGTCAGATTAGGGTTTATCCTACAACAAGTCAGCACAATCATTCCCATGATTATATCATTATCATATCTGACTACTCCTTGAACATTTTCATCCAACTTTCTCCACAGAAATTCTCGTTTTATACCAACACAAGGAAGACTCAGCACTCAGGGCCTGTTACAGTCTCCAACAGATATTTAGAGATGGGAAGTCTACCTATAGCAACACCAATCATTGCAACAGGATGTTCACTATCATAACACATAACCAAACTCTGTCATGAGCCTTTATGTGGAAAATATTTTAGAGGTTTGAACTCCTCGATTTTCAGGTTACATAAGCCCAACCCTAGTACTCGACAGAAGGCCCCACAGCGACACAAGGCACCAAAAATTCAACTTCTTTTCCCTAAATATTCCCCACACGAAGATCCACCGGGATTACACCGTGAGGTGGCTCCAGGGCTCCCCCGAGGCTGGGAGCCCGGAGAACCTCCCCCGGCCCAAGGGAGCAGCCCCATCCCCGCCGGCCGAGCCGCCCCTGCGCGGGAGTTCCCTCCCCACCGCACACGCGGAGGGACGAGGCGGCCGGCGGGCAGGAGCCGGCAGGCCCGAGCCCGCGGGGATCCCACGGCCGCCGTTCCACAGGCCGGGAGCGAGGGAAGGGTGAGGCAGGGCAGGGCGGGCACCCCCGCCGGAGCGGGCACGGGGCCTCTAGCGGCAACGCGGGGGTCAGGGGGCTGGGGCGGGCGGGTCCGGGCGGGGAACCGCAGCGCGGGGCCGAGACGCCGGTGCCACTGACAGGGCGCGGGGCGCCAACCCGGTGGGCGCTGTGGCGGGAGAGCCGTGGTGGCGGGGCCGTGACGGGAGGTGGGGTGAGGGAAGGGGAAGGCGATGCTGGGGGGAGGCTCCGGAGCCGCACTCACCGCCTCCGCCCCGACCGCCGCCGGTTCCCCAGCTCCGGGCCCCACGCCCTCCCCTCCGCCGCGCACTGACGGACCGGCGAGCCGCTGCTAGCCAATAGCCTGCCAGAAGGACTTTGACAGGCACCACATCTGACCATTAGAAAAAGAGCAAGAGGGAAGAAGCGCTCGCAGCTCCGCCCCCTCACCCAAAGAACCGCAAGAAAATACCGCCGTCTGTCAATCATCAAGCTAACCGGGAATGAGTGGCAGTAAAATTGACCAATCAAAAGGCTGAGCGTGTTCTATTGGTGAAAAGTCCACGCTAGGCCCACCTTCCAGGCGCCGGCTGGCTCCTCCCTCCCGTAGCGCCTGTGCGCATGCGTGAAGGGAACGGCGCGGTGCGGGGACGCTCCGGGTGTGCGCCGTTGAAATGCGTCCGACTGCCCACGGCAGGACTCAAGGGCAGCTGGGGCGGTGCCCGGCTGTAGGTTTTTCCCTTGCCGTAATGGCGCGTAGAGCAGTGGTGGGCTGTGCCTCAGGGTGACCCCTTACAGCCGCGCGTGACGGCGTTGGACCGTTTAAATGTTTACACCGGGCGCCGTTTCGGTACGCGCCCCTGCGCGGAACCCCCTGCGCGAGTCGGCGGGGAGCGGCGGGCGGGCGCAGGCGCGCGGCTGGGGCGCGCGCGGGGC